>OZ026528.1:56449126-56577401 GCA_964019695.1 Loripinus fragilis | reverse complement strand
TTTTTTTTAATCTGCAGACAAAAAAAGCATGCACAATTACCCAGTATGCAAAGAGCTAAATGAGTGCTCTTTGATGAAATGCCTATACTAAATTTAACTTGCCTTATTCTCTAGCTGCATTATGGCTTGGGCCAAGATTTCATTGCATTAGCCTAATGTGTGTGTGTGATGAAAACAAAGGCCCTCATTAGTCTTTTACAGTAAAGCAGTCTAATCTGGGCTTTTTATTATCCCTATTTGCCTAAAAGGTCTTCACATGGTACTGTAACTACTATTGTTTGATATTTGTTTGTTTCGATGCTTTACATACCAGCCATCAATTTTTCAATCATGTCCGGACGATTTTTTGTCTTCCTGGATTGAACCAGTATTATATGACTTTTTGGTTACTGTAAAGGCGGTACCTCATGAATGCGTAATTAGGACTGGTCAACCTTAGACGTAGGTAAAAGCTGGAAATGAGGTGTAGTTTTATTCAAAAGTAACTGTATCATCTTGCGTCATTACCTCAGTATAGATGCAAAACACATTATTCAGTCCTTGAATCGCCAGCAAAATAACTGCATCTGAAAATGTCTATTTAACATAAGCATAGAGGGAAACATTGTGGACCCAGATCAGACTGCTCCTACAGGAGCAGTCTGATCTGGGTCAACACTGTTTGGTTGTGAGGCTTCAAATATTTTAGTGGATGACAAAAACATACATTTTGTGATTATGTGCTTTAAGGGTTAATAAATGTGAGTTCAGTGTGTATACGGTTAGGATTTTCATGAAATGCACGCACATTTGCACGGCCCAAACACTTTATTAATTATTCATCGCATTATAAATAGAACCTAATTTCCCTTGTTTAGCAGTTGAAATAGCGGAAACACGCCCAGATATGAATAATAAAGTTGCCACCTTTATAGTAAGCGAAAAGTCTATTAAAACTAAGCAGTGGATAAAGTGTCATGGCCAAGGATACAATACAGTGACTTTGCTGGTGATGACTAGTTATTTGATACGAGGGACCGGTATATACCTTCAGGACTAGGAAAGACCATCTGTCCCATAGCATCTTGTTTTTTCCGTCTCTCTGGCGTTATTTTTGTTGCCTGAAGTTTAGCCTTGTATGTACCTCGATTTTTTCTGGCTTTCAGCTAAAATATAAAATGGCACATTAACCTTTCTTGTGACTGAAAAGCAATACATGTATGCCTTCAGAGAAGAGATCATTTTAATTATATTACTGTCTTCTAATCCAAAATATATGAGCCGCGACATGAGATTCAGGGCCTACCCTGGCTCAGAATTTGTTGTAGCCTAGACTTTAGCCAAATGGAAAAAGTTGGAGCCAAATGAAATTATCTTTAGCCAAGGTTTTAGCCAGAAAGTATCAACAAGTTGTTTTGTATTTAACTCTTTGCCCGCTATGTCTGCTGATAACCTTTACAAACTGTCGGGCCTGATCTGGATCCAAACTGTTTGACACCTGGATGGTATTGAAAAATTCCTGCATCCAAAGAGTTAACTATGGCACAATAATAAAGTGTGATGGAATAATAAAAGTAATATTGGAAAATCCAATAGCTGATCAAAATACACTTTTCGCAAATATGTAATTTTTGAACCACTTAGACTGTACTTTTAGCCAATGACTTATATTTGTAGCCACTCTACATTTTTAGCAGCAAATGGCTACAATGGCTAATGGCAGGGTGAGCCCTAAGATTTCCAAAAATGTGATATGTGCGATCAGCAAAGGCTCAGACCAGCCTGCGCATTTGCTAGTCACTTGAATATTCTACGACTCTTCAGCTACTGACTGAACATCATCTGGAGTTTCTAAGCTTAAAAGGAGGCTGCACAGGCTCGTCTGAGTCTACACTTGTCAAAATGCCACATTGTTGGAAATCACATATTGCTGCTCAATTATCTTGTGGGTACTCAAAAAAAATCATCTCAATGAAATGTTTGAAGGGAAGCCTCACTAGAGATGTTTCAATGACTGTATACCATGATAGAATAACTCAAGATATTTCAAGGACAGTGTATATTGATAATGAATCTTTAGATGTTGCAATGATAGCTTCAATAACATTAAATGTGAACTGTTTTTATCACAGCTATATCTCATATTGTTTGAATTGTATTATGTATCGTTTGTGTTGAACATCCCACCAACAGCTAAGGTCATATGGAGATGGGGCCATGGCTCATAGTCTCATCCCACAGACTGGAGAAACCAGGGATCAAACAGGGTCCTTTGATTTAGCAGGTGAGTGGTTGATCCACTACACTACAGCAGCTTCTCTCATATTGTTTGACAACCTAAAACAAGGTATGTATTTCTTACCAGGTAAGGTTGTTTCTCATCAGAAGTCAGTTTCCGCCATATCTTAGCAATCTGTTTTGATCTCTCTGACCAGTCTGAAATCAGATATAAAATATAACTATGTTTTCAGAGAAAACAGATCTTCACAACAATCTCTTAGTTTAACAATAACCTTGAACAATGAGTGCTTTTTAATTTGAATGTTCTTGATCCAATTGAAGTATTAGAATGAAACAAATTTATAAAGTTTCTATATTCGGCATATTTTAAAAACCATCTCAATGAGATCTTTTTTGGCACCCAAACACATGTTTTAATCTGATGAATAGAAAATAATCAAAATTCGATGCTTAAAAAGTCATCTTTAAGGACCTATAGGGGATGGGATGGAAAGTAAACCATCCACGCCCATCCTCCCTCATCCAGTAGAGAATCCTATACCACTTAACTACACAAACCAGTAACTAATAAACTCCTGTGATAATTATAAACTACAGTAAAACCTGTTTTAAACTGCCACTCAAAAAAGACCGAAAATCTGCTTTTAAGACCGATTATCACTTAATGCAGGTCAAAAGTATTGCAGAATGCTCCAAGAGAGCATTCTGCAATACTTCCGACCTTTATTAAGCTACCATTTGTCTTTAAGACCTTTGCTTTGTCTATTTTTGAGTGACTGTTTTACTGTAACTAACCTGGATATTGTTGCTTCAACTCTGGATGGATCATATTACAGTATAAGATTGGTGATATGGTGGCATTTGGACCGAGGTCTTCGTCCGACTCCCACTTTTGCATATTTCTACGGCTAGAATCTTGTCCGGCTGAATCATCTGGAAGAGCGTGGGGCCAGCTCGGCGGAAAGTTAGGATCAAATGATGGTGGATGCTGAGCTCTGCAAAAAGATGTTCCATGCAAGACCATGACATTGTGTGCGTATTATATATAGTCTGTCGGGAGTCAAAACCTCGTAACTCTGATTTTTACCAAAACAACTCTTGTCAACAGGGGATACCAAACGCATGATGCACATTCTGTCAAATTCTCGTAGCTCTAGACCAATTAGAACCACCTTAAAAAACACCAATCATGCTTCAAAATTTCATATCTATGAAAGATAACATTAATTTGGTGCTCATTTAACCGAGATGCAATGTTTTGCCATGAAAAAGAGGCTCAAAATGTGGCAACTGGATGGTTTACCACGAAAATATGCTCAAAATGTCGTGACTCAAGTGAAACTCTCCATTATGACCATGAAGTCTTTATTGGAAGTTCAAAACACCAATAACAGTGAATTTAGATGTTACTAAATATAATCCTGTCTGACTTTCAGCAATATAGGACACTCCTAGCATAAGTTATTCAGTTTTTTGTCTCTCCTGAAAAATGTAAAAATCAAAGATACAAGTTTTTGACTCCCGACAGACAATATATAGGATTAATAGGCAACAGTTATTCATTTACAAGTGAAATATATGTATTTTTCCACTACACAATATGGAATAAATGTCTTATTCATGATTAAAAATGCACATTCTAAGTAAAATTAGAATTCTTGCCTCAGAACATACCCAAGTGGTCCAGGAAATGGCGGGAACTGATGATGTGGAGGTAGTGGGTGGTCTGGTGGCGCATGAGAAACTCTTGGTAGGGGACCAGGATACGGTACTTCTGAAAGAAAAAAATCTATGAGCCGCTGCTGCATGTGATTTCCAACAATGTGGCATATAGACAAGTGTAGATTTAGACGAACCTGTGCAGCCTCCTTTTAAGCTTTGAATCTCCAAATGATGTTAAGTCAGTAGCTTAACACTCAAACGACTAGCAAAGGCTCCGATCAGACTGCGCGTATGCGCAGGCTGATCTGAGGCTTTGCTGGTCGCACATGCCACATTGTTGGAAATTTCATGTCGTGGCACCTATGGTAAATGCTCAAAAATTTAGAACACTTTTCTTTTTCTAGTTGGAAATAAAATTTGGTTATCAGAGCTGGAAGTCATAAAATGCTTGTTGGAAGTATTAGAAATTTAGTATATAATTGTGCTTTTATGTGCACTAAATAAAGAAACAGCAATTTTATATTGCTTTAGGTCTCCATTATTAAACTGTGTTTAGTCCTACAGAAAATAGTAAAATTCTAGGACTTTTCAAGGCCTTACAGTATTTTTGAGTACTTTTTAACTCAGTTTCGATTTCTAGGACTTTTCAAGAAAACCCTCAACAGTTAAACCTGCCTTAAGCAGCCACACAAAAAGAAGATCAAACATTGGTTTTCAAGACAGATTATCACTGAATGCATGTCAAAAGTATTGCAGAATGCTCAAAGAGAGCATTCTGCAATACTTTTGACAGTCATTAAGCTACCATTTGTCTTTAAGACCTTTGTTTTGTCTATTTTTGAAAGGCCGCTTAAGACAGGTTTTACTGTATATTCAAGTACTGTTTAAGCCTGTGTGAACTAAGAGAATAAGACAATGTTTAATTATCAGGCAACAAACCCTAAAGCAATGCTTCAGATTTTTTTTCAAGATTGGTTGGCCAAAGTGACTCATGGAGCAAAAAATTGTGATTCATTCTCTGAAATGATGGGCCCAAGCATATCAAACTAACCACAGTTAACATTTGAGTAGTATGCTTTACCTACACACTGACACAGACACTTGTATGCATATATATATATATATATTGACTCACAGCTGATAATACAATAAACCCTGTCTTAAGCGGGCACTTAAAAAAGAAGACTGATTATCGCTTAATGCAGGTCAAAAGTTAGCAGAATGCTCCAAGGGGAGCATTCTGCAATACTCTTGACCTTCATTAAGCTACTATTTGTTATTTAGATGTTTTGTCTTTTTTTGAATATTTTTATTTAAGTGAGATTTTTTCACAACTAAAAAGGATGGGTCCACTGGATCCACTGCCTTGGAAAGTGATGGGCCAAATTTTGAAATCATCGGACAATGACCTGGGCCCACCATAAATCTGAAGGCCTGTTAAAGCACACTAGTTCAGGCCTTTAGATAAGAGTGCATAACAAAAAAAAAAATTCTTATTTCTCAACCAAAACATATGTTGTGGGTACTCAAAAGCACCGTCTCATTGAGACGATTCTTTTGAGCACCCAAAACATATGCTAAGAATTAAGGATAAGAAAATAATCGCAATTTTATGCAAAAAAATAAATTTCTTATTTCTCAACCAAAACATATGTTGTGGGTACTCAAAAGAACCGTCTCATTGAGACTGTTCTTTCGAGCACCCAAAACATATGCTAAAAAAATGGATAAGAAAATAATCGCAATTTTACGCCAATTATTTTTGCTTAACTGGCCTACCTGGATGGTGTTCTGGGTGAACAGATGGCGGATGTTGTGGAGGTAGAGGATGGGAGGGCTGGGCTGGCTGTGGAGGGGCTTCTGCCTGCCCTTCAGGACCCTGTAACACTCCTTTGAAGATATCTTCTACTGTTTTGCTGTCTATGTGTGCAAGCCCTGTCAAGAAAAAAATACAAACATGGCAATTAATTTTTAACCCATAAAGCACCACCTAAAATTTGCAGCAGACGACAATTTCAAATTTTGCTGCTTTTTCAAAAATAACAAATAAGGCATGATATTTCATGACAATTGTCTGCTGGCAGACAATTCTCATGTAACATCATACCTTAATTTTTCTGAAATTTAGGAAAATTGTTGCCAAATTTGTTGTCTGTTGCAGTCGTGATTGGCGCTTTAAAGGTTAACACTTTGCATGCTGGATAATTTTTCATGCTTTTTTTTTTCAAAATTAACTTTTTCAAAAATTTCTTTCAGGAACACTTTCGCAGTGTCAAACCGTTTGTATCCAGATCAGTACCAATGTTCTGTCGGTCCTGATCTGGGTCCAAACTGTTTAAAAAGGTTATCGACATACAACAAGTCGCTGCTAGCAAGGATGTAATCAAAGATTATACCATTCAAATCAGATTCTGAAGTAAATTACAGACAGCAACAAAAATTTTTATTACAGTATTGCAAGGTTATGGGAAAATGCAGTGTTGTGGGCCTGTGGTAGCGTGCTAGAACTGCAATTCCAGGTCCCAGGTTCTAGCCTCATGTTATCCACATTATCACATTGCTTAATACTGGTTATCACCAAGGAAACTGTTCTAAAATGGCCATAACTGGTTAACTTAACCCAAACATTGAAAAACAATATCAATAGATTAATGGAGTTCTAAATTCAAAATGAGATCAAATATTTAAGAGCAATTCTCTGTAACCACCAAAAAATCTAAATAGGGGTCCGGCACGCATAGTCTCAGATTAACTTGATTTTTTTTGTATGTTGTACATATAACCCAAAACCACCAAAAATAATGTCATTTTTTATTTGTTACCCTTGGTTGCTATGGAAACCATGATTGTTCATTTTGGGCAAATTTCGTCGATTTTGTATTTTGAAATTATGAAAAAAACACTAATTTGAAAGTATTTGCAGTTATTCAAAAAACATTTTGTAACCAAATGGTTTAGGCCAAACAACAA
This sequence comes from Loripinus fragilis, assembly GCA_964019695.1. Lineage (NCBI taxonomy): Eukaryota > Metazoa > Mollusca > Bivalvia > Lucinida > Lucinidae > Loripinus > Loripinus fragilis. Next base: position 56,570,549 of record OZ026528.1, on the reverse strand, counting down.
TATTGTATCAACTCTAACTCTTGATATATGTAGTTTGGTTCTATCATGCACGTGCTGGTTGCAGTAGGGTGCTAAAATCTACCAAAATTGGCAAAATTCCAAAAGTTGAAAAAATGGTTTTTTGGCAATTTTTAGGGATATTTTTCAAAAAAACGCAGCAATACTGGTATTCAACTTCAATGGATTCTGACAATCCAACCTTAGGTCATAAAATATTTGCAATAAAATCTGTGGGAGTATTTGAAGTTTTTTGGGTAAGTTTGGTTAAATCGGACCAACAAATTGATTTCTCTAAATAAAGCTGTTTTGTACATGTGACTTAACTGACATGATTTTGGCAATATAAGACAATGAAAATTATGTAAAGTGTTACAAAACTATTCTATTTCATTAGAAGTTATTCATTCTATCATTAATCATCAGTTACTGCCTGGAAATATGCGAAAAATGTCTTTTTGTCCTAATGATCATACAGTACCAGTTTTTGGAATCTTGGATAATGTGCATTTTTAGGCCAAATTAAGATAAGATAACCATTGGTTTGAGTAGGGATTTACTTTATCATGTCAGAATACATCAGTGAAATAGAAATTGCTGTAAAATTTCAAGAAAATAGCAATAATTGCACAAATAATCAGACGGTACCAAATATCGGAAAATTGAATTTTTAAGCAGCAATATGCGGAATGAAGTTACTTAGAAAAGATAAGTTTGTGTAAAAATGATTTATTCTATCAGATCTCATCATAAAACAATTGTCATCTGTGTAAAATCAAAAATTGTCATTAATGCTCTAGTAATCAAGCGGTACTAGTTTTCGGAATATTGGCATTTTGAGCAATTTCAGGAGGAAAAAGTGGTTTTATTCACTTTAATTTGCAAGAAAATTATTCATATTTTTTTTTAAACAAAAGCCAGCCATTAAATAATCCTTGCCAGCAAATGTCAAGAAAATATAGATAATTGTTCCAATTATCAATTAGAACCAGTTTCCAAATGTTGACATTTTAAGCCTTTTCATGAGGAACAGGATTATATGATTGTAATCTACATACTGATTATAAAATCTACCAAACCACCCCAATGCCCGTGGGACATCACTGTCAGTGTTATTGAATGTATCTTATCAATAGGAACATCATTATATAGATTTAGGGATGAAAACCTGAACAATTTCCCAGATATTAAGCCTTTAGTGAAGTAAATGGGGTGGGGAATTGCTGAGCATGCCCTGGAGAGACTTCTCAGTAAGTGCTTATGAATACTTTCTTCTCATAAGAAACATGAAAATTTATGGTTTATGGTAGTGATCTGAGCAGTTCCAAGATAGTAAGCCTTTTATGAAGTAAATGAGGTGGGCCATGTGTTGGCACACCCGGTGGTCTCACCCCGGTCTCACAGGTCATTATTACTTGAATGCTTGGTTTCATAAGAAATATGAATAATCATGGCATGCCTTGGAAGGACTTCTCAGAAAGTGCTTTTGAATGCCTCTTGTCATAAGAAACATCAAAATAATTGGTTTATGGGTAGGGATCTAAGCATTTTCCAAGATACTAAGCCCTTTTATGAAGTAAAGGAGGTGGGGCATATGTGGGCACACTTGGGGGACTTCCTGATCAATATTACTAGATACTTTGTGTCATAAGATATATGAGTATACATGTATAAGTTTAAGGGTGAAAATCTGAATGGTTTCTGAGATATTAGGACTTTTAAAAATTAGTTGGACCTGGGCATGCCTTCTGGTCAGCCTTGAGCCCAGGTTTTCATATTTCAAACTTTCTTTTAAAAAATCTATGTATCAAAATTTATCAGATAAAAAAAAACAAACAACCCCTTGAATGGTTGCAATTGGTGAGAAATAGTCCGGACAAATTTTGGCAGTTTGTTATACACTTTTCCCTTTATGCCACATGATGATCAGAAAAAAATACTTTGACCTTCTGACAGGGTTGAGGGCGAGTTAAGGATGGAAATACATGTATGTTAGCTCTTTACTCTCTTGTATGTGGTATTTTCTTGTGTTTTGGTCAATTCCCCTTAAATATGGTGTCCTGGGCTTGATTGTATCTATTCATGTTCTTTAATTGCCTTCATTCTTATTTTATAGTCCACAGAATTGCATCTAAGTCAGTATATTGATTCTATGCTGGAATGATACATGTTCATGTATGTGTGGTAAATAGCTTCTCAGTGTCTTGTTTAGTTCATGTACAAGTAATTTCTTGATATTTTTGATGGATTAGTCTTTTTTGTGAAAGCTTAAATGTTAGGTCCAAATTCACCAATTTACTTTATTTGTCCACTGGTCAGACTTTATGGGACTGTTGAACTGTTAGTATGAATGCCGGAATGGAAACAGATAAACAATAAAGATACAGATGAGATGCCATAGAAATACAGCATCTCATCTGATAAAACAATTTGAGAAAAAAACATTAATTATAGCATTTCATATACATGTATATATACCTATGATCCCTAAAAATATAAATGATGCATCCATTTAGTCTATTTTGGTTCAAACTTGATTGGAGATCTTATCCATCAAGAAAGGATATATAAAAATGGCTAAAATTTATATGTATTTTTTTTGCCCCAAACTAACGTGTACTTTCCCGTTGTTAAACATCCATTTTAAGAACTATTTTTCCTTACTCCATAAAAAGAATATGCTCTTACTCTATTCAAAAATGTGACCATAGAGACAGTCCTCCAGATGAGTGTGAATTGGAATAATATTTTTCTAGGAAGTGTCTGCTGACAACCGGTTGTCACTAGCAAAAAGTCTAGTGACAACCGGTTGTCACCAGCAAAAAGTCTGCTGACAACCAGCTGTATTTTCCAAAACTACTGTATGCTTAGCAATCTACCTGGGTCTAGTGGCATTTTAAATACAGTCATAGAAAACTTGAATATATATTGAATAAGAAAATAATTAATTTATTTACAATTTGTTTTTTTATTACAGAAAAATAGTTTGCATTGCAGAAAAATACCTGCTGACAGTTTGCATATCAAGGTTCATTTATCTTATCAACTTTTATGATACTAGCATGGGAACAAATATATTATAAATCTATATACTGTAGATTCGGAATTTTTCGCGTGACTTTTATTTCGCTAATTTTCGATTTTCGAATTATTCGCGAAGTTTTAAATTCGCGAGCAAGCATTTGTGTGGTCGGTCATTTCCGTGAATTGAAACTAGGCATGCAAACTGTAGTTTCCCAAAAGTTGTAGTGCACAGAATAGCTGTCCATTTTTGACGTGCCGACTTTAACTGCCATTATTATGTCATTGCCTCTCTGAACACACGCTCAAAATCACTGGTCCATATCTGAATCATTGACCAGGTATTAGTATTTTTAGCGTAATTGATCTCTCATCTTTCGCTTGTCCAAGCCATCAATTAAACACTTTTGTTAGGCATCACTAAGTGTCTATTGTGTAACGGTTGGACGCTCACGTAAAATGACCTTGATTTGTGTCATCTTTTCAAGTCCAATAACAGGTAACTTGACCTTGAAACTACAACTGGTCAATTTGCCAGAAACAGTGATTTATTTCCTTTTAATGAAACACAAATAAATACACAAATATTGTTTCAACTTTTGTGGATTAAGATAATAAGGGAGTAAAATACAGTAAGGCAAGATTTTCTCTTTTCAACGATATCTGTTAGCTTCGTTGTCCATTATAAGCCATTCTCAAAGATCTTCAACGATCAATATAACTTGCTTTTGAATAAGTCAATATTAGTGAGATCTTTGAATTCGGAGGCAGTGAATTTGCGAATATTAGCGAAAATTAAGTTCTCGCGAAAATTTCCGAATCTACAGTATTATGATTGCATTGTTCATAATGGATGGACAATATCATTTTAGCATTATTGGTATAAACTTTTGAAGCACCAGAATCAAATTGAATCCTAATTTTTTAAGAGGAAAAGTTTGCGCACACCAATCTAGACCTGGAAGAGCAATCTGTCAGACTGATACTATATATAGAGAAAGCTGATCAGGGACTATTTGGCAAATTAATCAATAAAGGGAAAATTCATACTTTTTTCAAATGCATTTATTATACAGCTTACAGTATGGTAGGAATAATCATTCATTTAATGTGCGTGAAATCCCTTCAATTAGCATTTACTTAATTACTTTCAGTCGGCACTGGGGGTCTGGCCATTTGCAGGTCAATGAGCGCCTAACAAGTGGACTGGAATCACTATGACCTGCTTACACACTACCAGACCAAAGTCTTAAATCCTTGATAATGGCAAAAACTAACAATGTTTCAAAGTAATATTTTAAGCAGTGTGCACATTGATGACTATACATGTATTTTGATACATGGGCCAAGGTTTAATAATTATTTCTAAAATTCAACCCTTAAAGCACTAATTATTACTATAGCAGACGACATATTGTAATAACTTTCTTCATTTTGGGCACAATAAGACATAGCAAAATCAACTGAAACTTATTGAAAAACAAAATGCTTTTCTTTTAATAGTCGCAACATTCTTATTTGCATTAATCTGACTGATAATTGTTATTAAAACAGAATATCAATTATCCAATATTGAAATGAAGCAATGTATGGAACCACTAGCAAGGTGATTCCATGAGTCATTTAGCTGGAATGATCTATTAAAAATATATAGGTACATTATATAATGAAATATTTATTTTTGATTTAAGTAAAATGTTCAAAACCATGAATATACACTTTAATAACCAGATTGGATTAGTAAAAGTCCAAAAAAATCAATTGGAAGTTTCCATTTACCACACTTGTCCACCTAGCACTAATACATGTAGCTACTTCAGCTAAAACGCCTAGTTAAAAATTAACAGCTCTGCATATGTTGTATCTAGATAAAAGTCAAAACATATTGAATTTGAAATAAGTTTGAAATAAAACTGATATTTCATCATTATAACTGTAATTCTTTAAGTACCAAAATCAAAGTACTAACAAGGAAAAATTTCCACAAACAAATTAATCATGGATTAGCATGTCCCCAAAGGGGAGCTGAGTGAGTCTGACCAGGGGTTATTTGTTAACTTTTATAATAAATAAGCTGTAAGAGTCCAGATAATCAACTGGAAGATTCCATTTTATAAGAGTTAAAAGAATAGTACCTTTAATCAAGATTAGTCAATTTACCCAAAATTTCCAGGCATTGTATATAAATTGAAACTTAATATCATTTGATCATAAAGATACACAAATGTATATTTCTTGTATAAAAATCTCTATATTCATACACATGTATAGAAAAAAAAATTAAAGCAGAGAATATCATTAAATGCCTAGTGTTGTTGAATAGGGTACACATTGTTATTGAAAAATATACAGCTGGTTGTCAGCAGACTTTTTGCTGGTGACAACCGGTTGTCACCAGACATTTTGCTAGTGACAACCGGTTGTCACCAGACATTTTGCTGGTGACAACCGGTTGTCAGCAGACCTCGCCATTTTTCTAACTTCTCTTTATATGTTGTGGGTACTCAAAAGAACCATCTCAATGAGACGGTTCTTTTGCACATCCAAACCACCCGCTTAAATTCATGGAAAAGAAAATAATTTCATTTTTAGGCGCAAAAACTACTCAGCTGAGATTTTTTTTCTTTATGCCAGGTAAAACAAAAGTTATTTGATTTGTTTTGGGCTCTGAATTGCTTTAAACAACTCAAGATGATCAATAAATTCAGTTATCCTTATTCTCATATATATATAATTTACATGGTCTACCAGTACTAGTTAAGAGTATCATTTACACGGCACGTGCTCAATCATACTTCTGTGAAGTTCTGGCAGTTACTGACAACTGCTATACATGAGTAAGAAGTATAGAGAATAATCTTAAGGAATGTATGCCACCGGCTCGAAGTTAAAAAAACGGAATATAGCAGTCTACTAATCAGACCCATTACTAACTGCATTAATTATCCAGGCTGGGAGCTAATGTGATCGCGTTTAAATCACCTTTTATTGAGGTTACTGCAAATGAGCCATCCTGTAAACTCTGAACCTAAAGTGAGGTTTGAGAGATGGATCTAAAAACTTGAAAAGGAATGTGTAAACTTGAAAGAGAATGTGTAGAGTGCACAGGACATGCATTTTAAGAAGATGCATCTAGTAAATGCATAAATAGCCTGCTTTTATTACTTTGTACAGAGACAGATCCAGGATTTCTTGAGAGGGGGTTCAAATTTACAAAGGGGGTTTGGTTTGTTAAATTTACCTGTCAGATAATTAATTTATTAATTTTTCCTGATTTTTCTGAGAATTCTCCATGTTAGGCCGAACCCCCTCTGGATCCGCAACTGCATTGTAGCAGAAGCCTGATCTTTTTCATTCAGCCGGTCTAAAAAAATAAAATGTATTTTCAATTGTCAGAAGAGATGAGGATTCATACAGGTGAATGGTTGTTTTTATTTGGTTTAAACATATGGTGTGTGTGTGGGGGGGCTTACTTTGTTTGGAAAGTGTTCTTTTCTGTAAATGCGACTGATCAGAGCAACTAAGCCTTTGATTAAACATAGGGGCCTACTCATCAGCTATTCCAGTCCTTTCTGGTTATTATTACACATGCACCATACTTCTAGCAGTCCCGCAAGGTTCCCATTACCCGGAGCAGAAATACACAAACATCCCTTTTTCACATTGCATTTAATTTGAAAGCATTTTGTTTTAAAAAGAAAAGAGTTAACTCACAATTGGCAGTAAACTGGTATTTCCATAAGAAAACCGATCAAATGTAGATGCTTTTCTAAAAATCAAAACTTGTAAAGTGTAAAATTCGGTTTGACTGATATAATCCGTTTAAAACTGATCCTCAGCAAGTAGAAACTTTGATTTAACAATCAAATATTTCAACTCATGGCCATCATCGGAACAAAAACACATATGAGAAGAGATAACAACCTGTAAAAGTCTTGTTTCTTTCACAACGTGTTTGTAATTTACATGGCTAAATGCCCCTTTATTTGAAGAGCTACAAAGGGGAAGTAATTTTGACTTTTGTGTTGTTGCTAGGCTGTCCCTCCCTTTAAGGTCTCCAGGGTGTCTCCAGTGTCATTCAGTGCTGTTTTTATGCTTTTACACCAGTCTTTACTGCTGATTAACCATAATCATGCATAAAATAGCTTAATTTTTCTACAAATTATAAAGTTAAGGCATAAAATGCATACATCTGAGAGCAATAATTTAGGACAAAATTAAAATTCTGATTTCTTTGCAGTATTAAAAGTTCCCATGAATTTTATTTCACAATTTAACTTTTCAAAGTGTCTTTATTCTAATAATATATGCAGCAACACACAGAACTGCTGCGATTTTGAATAGTTTGTTATCAAATTTGACCCCCAAACTCGTTTTTTTCATCAAAAATCCAAATATTTTTGGAAATAAAATATATCTAAGATGCGCCCACAAACCTTAATCTATCTACTTTGAAACATAAACATAAAATTACAGATAACTTTCAGTTTAATTCAATGAATAAGGAAAAGAAAATGAGGGTATGCATTTTCATGAAAGTGCCATTTTTCGGAACTTCTCGGTCTGTTACCATGGAAACGGTTGCACTTTTTGAAAAACTAAACAAAGTTTATTATTAAAGTTGATGCATCTCTACTTGAATATAACGTTTTTATCAAAATCCCTGACTATGCGTGGCCAAAATATTTTGGTGGTTACAGAGAATTGCTCTTAATCCTTGTCCTGGTGACTTAACTCAAATAAGCAAAAATTTGGAAGCAGATTTTTGCACTTAAAATTAATCTTCTGAAGAAACTTGGTGCTGGATATGGTAGCTATTTTATCAAAAACTTTAAGCTAATTTTTTACCTTCAGAAAGCATTGAATCTATGTCCATATGTTTATCTAGGTGTGGGAGGTCGAGATTATCAGTTTCTGGTGGCTGTGTCTTCGGCTTCTCAACATCGTCAGATTCCATTTCTTCTTGAAGTAACTCATCACCTGTTGGCAAAATTATGACATAGGTTTAGTTAGCGTAAAATTGTAAATGTTTTCTTACCCATCTGTTTTAACATATGTTTTGGTGCTCAAAAGAACCGTCTCATTCATTTTTGAGCACCCACAACATATGTTTTGGTTGAGAAATAAGAAATGGATTGGTACACACTCTTAGCTAAAGGCCTGAATCATATATCTCTAAATTTTGCCTTGTTACCAAAGCTACTTTGCGGACACTCAAGTATCATCTTGTCTATGTTCACAAAAAAGCTTTTTACGAACAGTCAAATGTAGTTTGTGTTAACATATTAGCAATGTTAATGTTAAATGGCCACAATTATGATATTAATTGTAATATAGGACTTGAGTATAGGAATGAATTTTATTTTTGTGGATTTTATAGATGTGTAAACTCCGGCGAATCACTCACAAACTGAGTAAAGCCCCAAGGGCATTATGAAAAGTTTGTGAGTGATTTGCCGGAGTTTACACATTGCTAAAATCCACAAAAATAACAATTTATTCCTTATAATTCCAACTTTGGAACAAAACAGCACATTTGTAAAGGGTTGTTGACAATATCTTAAGATTTAAGCCACCAAAAAGAAAATAATTCGTAACCTCTGTCCATGAAAGATGGGGCAGCCATCTTGAAAATTATGTCAGTTCAAAACTTTGTTTTGCTAAATGCTAATTAAAATTCATGAATATTCATGCTAGGCTCTACCCACTATGAATAATTATAAAATAAATTTTCATGTTGGTACATAGAACAATGAAATTACTTGCCAGGTCCACTAGTGTAAGATTAGATATATCATACTTCCATAAGCAAACAGGATAGACCCCAATCATGTAGCTCTTACAAGAGCTGCCTGATCGGGGTCTGCTCTGTTTGCAAATGCATTAGAAGGCGTCTCTATGTGGTAAAGGGTTAAGGTGTCAGAATGTTTTTCTCTGTACATTCCGACACCTTAAAGACATGTTTATCTGAAATAAGTAGGAAATCAATGTTTGCAAAAGGGTTAAAAGGTGTCTCTATGAGGTAAAGGGTTAAGGTGTCAGAATGTTTTTCTCTATACATTCCAACACCATAAAAACATGTTTTTCTGAAAAGAGTAGGAAATCAATTATTGTCAGAGCTAACTCACCAAACATATTGATAAATTCATCTTCAATGTCGATATCTATATCAATGTCAAGGTCATCGTCCTCGGTGCCTGTTGTTTCCGTAGGAGCTGATGTCTGTGACACCCCCTGAGCCGCCAACTCTGTCGCTAGTTTATGCTTCTCCGAAATCTGTTGCATGAGTTGTTCGGAACTTATAGCTATCTCGCTCTCTTCTTTGACATCTAGAGATTTCGGACTTTCTAGCGGAGATTTTTCCTCATCAGATTCCATCGCTTTTAAACTTTCTATAGGTGCATCTTTACTCCTGTCTAAAACTTCTCTACCAAAGAAGGCCTCCTACGGAACAAAAGTATGCAATGAAATCCTCAAATTTTATTTTACTTCCTTTTAAGTCTTTTAAGGTTTTTTTTCTTTCACGTTTATTAAGGCTTTTATTGTCTTTTTTTTTTTAGTTTTTCTTTACAAGTTAATGAAGTTTTCAATGAAAATTCTCGGAAATCTTTCCCCACAGGTAGGAACTTTTGATAACCTTTGCAATCAGTTTGGACCCCAATCAGGCCCATCAAAATGATGGGCCTGAGCTGGGTTCAAACTGTTTGACACTGGTATTCCTGCTTGTTTTTAAGTCATTTTTCTGTAGGTCCTGATCTGGATCCAAACTGTTTGCATAGGTTATCATCAGATGACAATAGTCACTGCTAGCAAGGAAAGTGCTAAGCAAACACAGGCTTTAATTTACATACTATATTGTATTCTAATGCACTTGCTTTTGTAATGCAACAACTGATTGTATAACGTCAAAAATTTGAGACATTATATCCTGTGATTTACTGTCAAAAATAGTTTTATGCCACATTTTGTTGGAATAAAGCTTGCAATGCTCCAAATTGAGATGAAACTGCAGAAGTGCATTATAATGGGGATAACCATATTCAAAATTTTCATATGGAGAGGTATATCGTCAGATATACGGTCGAAAATCACGTTCTACGGCTCCGCTCATGCATCGCCGTAAAACTAAAGGTCTGACAGTATGTCCGACAATACACCTCCCCAAATGAAAAGTTTGAATATAGTTATCCCCTTAATATAGGCCTTAAAGATAATGTTTTTCTTTGCAAAAGTGTAGATTCTAATAAGATGCCACATTTGAGGCGTCTTATCTGGTGCTACGTTTTGGTTGAATGATAAAAAAAATAATGTCACTTTAACACCAATAATTGTGATTTAATAAGAACTTTGTTAGACATCGCTTCTAAAATCCGTAGGTGAAATTTCAAAATTTCCTAAAGAATCCTGAATTTTACCAAGTTCAAATCTTAAAACTTTTTGTAAATCTCTAAAATATTAGCAATTTCAAATTTATTTGTCTTAAGATAAACTGAAAATAAATTAGAGAAGCTATCATAATCTGCTTAATTCAGTATTTTGAGGCTGACTTTCTATGGAGATTCAGCCTCAAAAACTTAATTCGATTATAATTGTAAAAAATTTCACCAATGAATTTGTACATACCTGCATGTAAGAGGGGAAGTTTTCCTGCAGTTGGCTTTTCCGTCTGCCTTGCCCGAAGCCCTGACGTCGTTTCCCTTTCTTCTCCTCTGCCGCCGGCAACAGAGGAAATGGCTCTTCTCCCTCGAGTGGACGTGGAACACCCTCTTCACCCTCCAAGCCATCACTCAGCAATGAGGGCTGTCGCTTTGCTCGGGGCTTGAACCGTGGCTTCACAACAAAACCACCAACACCTGTGGAAGTTTTACAATATTTATCCTAAATACCATGATTATATTCTTTTTATATACAGTTGAATCTTGTAAAATTGAAGTCCTAGGGAGTAGAGATTTTATTTGAAAAAATTATCAGTAGTTCGAATGAAAAAAGTCAATAAGCAATGCTTATTAGATACCCCCAACACAGTAAGAGTCAGTGAAAAAACTTAGTTTTGGCAAGTGATTTTTTGCCAAGTAATAGTTCATGCATATGTTCGATGTGTTAAAATAGTATAGGCAAAGTATCAAATTGTTCCATTTAAAGCTGTGGTAGGAGTTGATTGGCCCATGAAGGCACCATCAATGCCTATACAAAAGCCTTAATAAGGAAAAAATGTCTAAGTTCTCACAGATGTAATTTTGTCAAAAATTATTTTTTCTGAACCAAACTCCTTCATGCATATGTTCAATGTGTCTACATTATATAGGAAAAGTATCAAATTGTTCCATCAAAAGCTGTGGTAGGAGTTGATCGGCCCATGTATGGCCTATAATAGCTAGTGTATGGCCTATAATAGCTAGCATAAGCATAAAACCCTATACAATAAAAGCACCGCAAGCACTGCGTAATACCCCGCCACTGCTGGGGGCACCAAAAGTTATTTTGTGAGATATATAATGCCTAAATAGCAACAGAACTGAGATAGACAGTGATATGACGTCCTTAGTCACAATATGTAACCTTTGATGGTCAACATATCTGTGAAGTTTCATTCAGATACTCCATATAGTAAATGAACTACAGGTCAAAAACCATTTTTCAGATCAATCAAGGGCGGATAACTCATGAACTGGAAAGGTAAGGGTGACGGTCCTTACTAAAAATATGTAACCTTTGATGTTCAACATATCTGTGAAGTTTCATTCAGATATTCCATATAGTAAATGAACTACAGGTCAAAAACCATTTTTCAGATCAATCAAGGGTAGATAACTCATGAACTGGAAAGGTAAGAGTGAAGATCCTTAGTCACAATATGTAACCTTTGATGATCAACATGTCTGTGAATTTCATTCAGATATTCCATATAGTAAATGAACTACAGGTCAAAAACCATTTTTCAGATCAATCAAGGGCAGATAACTCATGAACTGGAAAGGTTAGAGTGATGGTTCTTTGTCACAGTATGTAACCTTTGATGTGAAACATATCTGTAAAGTTTCATTTAAATATTCCACATAGTAAAGGAACTACGGGTAAAAAACATTTTTTAATTCAATCAAGGGCGGATAACTCACAAACGCGAAAGGTAAGAGTGACGGTTCTTAGTCACAATATGATACCTTTGATGTGAAACATATCTGTGAAGTTATATTCAGATATTCCACATAGTAAAGGAACAATAGGTCAAAAACCTTTTTTCAGACCTATCAAGGGCAGATAACTCACAAACTGGGAAGGTCAGAGTGACAGTCCTTAGTCACAATATGTAATCTTTGATGTGCAACATATCTGTGAAGTTTCATTCAGATATCATGAATAGTAAAGGAATAACAGGCCAGAAACCATTTTTCCAATACGAAAAGGGGCAGTAACTCCGTTAAAAATGGACGGATTTTGCCCATTAACAATCCCATACCACTCATCGCCGATAACAATATGTATGCAAAATTTGAAAAAATTCCGTGAATAAATACTCAAGTTATCGATCGGAAATGGTGCGGACGGACGGACGGACAGACGGACAGACACCGAAGGGTATAACATAATACCTCGCCACACTTTAGTGGCGGGGTATAAAAAGCCATTTAGAACTACAAAGGGAAATAACTCCAATAGAATTGGCCCCCAACCCTTACTTTTTTGTTTAAAGTATTTGCCTTACATATATGAACATGTTTGCAAAGTTTGATGAAAATCCAGCAATGACTCTTGAAGATATTAAGGAAACAAAGCGTTACGGACGGACGCACGGACGGACGCACAGACAACGTGAAAACAGTATACCCACCACAAACAAAGTTTGCGGGGGGTATAATTATATGTAGGTAAACATAAATATATATAACCCCCAAAAATGATTATCATCAGGGTTTTTTCTATCAAGCATACCTTTTGGGTGCATAAAAGAAACATCAAGGAGAGGTTTCTTTTAGGTACCCAAAACGTATGTTATTATACACAAAATAGATCATGAACAATTCCAATTCTCTGAATACAGTGTGTTCCAAATTTATTTCAAATTAGTGAGTATTTCGAAAATAAAAGTTCGAATTTTCAAGGTTTTACTGTACTTTGATAAGGTTTTACTGTACTTTTATCAGGTTTTACTGTACTTTTATCAGGTTTTACTGTACTTTTATCAGGTTTTACTGTACTTTTATCAGGTTTTACTGTACTTTTATCAGGTTTTACTGTACTTTTATCAGGTTTTACTGTACTTTGATGAGAGTATGGTAAGTGCAAAATAGCAACCCATGTGGCACAGTCATTTCCTAATTTTATGATCAAGCCAGGGTATTCGATCTATCAAGTGACATTTTCTTCAAATGAGGTGTCTCAATGAAGACTAAAAATTATCATATCTAGCATTTTTGGATTGCTCCGCCTGAAGTAAGAATATATGGGCTTTGATGCAAGAAAACCTGATTTTGTTGCAGGTGAACAACAAAGGTGCTGATCAGCCTGCCCATCGGCAGCCTGTTCAGCACCTATACTATTCACTCTCTAGAAAGTAGACTAACTTGTTATAGGCAACATTTTTGTATTTTAGCTAGTCTCTGTGTCTGAGCAGGTTGGTTTTGAATGTTGACTGGCCGCTAATCCCCAAAACAGGTTTTCTGCTTTGAGGTCCACATAGGAGTGCTACAACAAAATGCCTAGTACAGCTCCTAGACTGACCTAATCTGCTGGTATTTCTCTTTTTCTTCTGTTTCTTCTCCTCTGCAAGTAGAGCCATTGCCTGAGCTTCTAGATTCTGTTTGCCTGCAGGGTCGCCTGGCGTTGGCATGATCTCATCAGGGCCACCCTCGTCGGGAGATTTAAAATCCTCCATTTCTGGAAATATTAAACCAGTTTAACTCTTTGTCTACTGGGCACTTTTTCATGCAATTTTTTTGTCGTCTGCTGCATTTTTTCAAAATCATTTTTTTTGAAAAATTCTTTCAGGAACACCATCAGAGTGTCAAACAGTTTAGATCCAGATCAGGCCCGACGTTTTGTCGGGCCGGATCTGGGTCCAAACTGTTAGCCAAAGTTATCAGCAGAAGAATCCAGTGTGCAGAGTTAAGACATGGCTCCATATTTACTCTATGACCCTTAAAGCACAAACCACAACAAAATTTTCTGCTTTTGTCATCTGTTGAAAGTTTTAGAAGCCTTTCCAACAAACAGTGTAGACTCGGATCAGACTTCTCCAATAGGGCCCACACTGTTTGTCTCTATACTTAATTTTGTTAAATAATGTTAGCAAAAATTTGCAGAAGATGACAAAAGCAGTCAGAATTTTCAGATGAATATTTTGCTGGCGTTTTAAGGATGACTGTAGCAGACAACAAAGGCTTGGCATTTCATGTGAATCGTCTGCTGGCACTTCCCAGTCAATATTTTTTCAGTCATGTCGGGACGATTTCTCTCTTCCTGGATTGAACCAGTGCTAAGCAGCGGATATTGTCTTGCTCAAGGACACAACACAGTGACTCAGCTGACGGTGAATCTCTAACTAGCAACCCTTCCCTGCGATCCAAAGTTAACACTCTACCAACTGAGCCACTGCTTTCCAGTCAATCTTGTGGTGCAATTTCATCAACAGTGTAGATCCTTTGAAGACCGGTAACCCCTAACCGGGTGCTTTGACAGAAAAGACCCAGATGGGAATGCAGCAAAATGCTGCTTGCTACGACAAAATTTATTTTCTTGGAAAAATATACAAAAATATTTAGAAACTAGACTTCAGTTGACGGTACACAATCACAAATACCCGCTTTTTATGTAACCAAAGCATCCACAAAGTTTGAAGTGGCTACGTCCAACAGTTTAGGAGGACATGCATATACAAGAAAGTACATTATTTCAACTTTGACCTTGACCTTAGGTCAAGCACACACATAAAAGGTTGCCCAGTATCCTCTACATCATATGACCTATTCACCTGCAAAGTTTGAAGTTGCTATGTCCAATAGTTTAGAGAGAATGCACTTACAAGAAATATTTGATCTGACCTTGAAGGTCACACAAAGCATTGCCCTCTACATCATGCGACCTGTGTACCTGCAAAGTTTGTTTGTTTGATTTGATTCTTTACGTCCCATCAACAATCTCTCAGTTAAACAGGGACGGGTCTTCCTGGGATGAACCAGTGCTAAGCCAGGATAAATGTGTCTTGCTCAAGGACCACAACACAGTGACACCGGTGAGGCTCGAACCCGCGGCCCCTCGGTCTCGAGTCGAGCACTCTACCACTGAGCCACTGCACTCCCCCTGCAAAGTTTGAATTTGCTACGGCCAATGGTTAAGGAGATGCAAGGTCTAGGGGGTCAAGGTCACATAAAATGTTGCCCTGCACCCTCCACACCATGTGGAAGTTGCTACATCCAGTTATAAAGAAGATGCATTTACAAGAAAATACATTATTTGATCTTGACCTTGGGGTCAATGTCACAGGAAATGTTGCCCAGTACCCTCTACATCATTAGAATTATGCATCTACATGTACAAAGTTTGAAGTTGCTAGGTCAAAAGGTTTAGGCGGAGATGCATTTACAAGATAATACATTTTTTGACCTTTCAAAAGGTTTAGGAGATGCATTTACAAGAAAATACATTATTTGACCTGGATCATGCAAGGTCACGCGAAATGTTGCCCAGTACCCTCTACATCATGTGACTTATTCAGCTTGCTACATCTAATGGTTTAGGAGAAGATACATTTACAAGAAACATGATGGATGAATGACCGCCCGACTTTGGTACAAAATTAATATACCCTTTAATTATAACCTGTGACCCCTGAAGATATACCATCTTAAGTTGACTGCATCCGACTTAATGGAAAATTCCATGGTCTACAATTGTATGAGCAGGGAAGGGTCTGGTGAGACTGCACAGATGCCCAAGCTCATATGACCCTTCTCAGCATGACCAAGTGATAAATTACAAAATCTTATGAGATTGCTGATTGGTTTTTGGAGAAATTATATGAGCCGCGGCATTGTGGTATTTTGGCATGTGTAGACTCAGAGGAGCCTGTGCAGCCTCCTTTTAAACTTAGAAACTCCATATGATGATAAGTCAGTAGCTTAACAGTCATAGAACATTCAAGCAACAAGCAAAGGCTCTGATCAGAGTGCATATGCCCAGCCTGATCTTAGGCTTTGCTGGTCCCACATTGTTGGAAATCTCATGTCACGGCTCATATAAAAATCAACCATGTAGTCCAGTTTAGTGTCAGTTTCACAAAACTCTCTGATCCTACCATATGAAATCAGCCATGATTTCACAGACCAGTCTGGTTCAACCAAAGTTTACTGATACCTAGACAAAACTTTAAACCTAGAAATACCATAAACTTATATTTCTGTTTATCACAGGATTCCGCCTTTTGAGATTGATAGAACTATATATATGAGCCGCAACATGAGATTTCCAACAATGTGGTATGTGCGACCAGCAAAGTCTCAGATCAGTCTGCGCATACACACAGTCTGATCAGAGGCTTTGCTTGTGGTTTGAATATTCTGAGTGTTAAGCTACTGAACGAACATCATTTGGAGTTTTTAAGCTTAAAAGGAGGCTACACGGGCTCGTCTGAATCTACATTTGTCAAATGCCATATTGTTGGAAATCACATGTCGGGGCTCATATTATATTGATAAACCACTACTGAAATATATATTTCAGTTAGTTCATGAAATGCATGCAACTGGTGAATATTAGGTCCTGGTCAGCTCTTTGCTGATGTGCAGTATAAACAAGGCATTCGTGAGAGAATCATGTTAGTAAAGTGAGAATTGTCTGTTGAGAAATGACGAAGTAATTGTGAGCCCAAGGTTCATACAGAGAAAAAAAACATAACCATTAATGAGATATGTTGGTGGTCTTGTTATTCATTGATACAGGACAATATGTCTATTTTTTAATATTTTAAACTGGCAAAAAAAAACAAGAAATAAAGCATTTCATTTGAAAGTCCAGGAATTTTCCAACTTTATTTAATTTTAACTCAGTCAGTGCTCTTGGATTGCTAATGAACACCTATTAGTATGAAGCACATGCGAAATCTGTTTTAAGAAATGTGCCTACTTAATGCAGGCTTTGCAGTAAAACTAGCTTTAAAACATTTTTAAAACTGAATGTATTTCGTGAACATTTTCTCAAGATATAGCAAATCACCTGCCCAATTTTTGGCCAAAAATTTGGGGAAGGAAAATCCCTGGATACTGTTCCAAAATCTTTGGCATGAAACTCTGAATACCATATTTGCCTTCACCAGATATTTCAATCTTCATGGTCGCTCCAATAGCTCAAGATACACAGTTTTCTTTCCACAGAGATTTGGTAATACAGTCAAACCTGCTGTTGCGGTCACCTCTATTAAGCGTGACCCTCCCTTAAGCGGCCATTTCAGAGTCCCCCCGAACGATTTTGCATGCAAATGCACCTCTATTAAACGTGCACCTGTCCAACGCGGCCAGCGGTCGGCGAAATTTGCCCCAAAACGCTGAAATTGTGTCCGTAAACGGCCACTTTCCATGGTTCGATGCGGCCGTTTGATTAAAATTTTATCGATTATCTTTTTTGCACCGGTCAAATGCTTGGAGCATTTAAACTCCCCAGCAGTGGTGTCTCCTAGAAGAAATTCTATAACGGCCGCGGCCCTATGTTGAAGGTATGGGACGCAACAGTTGGGATGTTTGCGTGCCACTCGAGACACAACGGACCTGAAATTTTAAAAGTTCGAGTGTTTATGCTAAACGAACACTACGACATGCTTCAGGAAGCCTGCACATGTGGATAAAAAATAGTGCCGTCAGTAACATAAAACCTGAATACGCTAAACGAACACGACTTGTAGTTTTTGTGTAAGCGGGTACCAGTGCAAAGCCAGTCAACCGATAAACTGTCAACATCAAAGTATTTGCCGCTGCCAAAGTTCATTCATCCATACCGTGGCAGATGTTTAACGGTAAATGTGTGAAAAACTAAATGCAAGTAGTAATACTCTTTGCTGGAGGCATATTTACTATGCAAAGATGGAATGTTTGCTGGGAAAGAAAACAAGCAATAGCTTTTGAGAAGAAAAAAAAATTAAGTAAGAATCATTTATTCCAAGTCTCATACACCTGAACAAATTTACAAATCAAACAACTTTCTCTTCATATTCAGTAGTATGATGTCCATTAAACATGCCTTTGCTTATCAAAAATCAAGGTTTAGCTTTAGAAAAATGGGTATACCAGTGACAAGAAGTCTCTAAGTCCAAAGGCTAAATCTGTTGACAAACATTGAATCTTTTTAAAAAACTTATGGAATTGCTTTTGTTTTAAAATTTCATATTTTGATATTTATTTTTTTATTTATCTTTTTTTCTTTCTATAAATAACTGAACCAGTGTAGACCTAATTCTTCAGAATTTAAACACCATATGGGTATATCCTCAATCATATGGCCATCTTACCTGAACCTCTATTAAGCAGCCACCTGTCTTAAGCAAGCAATTTTGATTATCCCTTGACCGCTTGCTTAAGACAGGTTTGACTGTACGGAGTGCATAGGGTTAGACTAATGGTCTCTGGTCATAAATTGTGCACTTAATATTACAAAGGCACAGTTTAGCATATAAAACGAAATTTTTAAACAAATTAGAGAACATTACAAGGCAAATATGATATTTAGATTTGGATAGTTGGTATCTTGTTACAAAGAGGGCAAAAATGGCCCCTGATTCGCTCAACTGAGTTTTCCAGTTCTGTTTATGTTGATCACTTAATTCTGCGTCAACAAATTGTCAGTCATGTCTGGACGTTTCCTAAGTTGAACCAGTACTAAGCAGGGGATAAAGTGTCTTGTTAAGAACACAACACAGTGTTTCCGGTGAGGCTCGACCCCCCTCAAGTCGAGCACTCTTCCACTGCTCTCCTCACAAACAGGTAAAGTTATGTATGCAGAAGATTTATGCAATGTTTGGCAATATGAAAGTGTGCAGTTGAGTGTCCTACATATACATAGGAATAAACTCAATAAAGAGAATCAAGCCCCATCACAGGCTTCAATTTTCATCAAAAATTAGACGTTATCTGTTTCAGTGACTATATCCCCAGGCCCCAAGGCTATAAAACTTTTTTCATACTCAACTCAACTGAGCATGGAATTTCAACTGCTCATAAAAACTAAAATGCTGAAAAATAAAGGGTTTTCTTGCTTTTAAACTGTCAGATGTTGTAATTATCATACTAATGAATACAACATTAGTATGATAATGTCATTTATGAGCATGATAAACTTCATGCTCAGTTAAAATACCATTTTCTTAAGAAAAATTAAAATCTATTCATTGATTTCAGATGGGGATTTTTTCTATAGAATCATACACCCCACAAATACACTTGCACATGTTCTAGCTATTTTAGAAATTCACCTATTGATCATTTATTCGTCAAATTGTAATAATTAACAATGATTAGTTTCAGAGAGAAAACTCTTCCTTTTACTGAAAATAAGCCCAGTCCATGAACAGCTGTCTTTTAGTCTTTGCCATCTCAAATGTGTTAACCCTCACCCTGTCACCAAATGGCAAATGTGCACCCCAGCCATATTATGTTGAAATTGGCTCAGTGTTGTTGAAAAGGTGTTGTTATTAAATTCAACTGTTGACAAGGTACAACGGACATTTACTGATCACAATAGCTCACTTTGAGCATCACCGGAGCAGGAATGAATTCTTCATGCTCAGGTGAGCTAAAAAGCAAAGATTCAGATGAATGGCTTTGAAAAAAAAATACCTTTATCATCATCATCAACAGACCCTATGGACAACATGCGTGAAATTATTGGTGCTGACATGCTTGGTTCGGCATCCTGGGAACCACGCCTTTCCGCCATGATTTCTTCCATTTTCTTTTCAATCTCACCTCTCTTATCGTCCCAGCCCTCAGGTTTCTTGCCCCAACGCCGGGTACGTTTTATCTTAGGCGCTTCCATTCGGATACTCTCTATCAGATTTCTACCCGATGTGGAGAGGAGGATGCCATCAACCATGTAGAACCGTGGTGGTTCCAGGTCCTTCGGTGGTGGTGGTGGAACCGGCAATGCAAGAGGAAGATAGCGTTCTATCATGGGCGGAGACGGAGGTAGAGGGGCTGGCGGCACTGTAAAATATCAATATAATGAGTCAAGTTACCATTTGGGCCTCGTTGCCAGAAAACCTGTCTTCGGATTTCCGACAAAGCGACACTCAAACCAGTCTGCTCAGCTTCAGACATTAGCTAGAAAATTGAAGTTTCACCAGTAGCAAGTTTATATATGCTACTTTCAGACTGCGTGGATGCACAGGCTGGTCTGCTCCTGCGTTGTTCACAAACCCTCGAAGACAGGTATTCTCGCGACGTGGCCCATTTTTAATGAGGCCAACAACACGTTTATCATGGAAAGCTTCAGTTTTGCATCAGCCCTTGAACCAAGTCTTAAAATCTTTCCAACTGTCTGAAACCTTACTGGCCATGTAGGACAAATTTTCTGAAACAATTATCCAGTAAGAAGCCTATGTTTATAAGCAGAGTGAAAAACAGTGTGGATCTTGTTCGGCTGGCTTCCTAGGAGGCAGCGGATCAGGATCTACACTGTTTTCAAAATAGGATTGTCAAGGTTCAGCATGGGAAGATGTTAAGAATGGAGTATCATTTTGAGTATATATTCATTCTTCCTATTCCATTTTGGTAGGCTATTTAACCATTTCCTTCATGAATATTCATGCCAGGCTCCATCCACTATGAATAATTATATAAATAAACTTTAATGTTGGTAAATAGAACAAAGAAATAACTTGTTAGGTCCACTAGTGTACAATCAGATATATCATATTTTTCCATAAGCAAACAGATTAGAGCCTGATCAGGCAGCTCTTATAAGAGCTGCCTGATCTGGGTCTGCTCTGTTTGCAAAAGCATCAAAAGGCATCTCTACGAGGTGAAGGATTAAATATGCCCTAGTTTCCCAGCAAATTTCTAAATGTCTGAATAATTTGGGACTGCTCGGACAAAATGTCTGGAGTTTGGGTTAAACTGAATCCTTGTAATATGCACAAATTTTCGCTCAACTGGAGCTTGGAAGACATACCAAGTTCAAGCTTACTTACAGTAGTCCTGTACAGTAAAACCTGTCTAAAATGGCCACTCTCAAGAAGACCACAAATTGGTTTTCAAGACCAATTATCACTTAATGCAGGTCAAAAGTATTGCAGAATGCTCCAGGGGGAGCATTCTGCAATACTTTCGACCTTCATTAAGCTATCATTTGTCATCAGGATCTTTATTTTGTCTATTTTTGAGTGGCGGCTTTACACAGTTTTGCTTAGTTTGTCTTTCTGGTGTCTGGTGATGGTTGTGTGGCTCTTCCTCGTAGTGCCATGGGTTTGTCTGCGGTTTGTGATTGTGGTATTTCCTGATCATACTCAATTACTATTTTTACCGTATGGAATTTTCTATGTGTGGGGTTGAATTAATGAGTGATATGGATGAATAAGATATGAGGCTGAGTAGATCAGAATGCTGAGCTAAAGATCTATTGATTAATCCCCAGTCCCAATCATGGCATTTGCAGGCCCTGGGGATAACATTACTGTAACAGCTACATCCCAAGTAACACCCCTGTGCAGGCATCCCACTCAAGTGTTCATTTTAGCATAATGTTTTACATACTAAAAGTCACTTTTGTTATCAGCAGTTTACCTTAGATGACAGTCGGGTACCATCTCAGGCACACAATGATTTTATTTGGGATTTTGGGAAGCTACATTTTCCTGAACATTTGGGAAATGTTTCATAAATATTGGGAAATTAAGTGCTAAAATACACGAAATTGGGAAAATGAAGGCCATTTTTGGATTGGGAATGACTCCCATATATGGCGGTAAAAATGGCCAAATAAAATCACTGGCACATCAAAATATTGGACTTGATCTGGATCCAATCTTATTGACACTGAAGAAATTCCAGATTTCGTCTTTTTTTCGTTTAGGAAAAAGTCCATTTTGAAATTAATGAATCTATATGTATAATAAAATTGTACATATGGAAGACAGGAAATCTAATTAGACATAGTATTCACAACTCTTAAAGAGCTCAGTGTGTGCTAATAAGAGCATATGCCCTAATCAGATTGAACATGGTATTTGCCAGGACTTCAGATAATAGCATTTGAAAATTCTTTTTTCTTTTTTCTCAACCGAAATATATGTTGTGGGTGCTCAAAAGAACCGTCTCAATGAGACGGTTCTTTTTGAGCACCCAACAACACATCGTAGCGCAGTCGGTAACGTGTCTGGTTACAGATGCGAAGCTGACTGCAGATCCAGGGGTCGCGAGTTCGATCCCGGCCCGGTCCCATACTTTCGTGGAGATTGATCATGAAATAATTTCTACGGTCATTCTCCTCCTTTCCGCTGAATCATTCATGAAGGGTTGTTGTCAGTTACAAGCGAAAGAATGTGCGCGATTACTGGTTAACTGCTTGTTCAAGCTTGCCCATGAAAAAAGTGTGATTAGGTGAACTGACCGTCCCGCAATGACCATAGCTGTTGACTTGGGACGTAAAGCAACAAAACAAACAAACAAAACACATGTTTTAACTGATCGTTAAAAAATAATTACAATTATACTTGTAATAGAAGGGACAATTATCACTTTACTTACAAGGTCCTGGTTGTCCTGTGAGAGGTCGACAAAAGATACAATGATAACCAAAGTCTGCTGCCTTCTCTGCATCTTCTTCATTATGTATTCCATCACAGAACCCATGCAACCACCTGCAGTAAAAGAACAATTTGTTGAAAAACAAAAAGTTAAAAAAATAACTTAACAATACACTTAATATGGTCACAAGTCTCAGTCACTGTCAAGTAAATATACTTAATATGCCACAGCTTATAGTTTTTGCCGAGTTCGGGCATTATCAGAGAAGCCAACCAATTTGATTTTTGCGGAATCATACCGATTTTCAAGGCCAATTTCCGCATTACGATTTCGAACATCAAAATTACGGCAAATAACAATTTTAAAATGGTACCAGATAAAATAACAGGGGTTACTCCTACCTCTACACCGGTTATACCTGATCACCGATAGTAAAATAAAATATAGACTGGTGAGTGCATAATTTTTGGGGAAAATGTTAATACTTTAGCGGTTAAAAAGTTGCGAGCCTGAGAAACCGCCTGTGATACAAAGCAAAATGGATTCCTTGACAAAAAAACATTGTGTGGATGCAGAAATTCATCAGATTTTACAAATCTTTGGCCCTTACTGGAGCCAATTGAAGGCCGGAAAACATTATGCATGAAGTTGAAGTAAAGCTCTCAGCCATGCATTTGGGAGGGAGGAAGAGGGTACTGTATTTGGCGATATTGAAGCTCGACTTATAAGATACTTGTGTGAGTGCATTTTGTACTTTTATGGCGAAATATGCGGCATTCCGGAAAATGTCCCCAGATTCCTGCAAGATGCCTTTCATATTCCTGAAAAGCGCCATTCAGGGTTGGCATCTCTGCATTATTCTGGGAGAATCAAAGTATTTTAGTGATAATCAATGAAAGCTAATTACCTCACAAAGAAGTCCAGGGTTTTCCCTTGACTTTTTTTCAAGGACATCAGGTCCCCTTATGTTTAGAATTTGGTGGTCATTTCAAATTTTATGGGGACATGCAATATGTTCAGGTACTCATCTCAGAGGCACTGTATCTTAAACTGCATCCAAGGCTCAAACTTTCTCGCACTTGCAGAAATGCCATTTTAGGCCATACAATAAAATGTTCTAAGATGCACTATTTGACATTTTGTGCTAGCCTTACTCTTGAAAGATTCATTCTTCAAAGTTCCGACTTTTTCAGTCCTTTTCTTTATCTCGGACAATAATGATGTGACGATAATAATCGAATATGCCAAACATGTTATAATTACTTGCAACAAGATCCATATGATTAACTCATGAAGAAGTTGAAAACAATAAGAAATTAAAAAATTACCCAGCATTAAATGAATTAAACAGCTTACCTGTCACACTGAACACACTGTATGATCAACTGTTCTTCTTGGTACCTCATCCGACAAACAGGACACGATATCTTGCTGTGACAGGGACCACAGTGAGTATAGTTGCGTTGCCATTGACAACCAAAACCAGGATTTAACAACTTACCTGTCACACTGAACACACTGTATGATCAATTGTTCTTCTTGGTACCTCATCCGACAGACAGGACACGATATCTTGCTGTGACAGGGGCCACAGTGAGTATAGTTGCGTTGCCATTGACAACCAAAACCAGGATTAAACAACTTACCTGTCACACTGAACACACTGTATGATCAATTGTTCTTCTTGGTATCTCATCCGACAGACAGGACACGATATCTTGCTGTGACAGGGACCACAGTAAGTATAGTTCCGTTGCCATTGACAACCAAAACCAGGATTTAACAACTTACCTGTCACACTGAACACACTGTATGATCAATTGTTCTTGTTGGTAACTCATCCGACAGACAGGACAGGATATCTTGCTGTGACAGGGACCACAGTGAGTATAATTGCGTTGCCATTGACAACCAAAACCAGGATTAAACAACTTACCTGTCACACTGAACACACTGTATGATCAATTGTTCTTCTTGGTATCTCATCCGACAGACAGGACACGATATCTTGCTGTGACAGGGACCACAGTGAGTATAATTGCGTTGCCATTGACAACCAAAACCAGGATTAAACAACTTACCTGTCACACCGAACACACTGTATGATCAATTGTTCTTCTTGGTATCTCATCCGACAGACAGGACACGATATCTTGCTGTGACAGGGACCACAGTGAGTATAGTTGCGTTGCCATTGACAACCAAAACCAGGATTAAACAGCTTACCTGTCACACTGAACACACTGTATGATCAATTGTTATACCGGCTTTTTTCTTTAGAAAAAAAGGGTATATTAATTTCGTGTCAAAGTCGGTCCGTCTGTCTGTCCGTCCGTGCGTACGTCCGTCCGTCACGTTTCTTGTAAATGTATCTCCTCCTAAACCGTTAGAGGTAGCAACTTCAAACTTTGTAGTTGAATAGGTCACATGATGTAGAGGGTACTGGGCAACATTTCGTGTAACCTTGACCCCAAGGTCAAGGTCAGAGGTCAAATATTGTATTTTCTTGTAATTGTATCTCCTTCTTAACGGTTAGACGTAGCAACTTCAAACTTTGTAGCTGAATAGGTCACATTATGTAGAGGGTACTGGGCAACATTTTGTGTGACCTTGACCCCAAGGTCAAGGTCAAAGGTCAAATATTGAATTTTCTTGTAAATGCATCTCCTCCTAAACCTTTTGACATAGCAACTTCAAACTTTGTAGCTGAAAAGGTCATATAATGTAGAGGGTACTGGGCAACATTATGTGCGACCTTGACCCCAAGGTCAAGGTCAAAGATCAAATAATGTATTTTCTTGTAAATGTATCTCCTCCTAAACGATTAGACCTAGCAACTTCAAACTTTGTAGCTGGATAGGTCACATGATGTAGAGGGTACTGCGCAACATTTTGTGTGACCTTGACTGCAAGGTCAAGGTCAAAGGTGAAATATTGGATTTTTTTGTAAATGCTTCTCCTCCTTAAGCTTTCGACGTAGTAACTTCAAACTCTGTAGGTGCATAGGTCACATGATGTAGAGGGCACTGGGCAACATTTAGTGTGACCTTGACCCGAAGGTCAAGGTCAAATAATGTACTTTCTTGTTAATGCATCTTCTCCTAAACTGTTGGACGTAGCAACTTCAAACTTTGCAGCTGCAAAGGTCATATGATTTGGAGGGCACTAGACAACATTTGGTGTGACCTTGACCCATAGGTCAAGGTCATATAGTGTATTTTTTGTTAATGCTCCTTCTCCTTAACCATTGGACATAGCAACTTCAAACTTTACAGGTGCATAGGTCATATTATGTTGAAGGTACTGAGCAACATTTTGTGTGACCTTGACTCCAAGGAAAAGGTTATAGGTCAAAAAGCGGGTATTTGCGATGGTGTACCATCGACTTCTGCTCTAGTTCTTCTTGGTACCTCATACGACAGACAGGACACGATATCTTGCTGTGACAGGGACCACAGTGAGTATAGTTGCGTTGCCATTGACAACCAAAACCAGGATTTAACAACTTACCTGTCACACTGAACACACTGTATGATCAATTGTTCTTCTTGGTACCTCATACGACAGACAGGACACGATATCTTGCTGTGACAGGGACCACAGTGAGTATAGTTACGTTGCCATTGACAACCAAAACCAGGATTTGTTGAGCCACAGATCAGACATACCACACACCTGCAATACAAGTCAGAAAGAGGCTAAAAACAAATGACATGTTCAATTCTAACACCAGGCCCAGAGGTTATTAAACTTGAGTTCAATCTCAAACTCAAAATAAAGCGCAATGATTGGCTGCTTGCGGACATGTGTCCGCAAGCAGCCAATCATTGCGCTTTATTTGAGTTTGAGATCGCAGGTCTCGAAATATCTTAAAATAGGCACTTGCCCTGCATCACAAAAATATTGGCATACATGGGGGAAAAATGAATTTTCACTAGATATATCAAAATAATTTTCACTTGCCCTGCAGCCTGAGGCACTGGTAAATACGAGCGTACGAGTGATATTTTTGAGCCCTGGATTGTACTCAAGTTTTATAACGTCGGGGCCAGGGTTCGAAATATGAGTGTGTAATTCTTATTTCTCAACCAAATTATTACTGTGGGTACTCAAAGGAACCGTCTAAACAGAACCCTAAACAAATGTTAAAATTGATGGATAAGAAAATAATCACAATTTTTGCTTGCCTAGACCTATGTTACTGTAAGACTTTAAAACTTTAAAACTACTTTACAGCGGACAGCTTCTGGTTGCTATAATAAATTTGTGGTTCCACTGATGAATCATAGTAAAACAGAGTTTGCAACCATAAATCCTACAAAAAACCTCCCTAAAATTAAATTGAATAAAAGGTGATCTCCTAAACAGGACTTTAGTTAAGAATGCATAACGAAAAATTTAATTTTCTTATTTCTCAACCAAAACAAATGTTGTGAGAACTCAAAAGGACCATCTCAATGAGACGGTTCTTTTGAGTACCCAAAACATGTTAAAATTGATGGGTAAGAAAATACTTACAATTTTTGTTTATCTAAACCTGTGCCTAATCAACAATTCATATTTGTGCAAAAATATATTTTACCTCCTGCTATTAGAACTGGGTTTGAGTATTTCTCTGCATGGAGAAATATCCAAATCCAAGCAATAACTTTCACCTGAAAATGCCTGATGTATTACAGGCTTATGAAGGTTAAAAGAAATACATTAAAAAACTTTCAACTAAAGCCTCAAGCTGTCTACCTACCATTTGCATTTCCATGTTCCTTTCGGTACATGGTCGAGGGGTGGATCGAGACAGTAGGTATGGTAACTGATATCACACTCATCACACAAGAGTAATCTCCCTTCATCATGTGGCTGACCACAGCCCTCACACACAGTACAATCTAAGCATCTCCAGCCTTTCTGGATTACTATTCTTGTAACCTGCAACATATTTAAGATTATAAGGTACAGTAACTAATATCACACTCATCACACAAGAGTAATCTCCCTTCATCGTGTGGCTGGCCGCAGCCCTCACACACAGTACAATCTAGGCATCTCCAGCCTTTCTGTAACCTGCAACATATTTAAGATTATAAGGTACAGTAACTGATGTCACACAAGAGTAATCTCCCTTCATCGTGTGGCTGTCCACAGCCCTCACACACAGTACAATCTAGGCATCTCCAGCCTTTCTGGATGACTATTCTTGTAACCTACAACATATTAAATAATTTGAATGCTGGGTAATTTTGTATGCTGTTTTGTTATCTGCTGACTTTTTTCAAAATTAACATTTTCAAAAATTATGTGTCAAAATCAGGACTGACATCTTGTCAGTCCTGATATTGGTACAAAATGTTGGCAAAGGTAATCAGCAGACGACATCACAAGGCTTGATATGCTTGATGATGATGATGAAGCCTTTGTCAAAATTTCAAATGCAAGGGATATTTATAATCCCAAGATGAAGGCCAATAGATGGTCAAAATATCACTAGCTCCTCTTGGGCATGTAAATGATAATATATATTTTAATTCTTTCACGGCCAGTCACGACTTTTGTTGTCTTCTCACACACCTGCTTATGTTCTAAGGTAGACTATAATGCAAACAATATGGTCCCAGATCAGACTGCTCCAATTAAGGCTCATATTGTTTGCTTCCATGAAAAAAATCTAGCCAGAAGTGCACTTGAATATATGTAGCAGACATAAAAAGTGGACATTTTCAAGACAAAACTAGAAATGTGTCAGTGTGACACAGATGTCCTCTCTGGCACCATTGTATGAGAGACAGTCTTCTTACAGAGAGTACATATGGGACTCGAGGTAAGGACAAGGGTCATGCCATATGCCCAAAATAGTGGCGGTATTAGGATTAATAATAATGTCATCAAGCAATAAAATATTTCTGAACTTACCTTAATACTGGCACAATAAGGATGGTAGCACTGTCCACACTGGGTACACACAATTAAACGTCCCTCGTCACCACGGCCATAGCTGCCACAACTCTTACAGACATCCTGTAGAAATACAGATACCAGAATATTAACAAATACAACACTCAAAGCCTAATAATTGCACGTTTCTTGGATAAATAAAATAAATATCAATGATAATATCGTCACTGGTGGTGAAAGATTACTTCTATACATGCTGGGTAATTTTCATGCTTTTGTTCTCATCTACTGACTTTTTCAAAACATCAACTCTTTCAAAAACTTCTTTCATACATATCAGAGTGTTGAACAGTTTGGATCCACTCAGGACTGACATTCTTTCGGCCCAGATCCAAGTCCAAATTGTTTGCGAAGGTTATCAGTAGACCACAAAAGTTGTTAGCAAGAAAAGAGTTAAATATTGATTTTAAAATTATATATAAAATTATATATCTTTGATAATGTGGCTGAACCCCATTGTAAAATTTCATGGCAAAAAATTTTGGGAGCCACAACAAAACCATGTTATATCCAAATCTGTTATAACGAGGTGTCTTTGTTTGTGTTTAGGATCCCACAAACAGCTAAGGTTAAATGGGGATGGGACCAATACTTAGACTCATCCGACACACTGGAGAAGCTGGGAATAAAACCCGAAACCCATGGTTTTAAGGTGAATGGTTTATCCACTAAACCAAAGCAGCTCCTAATGAGATATGTTATAAAGTGTTATAAAGGGACTGTACTATACCTGGTCTAGAACATAGCTGTCATCTTTCCTGGCAAGAACAATTGTATTGGGATGATCATCCTCCTCATCATCCGCGTCAACACTCTTCTTGATGGAACTCATACTGGGTAGACCCACACCAATCTAGTAAAATATAAACAACATATCTCATTATCTAGAACTGAAACTGAGTAGACCCAGTAGGCCTGGCTAGAACAATTGTGTTGGGATGATCATCCTCCTCATCATCCGCGTCAACACTCTTCTTGATAGAACTCATACTGGGTAGACCCACACCAATCTGGTAAAATATAAACAATTTTCATTATCTTGAACTGATACTGGGTAGACCCAGTAGACCTGGCAAGAACAATTCGTCACCTTAATGCAAAACTATACTAACTCATTTTTTTTTCAAAATTCATGTTTTGGCAGATTTAAAATCTTCAACCATAGTTCTTGCACCATGCAAAAAGTGAAAACTCACATCTTGATATTTTTATGAAAAAAAGCCATTTGTCCTATAGTCCTATCTCATATACAGCATTTTGCTTAACGCAAAACTGTACTAACTCAAGTTAGGACAGTATTGTATTGAGGAAAATTGGCTTATAACACAGAAAGCTATGTGCAAAACTGTGTTATGTTATTTAAATGCCAACAATTCTCAGTGTTATGCTGATTTTGATTGAAATGTGGTTGGATTTTTGATTACAGTATTGTTTTACAGTGCTTTGACATCATTTATCTAATTTGAAAGGCTGACATTAGCCCATCAACTGTGTTCCTGGGCAAACCATTCTACCTGACTGACCAAGTCATGCCTGCATCTTGTACAGTATGATTAACTGTGGACCATGGCTGATGCCAACCTGCTAAAATGCTATTTCAGCAAATAGGTCAACTAAATACCTGCCTAACTATCTAGCAAAAAGCCATGTACTTATCCTAGCTGTAGCCTGTATGAGTGACGAACTTGATTTCCTACCTACCCCAGCTGGTGAACTGACCAAAATACCAACAATACTGAATTTATATTATGACTCAGCTGCATGAGACCCAACACACTAGCCTCACCTACCCCAGCTAATAGATCAACTAACATAGACATGCACCTACAGTACCTATATCATTTACCGACATCTTTGCCTACCTTTCCCAGCTGGTGAACTGAATATAATATCTGCAATGCTGCACAATATTATAATGACTCAGCTGCATAGCAAAAAACATAGCCACCTACCTATCCTAGATGTATGAGTGACCGACATGTTAGCCTTGACTACCCAAGCTGGTGAACTCAACCAATATGAGCGAAATATTATGACTCAGCTGCATGAACACTCAACATACAAGCCTATATCTACCCAGCTAATAGATAACCAACAAAGTCAATTACCTATCCTTGCTGTATGAGTGACCAACATGATTGCCTTACCTACCCAAGCTGGTAAAAAGACCAAAATATTAGCAGAACATTATGCCTCAGCTGCATGACACCAAACATACAAGCCTACCTTGCCCAGCTAGTAGATAACCAACAAAGCCAATTACCTATCCTTGCTGTATGAGTGACCGACATGATTGCCTTACCTACCGAAGCTGGTGAAAAGACCAAAATATTAGCAGAACATAATGCCTCAGCTGCATGACACCAAACATACAAACCTACCTTGCCAAGCTAATAAATAGATAACCAACAAAGCCAATTACCTATCCTTGCTGTATGAGTGACCGACATGATTGCCTTACCTACCGAAGCTGGTGAAAAGACCAAATTATTAGCAGAACATAATGCCTCAGCTGCATGACACCAAACATACAAACCTACCTTGCCCAGCTAATAGATTAACCAACATGGCCAATTGCCTTTCTTAGCTGTATGAGTGAGGAATACCCCAGCTGGTGAACTGACCAAAAGACGTGTACCAACAATTTAATGCTGTGTATATCATGACTCAGCTGCATGACACCCAGCATCTTAACATACCTTCCCCTGCAAGCTGATTATAATAATCAACATAGCCACCTGCCTATCCAAGCTGCAAGAGTGACAGACTTGATTGTCTATCTGCCCCAGCTGATGAACTGACCAAAGTACCTGCAATGCTGCATGATATTATTATGACTGCAGAACGACACCCAACATACTAACCTACCTTCTCAGCTAATAGATTGATATAGCCACCTACCTATCATTTCTTTATGAGCGACCAACATGATTGTTTGCCTACCTAGACTAGTTAATGGATTAACCAATTAAGCTACCAACATATCCTTGCTGTATGAATGGTCAAAATACTTGCCTACCTACCTCAGCTGGTAACTGGTTGAAATTAACCAGTTTCATGGTGTACATCTCTATATTTTGTCTCAGCTGCATGACACTCAATATCAGACTACATACCCAAACTGCAAGCTGATAGCCATTGTGTCAGTAATCAACTTGATTTCCTACTGAACCCAGTCGGCTAGCTAGTTAACCAACAATATAGCAGCTTATTATGCCGCAGTGGCATTACACCCAAAATACCAGCCTACCAACCTTTGCTGAAAGATTAACCATCATTTAAAGCTACCTACCTATCCAACTGAATGATTGATCAACAAGAATGCTTACTTTGCCCAGTTGGTCACCTAACCAACATAACATAGTATATAATGTTTCAGCTGCATGAAAATTCCAGCTAATATATCAAACAGTATACCTATCTATCCTAGCTATTTGAGTGACAAACATGATTGCCAACCTTTGGGAAGGCCGCTTAAATGACAAACATACCTGTACAGATATGCCTCGGCTTAATGCCACATGACATACCCCACTACCCGATGTACGACAAAACATAGAAAGACAAAAGAGAGAAGAAACATTTAATAGTGGAGTCAAAACATAGACACGACATTAAATAGATCGATGAGTAATAGAATGACCAATAAGAGAACAATAAAACAATAATCACTTGACCGCTTGGCGATTGCTATGCGTTGTTGAGCATTCGCTCACTAAACCAAGCTCACTAAACCAAGCTATCCTTCATCTATTTGGTCTTACTACCTACTCTAGCTGGATTAACAGCCTAGCAAACCACCCTTAAAGTATGCTGTAGCTGACCTACCAATATGCCAGCTCTGGATTATGTACTTTATGCCACAAGCTCCAAATTTAGCTTTGACTAGTTCCAGAAAAGATGTTAAACAATTGGTATATTTTCAGATTCTGCAAAATGCAGATAATATTTTTTTACTCAGTGATAATTCTGCTGTGATCCCTTTTCCAAAGGTCTAATTGAGTTACAGCCTCAATTGCTTCCTGTAATTTAAAATAAATAAATACTCGTTCTTGACAGGCGCCACATTTCCTAGTTCCAAGGATGATTTCTGTGCTTGTGGTTAGAACTGTATGGCTTATATATAGCTAAGTTTCAAGTACTGGTACCTTATGGCAATTTACTTGTCCCTGAGCAAGCATCAACTTTTGCAATTTCCACTACCCTGCCAATACAGCTTTTTTCTATACCTAGTTTGACTTAGTTGCCTGGCTGTCACAGCTATTTTATGGACTGTAATACCTAACACAGCTTATTGTTAACCCTCAGCTGTTGACTAAACCAACCTTGGGTTAGTTCCTGGCCTAACTCAGGGCTGGAACTTAACACATGTCCTCTCGCATTACGAATGGAAGTTTGATAAGGTTCAGTGGAAATTTCCATTTGCTTGCCTGACAGGGTGTGGAGTTTTTTGTCAGGGTGTCAGTAACTGATTGTGAGAAAAAAGCAAATCAGTAAATGTGCCATTGCTCAATATGTTAGTGTTCCAAATCTCTCCCTTAAAACACCAGATAAAGGACGAAGGCTGCTGGAGTAAGGATGAGTGAAAATTTAAGACCACTTGCCCCATAGGATGAGTAAGAAAACAATTTGAGGCCTAGACCTAACACTTAATGCCTGAATAAATACATGAAAAATATTCCCCATCAGGATTCAATCATTATTCTAATGCACTTGCAAAATGAACCAGGATATCCATTATATAATAATTCAAAATTTTTGTTTGTGAAGATATATTGTTAAGTCACCTCTTTCCACTTAGCTTACAGAGCGTCATTATTAAACTAAATCTGATGATGTACCCCCCCCCCCCCCCCCCCCCCCAAAAAAAAACAACTCCTAATTAACTCTTTTCATTCATTAATGCTATGTGTATTGTTTGTGATAACTGAGCATTTGCAGAATTTGTTAAAAATAAAGATACTCATTAAAAAATTTTCATAAAATACTGATAGAACTATGGTAGATGGCCAATTTGGGCTGAAAGCCTGAAAACAACATATAACTAGTATGCCCAGTCAATTGAGCGCCATTGTAAATCCACACGTTAAAGGTTTTGACCCCCAGCACCCCAAAGTCACACCCCTGGGGCATGACCCAGGCAACAGAATAAAAACTTGGTTTGATATTTTATTTATTTTATTTGTAAGATTGGTATAAAAGTCTTTGAAATTGACTTTGTAATTGAAATTTAATGATATTTGACCTTTTGACCTTACCTCAAGGTCACCAGTTTGACCCTAGGGTGAAATTATTACTTGCATTCTGTTCTACTCATCATCCCCTTCAATTTGATATGCCACATGAGTATGTTTGGAAATATTTTTTTTTGACCCCCTTGGCGCCCCCCTAAGGCCCCAACGCCCCCAAGTCCCAACTCTGGGGCAAGAAACAGGGAACAGAACAAAAAATCTTGTTTGATATGTTAAATATCTTTTATTTGTGAGAACTTACAAAAAGATTGGTATAAAAATCTTTGAAATTGACTTTGTAACTGAAATAAAATGATATTTGACCTTTTGACCCCTCCCCAGGGCCCCATGGGGCGGGCCCAAAAAAACATCAGGATAAAACTCCCAAATATTTAGCTGAAGTAAATAAAATTGTTGCTATATTTCCAGTTACTACACTTTTGCATTAATTTCATTACACTAAGTTCTTCAAACTTCAATGCAAAACTGTAGTAACTTGACTTAGTACAGTTTTGCATTAAATAACATCTCAGATATTTTGAAATTTCAAATGGAAAACAGTCATAACTCATATTTTTGGAAATATCTTGTTTTAAAGCAAAAGTAATTTTTGTTCAATGATTTTAGATTAACAGAAACATTTTTATCTGGTGATTGAGAAAAATGCAAAAAGGTATTTGATTTTTTAAAGTAGAAATTCAAAAAAATGTTCCTCCTGTAAAATTTACAAAATGTGAGTTAG
Organism: Loripinus fragilis; assembly: GCA_964019695.1. Classification (NCBI taxonomy): domain Eukaryota; kingdom Metazoa; phylum Mollusca; class Bivalvia; order Lucinida; family Lucinidae; genus Loripinus; species Loripinus fragilis. The sequence goes on along the minus strand of OZ026528.1, from coordinate 56,535,885 downwards.
TACAGTTTTGCGTTAAGGTGACGAATTGTGTTGGGATGATCGTCTTCCTCATCATCCGGATCAGCACCCTTCTTGATAGAACTCATACTGGGTAGAACCACACCAATCTAGTAAAATATAAACAACAATTTTCATTATCTAGATCTCTCCTTAAGTTAACCCTTATCCTGCCTCGATAGGACATTTGGCTTCTGACGAGCTAGATACATCTATCACCCAGGTTCCAATCCTGCTAGTGATGCTAGCAAAAACATTGATTAGGCCAAATAAAAAAATAAGTGTGTTTCGGGTAATGGGTCTGAAAATTTTAGGTAGGGTAGGCACACATTTTTTTATAATTATTATTTTGTCCGTAAAAAACATAATTTTATGCATTTTAAAAGGCATTTTGCCTTTCAAAATGCATAAAATTATATTTTTTCCACAGAAATCCTGAAAAAATTCAAGGTTTCACCAGCAAATTTAGGTAGGGTCAGGTTACCCTAAAAACAGATATTTTTTTATTTGGCATTAGTCAAGATATGCCCAATTGTTCTTGCAGTGGTATGTTTCTATTTGACTGTCACCATCCATTTTGCAATGGTTTCATAGGGTATTTCCTGGCCGACCGTCGCCAACTGCACTGGCTTCCCCCACCACTAGACAGTCAGTCTTAGAAGAAGAACTGCTTAAGTCTGATGTCTATCTCCAGAAAGTCAGGAAGTAAAAAAAATAATTTGTCTTGAAAATGTCGTCAGCTTTTTGTGTCTACTTGTGTCTTTTTATGCACCATGACATGAGATTTCAAACAATGTGGTATGCGCGACCAGCAAAGCCTCAGATCAGCCTGCACATACGCACAGTCTGATCAGAGCTTTTGCTAGTCGCATGAATATTCTATGAATATCAAGCTACTGATCGAACAACATTTGGAGTTTCTTAGCTTAAAAGGGAGCTGCACAGGCTTGTCTGAGTCTTTACTTGTCAAAATGCCAAATTGTTGGCAATGACATTTCTCGGCTCAATTATATTCAAATGCACTTCAGACTACTTTTGATAAAACACAATGAGCCCTGATCAGACTGCTCCTACCAGATGTGGAAAAGCAGATTTTTCCAAATGAAAAGCATGAATGACTAAACACCTACCAGTTAAATCAACACTTACCTTTGGTTTTGGCCCTCGACGTTTCTCTCCAAATGTCAGCGGTCTCTTCCGCTTCTCTGGAGCCATCTGTCGATTCTGAAATTGACATTATGGTATACTGTCAACATTGAATTCTAATAACTCTTACTGCCTTCCAATTTATGTTTTTAAGACTACAGTAAATTCTCTGAACTTAAAACACACACTCTGATCGATCCTTGATTGAGCATTCATGAAAAAAAGGTTTAAAACTGTACTGGAATAGAAAAATATATTCAAATTGCTACTAATATACAAATTGCAGTCTTACCCAAACTAAATCTGCCCTGTGTGCAGCTAGCCAGTTACCTTGAGGGGGGTAGAGTTTCAGCTGGACTGAAATTTACATCGGATGTCCAAGCAAGCCCAATATTGTTCGGACATTAGGACATTTTTTCAGACACTCATTTTTACCACCATAAACGGAAACTGCTATCTGCTCTTCTCAAAATGAAATCACAGATAGTTTTGCTACCATTTTGGACGATAAGTGAGGCCTGATTGATTGGCTAGCTTTTTATTTAATGAGGAGACTGGAGCTTGTTGATCGGTAGAAGTGGGTGGGGTACTGTTTTTTTTACTGATATTTGCGGTCGCTGCATGACTCGTTAGTCACGAAAAGTGGCAGTTCAGGTAATGATGGAGCGGGCAAACTGTTTTGGGGTATAAAAAACTTGAGTTCCTGTTGTTTCTTGGTGGCAATTAAGTTTTTTAGTCTTTTTATCGGTGAATGCCAATTCAAATATGCTGTCTGCTTCGAGATGAAATCAAGGGAAGATTGTTTGTTTTTGTTGCTTTACGTCCCATGTCAACAGCTATGGTCATTGCGGGACGGTCAGTTCACTTAACCTCACTTTTTCCTGGGCAGGCTTCAGCAAGCGGTTAACCAGTAATTTGTGCACATACTTTCGCTTGTAACTGACAACAACCCTTCTTGAATAAATCAGCAGAAGGGAGGAGAATGACCGTAGAAATTATTTCATGATCAATCTCCACGAAAGTATGATACCGGGCCGGGATCCAACTTGCTACCCCTGGATCTGCAGTCAGACACGCATCTGTAGCCAGACACGTTACCGACTGCGCTACGCGGCCCGGTAAATCGAGGGAATTCACTAAAGCAAACCAGTCATAGTGTATTGTTATGCTGTGCCTGATTGGTCAATTGCATCCTGTTAACTTAGTAGAATCGAGGGAAGATACTAAGTTAACAGGATGCAATTGACCAATCAGGCACAGCATAACAATACACTATGACTGGTTTGCTTTAGTGAATAAGTATTTAAAGGGTAAAATTAAGCGAACCAGTCTTGACACTTACAGAAATTTGGCCAATCAGCGATCATTTATATAAAACAAAAATACTATTGCATCAATGTGCATTACCGTACAGTGTGAGCTTCCGAAAATTGTCTCGGAAAACTGTCCAAACTGGACAGCAAACTCTCGGACATCTGGAACTATTTTCGGACTATGTCCCAGGACCAACCCCAAACTGAATCCCTGAGGGGCCTACTGATGTGAAAGATGCTCCTGCAGCTTATGATGATGATGATGAAGTGCACTTGAGTATTAAGTATAGTTGTATTTATCTTCTCTTAGAAATAACACAATTTGATAATGTAAACCCTGGATTGCATTTCATGGGTTAATATCTAGGACTGAAGTTCACCTTCAATTTCTATTTTACTACATCCCTACCTTAATCTTAGCAGCAATGGCAGCACTCATTTTCTTTCTCGCCATGGCAACCAATTTCCCTTTACCACTCACTTCACCTGAGTATGTGGGAGACATCTGTGAAAGAAAATCAAAACTGAAGTAAACAACTTAAACCTCATCCCACCATCATTTTTTGTTCTGAAGATGTTGTCTGCTTTTTAAGTCTGATACATATATTCAAGTGCACTTAAGACTAGATTTTTAGGGAAGCAAACACTAAGAACCCTGATCAGACTGCTCCCCTAGTCTGATCTGGGTTCATATTGTTTGCAATATAGGCTAACTAAGAACAAAAGCAGATGGGAGAAGCAGACAATATAGGTTATGAATGGCGGGATAAGGGTTTAGCTATTTCAAAGTGCCAAGACCCTGAGGTTAGTAAAACTTTGTTCATGCTCAACTCAGCTGAGCATGAATTTTATAATACTCATAATTATTAAAATGCCAATAATCATTGTTGGCATTTTAATATTTATTAGCATGATAAATACACCATCTGAGAGTTTGAAAGCAAGAAGAGTTTATTTTTCAACATTTTAGTTTTTTTTTTATTAGCAATTGAAATTTCAGGCTCAGTTGAGTTGAGCATGAAATAAGGTTTATAACCTTAAGTCCAGTATTAAATATTACTTCGAGGTATCCATACTTAGGATTTAAAAGAGTTGCAATATTCAACATAATAAACGTTTTTGTGTGTACTATAACTTTTTTTAAAATTCAACTCTTTTGGAAAATGTGTAGATCCAGATCATTTTGGTCAAATGACCTAGATCCAATAATCATATTTAGATTGTTTCATCTTATAGATGCTCAATATGGAATTTAAGTTGAATTCACCCTTTGTTTTTTTTTAAAAAAAATTGTTTTAAATATATTGATGGCAGTCCAACATGAGTAACCTTTGCTAAAAGGTCAACACTGACCTCTGGTGCTTAACTATAGACATTGTCCCATGGTAAATAGCCCTTGGGTTTCGGAAGATTTTTGAAAAACTTTTGATACATACGGGCATTATAGCTATTTGAGAATTGTGATTTGGGTGAAAAGTCAGTTATGTCTAATGAATGTTCCATGTGAATTTTGAATTAAATTTGCCCAGTCTCATATAGTTTGGTTGAGAACTAGAAAAATATTTTCAAATATGCACTCTTATTTGGAGGCAGAGGCCAGAATAACTTTTTCACATATGGACTAATAGGTACCAAAAATTTATTAGCTGAACATGTGTTTTGTTCATACCTTTTCCAACAAACTAAATTCGATATCTAAACTTGACATTGAATCTTCATTTAACAGGAAGTCAGAGGTATGCTGGGAATCTTCTCCATAATCATCTGGAATCTCACTCCCTGTCAGACCTGGCAATAGAAGAAAACAACACAATTGTTACAGTATTTATCCTATTCATTATATTAGGCTAGATACCAAAGCTATCCAAATATTTAGGGCAAATACTGTCCACATGACATATCAGTAAAGTGAAGATTGAGAATCAGAACTTTGATATTAACTCTTTGCATGCTGGGTAATTTTGCATGCTTTTTTGTCGTCTGCTGATTTTTCAAAACAGGACCCCAGATAAGAGTGCGTACCTGAATATTATTGTTTTTATTTCTCAACCAAAACATATGTTGTGGGTACTCAAAAAACCGTCTCAATGAGGCGGTGCTTTTGAGCACCCAAAACACATGTTAAAACTGATGGATAAGTGAATGATCGCAATTTTATGCCGAAAATATTTGCTTAACTGGCCCTATGCAAAATCAACTTTTTTTTGAAAAATTATTTCAGGAATACCTTCAGTGTCAAACAATTTGGATCCAGATAAGGCCGGACGTGTTATTAAATTGTCGGGCCTGGTCTGGGTCCAAACTGTTTGCAAAGGTTATCAGCAGATGTCACTAGTAGGCAAAGAGTTAAGTTGTGAGGATAGGTTCGTTGGATATATTAATGTCTTTGATCTAGGTTTCAATGTTTCACTTAAAATTTCAAACTTCTAGCAGCAATTGAAAGTTATGTTAACTTTCTTTTAATTTCTCATAAGAAATGCAGATGCACACACAAAATCAGATATGTGTGTATTATTCAGTGCCATGAGGCAGATGGGAGTATCAAATTGTTGCATCTTAACCTTTTCCAGACCAACGAAATTTTTCATAAAGCTACATGCAATAAAGCTGGGCATTCCAATTTTAGCCGTTTTACACAAATGGAATTTCCAATAAAATTTGATGCACCACAGTTAGGATGGTTCAAAACTGTCAGGATGGTTCATTGTATATATTGAGAGGTTATAATTTCTAAAACATATGAGCCGTGACACGTGATTTCCAACAATGTGGCATTTTGACAAGTGTAGACTCAGAGAAGCCTGTACAGCCTGCTTTTAAATGTAAAAACTCAAAATGATGTTCAGTCAGTAGCTTAACACTCATAGAATATTCAAGCCACAAGCAAAGGCTCTGATCAGACTGCGCATATGCACAGGCTGATCTGAGGCTTTGCTGGTCCCACATACCACATTGTTGGAAATCTCATGTCACTGCTCATATTCTTCTTTCTCTGATTGATTTATTCTTAGAAAACTGCATTTCATCTGTGTTATCGCTGTTTGCTTAAGTACCCTTCTAGGGAATTTTGGTCTACAAAGAGTTCTGTTCTTGTTGTTGTGTTTGTTTTTTTAGGTCCCACCAACAGCTAAGGTCATATGAAAATGGGGCTACAGCTTAAAGTCTCATCTGAGAGATTTCTGAAGCTGGGGTATCAAATGTGACCTCTGGTTTACAACAAAGTTAAACTATACATGTATTTATTTTTACCTTTATGGAAGCTATCTGAGGAGTCTTCAATCATGCCAATACCCATAGGAAAGTCAGGCATATCCATCTGAAACAGATTGAAAGACACTTAAATATTTGGCACATAAAAAAATTGTGATTATTTTCTTATCCATCAGTTTAAACATATGTTTTGGTTGTTCAAAAGAACCGTTTCATTGAGACACTTCTTTTGAGTACCCACAGCATATGTTTTAGTTGAGAAATGAGAAAATTAGTTTTCATAAATTAATCACCAAACTACGCCTGCTAGTAATCAGTACTGCTCATCATCTGAACCTCCTCAGAGGGACACAGAGTTCTCACTAACTCCAAATTTGGATTATTTTACTCCAACTTTTTGATTCTGACTCAACTTTTTCAAAAGTGCCAATTGAAAAGTATGGTAAAACTCCAAAATTTTCTGGCAACCAGCATTTTCACTCCTATTTTCAAAATCCTAGTGAGAACTCTGGGACAAAAATTCCACTCATCCGCTCGTAATTATGAGTGATATCTAGAAAGGACGAGGAATTCTTCCTGTAGGACAAGCGCTTTGGGAAGAATTACTTCAGGAAGCCATATTACATGTTATTCCCTTATGTTCTTTATTGCAAACACTTTTATAGGACAAGTGCATGCGTTTGCAGGACGAGTGAAAATTGTAAGTCACTTGTCCTGCAGGACAAATGCAATATTGAAATATTTTGTCCCCTGCTCCTCATGTGACAAATTGACTGTTGCATGTGAATACAGGCTCAGATGAAACTGCACGTCCATAGTCTGATCAGCACCTTTGTTATTCTATCTTTGGTAAGTATAATAGCTAAACTTACTACATGAAAAATTTAAGTAGCAGAGCAAGCTCAATTGAGTCTTGCCTGGTCCAAAGGTTATAAAACTTTTTTCATGCTCAACTCAACTTAGCACAAAATTTAAACTGCTTATAAAACCCAAAATTGAGACAAAAAAGAAATCTCTCGGGTGTTGTATTTATCATGCCAATAAATGTTAAAATGCCAACAATTGTTGGCATTTTAACATTTATGAGCAGGTATTTATCATTCCAATAATTGTTAAAATGCCAACAATTGTTGACATTTTAACATTTATGAGCAGGATAAATTTCGTACTCAGCTGAGTTGAGCATGAAAAAAGTTTTATAACCTCCGGGCCTGGTCGCAATCTCTGAACACAGTTTTAACTCTTTCCATGCTAGCAGTGACTTTATCTTCTTGTGATAACCTTTGCAAACAGTTTAGAATTTTAGTCCTGATCTTTGACACTTTGATAGTGTTCCTGAAATTATTTTTTGACAGGGTTAGAGTTAAATGTGTTTACCTCTGTATCTCTATTTCTACATATAGTACACATATAATCTGTTGGTTCTTCATTCTTGACTTGTAGAAGTAAACCAGCGTCTATAGTATCATCACATTCTGAATGTACAAGTCTGAAAAAAAAGATATGAAAAATTTTTCATTGGATGTCCCAAAATATAATTTTTATTGTCATTCTAAATATTCAAGACTGACAAAAAACAAAACATAGCTATATTGCTTTTGTTTGTTTGGGTTGATGCTTTATGACCAAGTCAACAATTTTTCATGTCATAACAAGTCTTCCTGGGTTGAACCAGTACTAAGCAGGGATAAAGTGTCTTGTTCAAGGACACAACATCAACCATCAACCCTTCGATCCCCAGTCTAACGGTCTACCAAATGAGCCATTGCACTCCGTTGATTATAATTTAATACCCATTTTGAACAAATTGTGTGTCAAAAAAAATTGTCTTTCTTCCTGAGCCTTCTTTTAGGTTTCCATGCAAACAGTGTGGATCCAGATCTAAAGAAGCTGGCTGATCAGGATCCACACTGTTTGCCATGCAGTTTTTGCTGTTTGCATGATTGACAGTATGAGAGTGACTTAATGTTTTTAATGTAAAATATATTTCAATAATGCATACATACCTTAATATACTATAAGCCAAAAAGTTAATGTTTGCTGCTACTGAATTGCAATGCCTCCAGTGAGGCTCGAACTCGTCACCCACCAATCTTGTGTCTAGCACTCTAGAGTCTACCACTGCGCTCCTATCTCAGAGATGATTTGAAAAACTTACTTTTTACAAAGATTGCACTGAACCATGGCCTTCTGAGAGAAATGTCTGTAGGCTTTCCCACAGAGTGGGCAGGAGAGCCCTTTATTGCGTTGTTGATAACAGCTATCACACACCGTATAGTTGAGATGCCACCTCGAGCTCTTACCGCTACCAGGTGTCCGGGAACCGCAGTCTTCACACACCCGACAGTTCTGAAATATAATCATATTAGTGTTTGATATGGTCAGGACTTTAGTCAAGAGTGTCTAACCAAAAACTAATTTTCTTTTTTCTCAACCATGGCTTAAATGAAATGTATGTGTGGTTCCTGTTGCCTACCTACCCTAATTTTTTTTAACCCTACCCTAAACATTAAAATGGTCTTTGGAGAAAAAATACCTAAAATGGGCACTTTTTCAGATTTTGTCACTATTTTCTTTGTTAAAAGTTATAACAAAATTTAATAATTTCCATACCTACCTACCCTAAATTTTGTTGGTATGCAACAGGAACCACACATATATTTCATTTAGGCCCAATGCATATGTTGTGGGTGCTCAAAAGAACCGTCTCAATGAGACATTTAATGTTAATTAAACATGAGACATTTAATTCAATGAGACGGTTCTTTTGAGCACCCAAAACGTATGTTTAAGTTAGTAGGTAAGAAAATATTTACAATTTAACGCTGAAATTTTTTGTTAATCTAAGCCTGTGGATATGGTTAATCTTAGCAAGACCCTATTTAGACAGGAAACCCCTAAATAGGTACTTTTGCAATGTTGCAATATCAGCATTTAATCAGGGTTTGCACTGTTTGCTAAGACAAATCTGATCTTTGGAGAAAAATACAATATGAGCCGTGGCATAAGATTTCCAACAATGTGGTATGTGCGACCAGCAAAGGCTCAGACCAGCCTGCGCATACGCGCAGTCTGATCAGAGCCTTTGCTAGTCGCATGATTATTCTAATTATATTAAGCTGCTGACTGAACGTCATTTGGGGTTTCTAAGCTTAAAAGGAGGCTGCACAGGTTCATCTGAGTCTATTCATGTCAAAATGCCAAGTTATTGGAAATCTCATGCGGTGGCTCATATGTTTTTGGAAATAATGACCTGTGACCCCTCAATATATACAATGGGCCATCCTGACTTAACTCTTATCAAGCTTTATGGACAAGTCCATTGGTCTACAAAGGGTTTAGTACAGAATTTTAAAATGGAATTGTCCAGGTGCTGATCTGGACTCATCAATTCTAGTGATCAATCAATTAGTGTGATCCACGGTATGATTTCAACAAATTAAATGAATATAGTTTGCCAATTTTGTTGATATATAGGATATTTAATTTTCAGGGTTTTCCGTTTACTGAAATACAGTCAAACCTGCTTTAAGCGCCACTCAAAAAGAAGACCAAGACTACGTTTTTAAGACCAATTATCACTGAAAAATGCAAGTCAAAAGTATTGCAGAATGCTCCAAGAGGAGCATTCTGCAATATTTTTGACCTTCATTAAGCTACCATTTGTCATAAATATCTTTGTTTTGTCTTTTTTTGAGTGGCCGTTTTACACAGGTTTTACTGTAATTCAATGAAATAGTTTGCAAATTTTGTTGATATATAGGATATTTAATTTTTCTGAGTTTTCTGTTTATACTGAAATAATTACAACAATATTGGTACTCACCTTGCATTTCCAGCCGTTCTTGGGAATGGTTGTCATCACAGGTTTCAGACAGAATGTGTGATATCCTTTATCACACATATCACATACCAGCATCTTGCTGTCATCATTGGGTTGACTGAAATACTTACAACAATATTGGTACTCACCTTGCATTTCCAGCCGTTCTTGAGAATGGTTGTCATCACAGGTTTCAGACAGAATGTGTGATATCCTTTATCACACATATCACATACCAGCATCTTACTGTCATCACCGGGTTGACTGAAATACTTACAACAATATTGGTACTCACCTTGCATTTCCAATTTCTTGGGAATGGTTGTCATCACAGGTTTCAGACAGAATGTGTGATAGCCTTTAATGCACATATCACATACCAGCATCTTGCTGTCATCATCGGGTTGACTGAAATACTTACAACAATATTGGTACTTACCTTGCATTTCCAGCCGTTCTTGGGAATGGTTGTCATCACAGGTTTCAGACAGAATGTGTGATATCCTTTATCGCACATATCACATACCAACATCTTGCTGTCATCACCAGGTTGACTGTAATACATACAAATGCGTCCTCGGTAATACCAGGCGTGACCAATAATATACCAACTGCATGAATGCAGTGGGTAAGGAATGGATCACAGCTGGTGTTTACGAGGATGATACAAATGGTAATCACTATCAGGTTTTACATAGCAGCAGCCTAAATAAGCAGCGTATTTGCATAAATTGCAGTCAAAATCATCAAAAAATGCAATTAAAATTAAATGTGTGCGTACAGAAAAGCAATTCCGTCGATCGGCATGCAATTACATGCGATGTCATTGTGTACCATTTGGTCCATTTTGTTTCCATTTGTGTAGTATACAAATGCCAGTCGGGTATTGATTTTTTTTTACTAGCGAGCGCACAGTATAATTCCAATTTTATTAATAAAATATCACCCCCTGTCAAGTATTTTAGCGGAAAAACTTTGCAAAATGGATGCGAGCAACTAATGTTAACAAGGTGATGAGATTTGCTTCACCTACAATAAAATCCGCTAGTTTGATACTCAGAAAGGCAGACGATGAGAGTAAATATGTAGGCACATTCCCGATGGCTTCATTCAATAAGAAAACGTATGTAATCACTGCCAAAAACGTGGCGTAAAAAATATACAAAATACGCAATTGTTTTTGCAAGTACGAAATTGAGGATAACCAGGTTGCGTAAATACCCAACTCACCCAAAAGCTTATCTAGGGCACTGACATAGGATTATATAAACAAATTTTTGAGCATAAAATTGTAAATATTTCTTATCCATCATTTTATACATATATGTTTTGGGTGATCAAAAGAACCGTCTCAAGGAGACGGTTCCTTTGAGTACCCACAACATATGTTTTGGTTGAGAATTAAGAAAATTGATTTTTTGGTATGCATTCTTAGCTAAAGGCCTGGGTCTTCGTTCAGTTAGGAGTTGATTTTTTTGTGGATTTTACCACTTCACTGAGTAATTTTTCATGCTTTTGTTGTCTTCTATGGACTTTTTCAAAATTAACTTTTTCAAAACATCCTTTCAGGAACACTATCAGAGTGTTACACTGGGTGGATCCAGATCAGGAACAATGCTCTGTCGGTCTTGATCTGGGTCCAAACTGCAAAAGTTATCAGCAGAAGATAAAAGCTGCCCTAACAAGGAAAGAGTTAATAATATGTAACCACCGTCAAATCGCTTGCAAACTTAGAAAATCCCTAAGCAATTATACACATCAAATGCACTTGTTCAAAATTTAGGATTATTCAGTAAGATGTTAGAAGTGTTCGGAAACTTAAGAGTTAATACGTTATATATATTATTTCTGCTTTTCTAATTTGATTATGACAGGTGCTTGTTAGAATCAGACTCAAAAGAAGATTATTTTATCGTGTATATAGGGCCAGATAAGCAAAAACTTTGGAATGAAAAATTATGAATATTGTCTTATACATCAGTTTTAATATTTGTTTTGGGTGCTAAGAAGAATTCTCTTTCAGACCGCTTGTTTGAGTACCCACAATATATGTTGTGGTTGAGAAATAGGAAAATTAATTTTAAATTATGCACTTCTATTCAAAGGTCTGGTGTATTTTAAGAACATATTTTTCAGAACTTGGTAAGACACTATTTAATTTCTGAGTAAATTGAGTGATACTTAGCCCCTCCCTCCCCAAACCTTCCCTCAACGATCAGCTATAAAACTCCCTATGAAGTGAATACTTACCGACACATCTGGCAGATCTTGCAATCTGGACACTGCCAGCCAGCTCTCACAATTGGATTGACCTCGACAGGTGGGTGGAGACAGTTACCATGGTAATGATGACCACAACTTGTACAAAACAACTGTTCATGTATATTTCCAACAATGTTACATACAACACAGAGGGCCTCTTCACCAGCTGGAACAGATAACATACGTCAAGATAAGCAAAAAATGTGACTTAAAATTGTCATTATTTTCTTATCCATCAATTTAAACATGTGTTTTGGGTGCTCAAAAGAACCGTCTCAATGAGACGGTTCTTTTGAGTACCCACAACATATGTTTTGGTTGAGAAATAAGAAAAATAGTTTTCTATTATGCACTCTTACCTAGTTGACACTTAACCCATACGTATGCTGAATACAATCATACTCCTGCCCAATTATTATTATTTTCTTATTTATCAATTTTAAACATGTGTTTTGGGTGCTCAAAAGAACCGTCTCATTGAGACGGTTCTTTTGAGTACCCACAACATATGTTTTGGTTGAGAAATAAGAAAAATAATTTTCTATTATGCACTCTTACCTTGGGGCCTTGATCATATTGACACTTAACCCTAAGGCAAGATTTTTTTATTAGTTGATTTACGGGATTTTTTTTAGATTAAGGGTCGGGGACAGAAAAAAAAAGAAAGAAAAAAGCTCTGAAAATGACCATTTTTTTCTAATATCTCCAGAACAAACAGTTAAACTAGTAAAGTCTGTATTGAATCTTTAAATCCTGCAAAGGACAATCACTTTTTACAGTGCCACTCTAAAAAATACACAAACAGAACCTCGAAAATATTTTATTTTTTCAACAAAACAAATAATATTTAGAGTCAGCGGATAAAATAAAAAAAAAATTATAGAAATTAATTTTTTTTTCTACTTTCCGGAAAAGTACAGTAGGAGGGTCGTAAATCAATTAATAAAAAAATTCTGGCCTAAGTATGCTGAATATTTTCATGTACTACACTCCTCCCTTATTTATATTCAATCAATTTGCATGATTCAATTAAATAATAATTGCTTGCATTTACACAAATAGTGGAAAATAGTGTTTATCCTGATGAGCTGGCTTCTGTTGTCCGTGCCTGATCACAGTCTAAACTGTTTGCAATGGTAATCAACAGGTATCAAAAGTGATCACCAAAGGCTCCCAAGCCAATTCTCAAACAAAAATCTTAGTTTTTCTTAGTACTATTATTTTTGTGACTCTGATCATTTTTGATAAAATGAATATTTCTTTTACATAACTATTTCAAAAAGAAATAATAGTTCACATGCCTTATTGCATTTGCATACATTAATGAGGATTCTTTAACATAGATTTTAACAAGTTATTCTTTTGGCAACATGAGTTAAAGCTCAAAATGTCAAAATCCAGACCTTTGGAAATTCAATGCTAAAAACATGCAAAGGATATGTATACTTCAAATATTCTTGGATAATCAAAACATGAACCAGAGCAGCCATTATAATCAGCCTAATTCAGCATTTTGAGATTTCAAAATCCTGAATTCAGGAATAATTCTGAACATGAACATATTCACCCATGTGGTACAAGAAAGAGGACCCAAAGAAGCACTTGATTTTCTATGTGTAATTTTCATTTAATTATATTCACTGATGTCCCTATATATTACACTGTTCATTGCTGAAAATCTAAAGAGAACATCACATGACTTTGTTTGTTTGTTTGATTTGATTCTTTACGTCCCATCAACAATCTTTCAGTTATGTAGGGACGGGTCTTCCTGGGTTGAACCAGTCCTATGCAAGGATAAATGAGTCTTGCTCAAGGACACAACGCAGTGATGCCGATGAGCTTGAACCTGCGGCCTCTCGGTCTCGAGTCAAGCACTCTACCACTGAGCCACTTGGCTCCCTATGACTTTGTTATTCTACAGGGCTTCCATTAACTTTCAAATCCAGGAAGTCCAGACTTCCGACCCTTGAAATTTGGAAGTCCCATTGAATTTTTTTGGAAGTCCCACTTTTTTTCTGTGATACCGTCGCGGTGTGACGGATTGTCAAACTTGCTTTGAAAAATAAGATATATATTTCAGAGATCATTCTTTGTTCCTTACAAGATAGGTAGGGTAGGGTAGGGTAGGGTAAGGTGGGGTAGGGTAGGGTAAGGTGGGGTAGGGTAGGGTAGGGTAGGGTAGGGTAGGGTAGGGTCGGGTTAGGTAGGGTAGGAAAGGAAAGGGAAGAGTAGGGTAGGGTAGGGTAGATAGATAGATTTGTTTGGGAGAGTATTTGTGTAGCAATTTTTATTTTAAAAGCTTGTACTTATTTTGTGTAACAATTATTTTTTATAAGCTTGTACTTGTACAGCGTAAAAATTGCAACAAAACAATATTCGTTTTTAATATGTTGTATGTTCGTTGGTGTAGTGCCTGTGTAGAAGGAGCGTTCAAGTACTAAATTATCGCATGCGCCGGATCTACACAATTAATTACGACGCAGACGTGTAGAGTTTTTATAAAAGTTATTTCACAAGCGTGCAAAGTGTCACGTCGGCACTTCAAACAAAACGGATAGTGATTGAGCTGTTGGCAGTTTCACTTTATTGCTCAGGAACTGGACGTCCGTCTCGCGCGAATGGTTTCTAAGGCCGTTGTCAAGATGTGTCGATGTAAAATTTCACACCTGTTGGATGACACGCTTTTATAATTACGCTTCCGACTGAAGCCTACACGTGACACTGGCTGTCAATAAAACTCTCGAAATCAGTCAAGTGGGACGTCCTAGCGTGGTCAATAAACAAAATAAATGAGTTTCCAACACGAAGGCGGGACATAAATCACGTAATCTGGTAAATGTGGGCGGGTTTTTTCTGCAGACAGGACGTCTCGATATCCATTTTCGGCCGTACTAAGGAATTTTCAGAAGTCCGCGGTACGTCTCTGATGTGTAATTTCGGCGTATGCAGCCGATTTTTGGACGTAATATACGGCGTACGTGCGCCTAACGGAAGCCCTGTATTCTAGCCAGATTAATGAAAGAATAATGGATCTGTCTAACATGTAAGGTAGAATGGTCCAGAAGACAGACAAATGGGGGTTAATTGCAAACTTGGGTGCAGAGCGTCATCGCAAAAAATCACCATCACCAATAGCTCCAGATAAGACCTCGAAACCCCTTTTTATTTAAACCCAAATTTGGCGATATTTTTTTAATTTCTCATACATTTGTTGTGGGTACTCATTGAAGCGTCTCAATCATTGAGACGCTTCAATGAGTAGCGTCTCGATCATTGAGACGCTTCAATGAGTATCCACAGCAGATGCTTTTGTCAAGAAATAAGAAAAGTAGAAAAAGGATACACCCCATCCCACCCACTTCTTATCTGCGGCTATCTAACCATCAACAATATTAGCAAGCAAACCACTGGTGTTTTTAACATAGACAAACTGTGAAGAAAACATTGATCAAGGAAAAGGAATTTTTTTTGCTTTTTTACAACAGTTGAACATTGACTGCTAGCTAGAACTAATACTCAGGTTTTTACAAAAAATTTCTTAAGTCAGTGAGAATAACTTTGCATCATACAATCCTGAATATTGTTCCTCTGTAATATACCATTTGATATTTGCCGATTCATCAGGAAAAAGTTTAAGATCTCATTAAATTAAATTTTCTAAACACGTTAACAAATAAAAAGAAAATTATTTCCTCCCGTGTAAGGAAAATGTAACATTGGAGGCTCTATCAGGCTGCATTTATTAACAATGTAAATAAAAGGAGGTTTGTCATTTCAGCATTGTGACAGACTGACAGTCAACAGCATATGGATTTTAAAACATTAAGCTGAAGGATTTAGTTTGTTTTAGTGTGATGTCATTATACTCATATAATATTTTGCAGTTTTAGATTTCATATTCTATTTACTGTTTTATATTCTCTTATAAAGGGAAGAACTTTTCAGTTTCAGAGAGCAGATTCATCCCCTTAAGTGTAGTCGCATTTTTGAAAAGGGACGTAATTGAAGAGAATCAATGCTGGTTTCAGAAATCTCTCTTTGATGTACACTAATTAATATTTTAGTGCTTTGGATATGCCTTTGTCATCTAAGGCTTGTAATTCTCAGCCCAGCTCTGTTGATTGCTATGTGACTGTTCCACTCAAATGGAGTGTAGGATGGGTGTTTTATTCACAAACGTGCTTAAGGCAAAGGAAACAACAACCAAACAGCCCAACAACATTACCTTTGGAGTCTGTCGACCAAACTAGCAAATAATTTTATAGAGTTAGTATCAGTTTCAGTAAAGAATATGAATTAAATTTACTGTTAATGCTACCAGTTTTCTTCATAAAGGAATTTGCAAGTGAAAATTATCATCAATTGGTAATTACAGCAAGTAGATATAGGTCCATCCAACTTCAGTGTGCTGGATTTCCTAGCAGACAAGTTGCTGCCTGAATGAGGCAGTTAATGGGCGGAGCTTAGCTAAGCTCTGCTCATTTACTTTTGTTCGATTTGATTCTTTACATCCCGGTCAACAATTTTTCAGTTATGTTGGGACGGGTCCTCCTGGGTTGAACCAGTACTAAGCAAGGATAAGTGTGTCTTGCTTAAGGACACAACACTGTGACGCTGGTGAGGCTCAAACCCGCTGCCCCTCGGTCTCGAGTCAAGTACTCTACCACTGAGCCATTGGCTCCCCATACAGCTAAGCTTCACTCATCTACTGCCTCATACAGGTAGCAATTTGTCTGCTTAAATTGCTGCCTGTATGAGGCAGTAAATGGGCGGCGCTTAGCTAAGTTCCTCCCATTAACTGCTTCACACAGCAGCAATGGCTAAGCTACGCCCATATACTGCCTCATACAGACAGCTCATATAGCAGTTTTTTTAGACTGATCAAATCTTCTACCTTATTTTATTCTAAAGCACAATTTCAATGTTTGAACATAACATTGCCCCATCAGTGAGATTTGAACCCGCTCCTATAGATAAACAAAAGGCTTTGAGATGTGACTGTATTTACAATAGAGAATACGGTTTCAGGCATTTTCTATATTTTGACAAGCATAGATGTTCCAGCCTGACTGGATCATCTTACGTGTTATGCATCAACCTTTTGAAATAGAATTATCCATAGGCCATTACTCAGAGGTCGTGGTACATCTATACTTGGTTACAATTTCAACACTCTACCAACTAAGCTACAGTGCTAACATTTTTTTTGTAAACAGTGAAAATATACATGACAATATTAAACAGCAATGTAACCAATTTATAGGATATGTCTGAAAACTCAAGTCCCATGTCAATCTGTACATCATATATACTCAGAAAAACAATTGAAGGATATTTAGATTCAGTTCCATCTCTAACATTCGATACGATAAAAACTTAACCAATTGTGCATGCATTTCATAGGTCCAGATATATGCAATCAAAATGGATGCTAGATTTTAGTCACACTTCAATAGTTTATGTACAGTACATATCCAAATGGTGCAACCCTCCATACTGAAAAGTCACAAACATTAAAAATGATTGTAACCCATTTTTATCGCTTGTAGTCCATAATAACTAGCTCCAAAATCATTGTTGGCTCTCCCTCAAAAGTATATCAACTAATTTTGTAGTTGTTTTTAGTGTTTTACAGCCAATGTGTTGTCATATTGGCTCGGGTTTGCCATATCTGTGCATTTTTGTTGAAGAAGTCGTCCCATTATCAGGGGCAATAACTGATAAATGGGTGTTAACACTTGTCTGTGGTCGGATTTAGAACATAAGCAATGATCAGGTAAAGGTTGCAGCAAAAAATATAAGCGCTATTTTTTTGCCTGTGAATTTTGGGTTAAGAGGGTAAGTACATTTGGAGTGGTACTGTATCGTAACCAATGATCCGTAAATTTCATTTTGCATTTTTTTAATTACATAGTGGTAGTTCTATCAGATACAAAATTACCTTGTTTGAAAATATTTTTCTCAAATGTCATGGAGTCAAAAGAATTTTAATATCCTTCAATTGTTTTTCTGAGTATACTATGGAAAAAGGGAAACTTAACTCTTTGCCTACTGGGAAATCTTGCCATAGGGCCAGTTAAGCAAGAAATTTCAGCGTAAAATTGTGATTATTTTCTTATCCATCAGTTTAAACATGTGTTTTGGGTGCTAAAAAGAACTGTCTCATCGAGACAGTTCTTTTGAGCACCCACAACATATGTTTTGGCTGAGAAATAAAACAAATAATTTTCAGTTACACACTTTTATCTGGGGGCCTGTCTTGCATGCTTGTTTTGTTGTCCGCTGACTTTTTTCATAATCAACATTTTTTAAACAATTCTTTCAGGAATACCATCAGTGTCAAACAGTTTGGATCCAGATCAAGCACAACTTTTTGTTGGGCCTGATTTGGATGCAAATTGTTCACAAAAGTAATTGGCAGACAACACTAGTTGCAAAAAAGTTGATACCTGACATATTAAATAATTATATATAAAAGTAGTTTACATAGCCTTTCAAATAAGATGCATTTTCAATCTTAAGACTTTAATATCTTTCTTAATCTACACAAAATTTCGAAGGACCAGATAGGCAAACTTCAAGGGTACTCACCTATAGTCTGAGCCTCCTCTGTGTGCTCGGGACACAACAATGATAGTGACTTGATATCCTGGAAAACAAAAATTATTTTGAGCATAACTATGGTAAATTCTCTGAAAATTCTAATACTTTTTTCAACAGGTTAGTGGTTTTGTGGTCTCCTATTTTACCAAAATCAAATCTTTTGTGGTAATTATAGTTGTAATGAAACTAATGATATCCCTAATTATTAAATTTGTAGCAAATTTTGTTTGGTTCTTTATGTCCCATCGACAATCTTTCAGTTAAACAGAGACGGTTCTTCCTGGTTTGAACCAGTACTAAGCTAGGATAAATGTGTCTTGCTCAAGGACCACAACGCAGTGACGCCGACAAGGCACTCTACCACAGCCACTGCGCTCCCTAATTTGTAGCAAAGCTTCTGTTAAATTAGAATTTTGTTTGTTTGTGTTGAGGCTTAACGTCGCAGTCAAATACAACGTGTCCATCAAGTCAGGACAATTTCCTGTCATCCTGGGTTGAACCAGTACTAAGCAGCTGTTAAATGTGTCTTGCTCAAGGACATAACACAGTGTGTCTCCAGCTAGCAACCCTTCGATCCCAAGTCTAACGCTCTACCAACTGAGCCACCAACTTTTCCATTTTACAGTATTCTGAAAAGCAGCTTAGGGTGATTTTTGAGTTAATAGGCTTGGACTTGTGCCTTGTCCTCGATGCCTAACTTGGCTTATCTTATTGCAGAGATCAGGCCCCAAGGTTATGAAACTTTTTTCATGCTCAACTCTGCTGAGCATGAAATTTATCCAGCATATAAATGTTAAAATGCCAACGATTGTTGGCATTTTAACATTTATTGGAAGGATAAATACAGCATCTGAAAGCAGGGCTCTCGATCACCCGATTTTATGGGCTGAATTCCAATGTCAAAAAGTATGTATTTACCCCAATTGCAGTCAAAAAATTCCCAACTTGACAATTTTTTTTTTAAAAATTGATTTATCAGGGGGGGGGGTTGGGTCTCCATCTTTATTTCATATAACATACAAAAACAGAACATATTGTTACATATTTACAATTTCACCTGCGGATAGGATTAATACATAAGTGATCTATTGATCCTATGTCCCTGATAACTTTGTAAACAAAACATGACGTAACTGTTACTCTTGGCTGGCAGGACAGAAGTCCTTCGTTTGTTTGTGTTGAGGCTTTACATGCCAGTCAAATATGTGTCCATCAAGTCAGGACAATTTCCTGTCATCCTGGGTTGAACCAGTACTCAGCAGCGGATAAATGTGTCTTGCTCAAGGACACAACACAGTGAGTCTTGAGCTAGCAACCCTTCGATCCCAAGACTAACGCTCTACCAACTGAGCCACCAACTTTTCCATTTTACAATATTCTGAAAATCATCATAGGGTGAACTTTGAGTTATTAGGCTTGGACTTGTGCCTTGCCCTCGATGCCTAACTTGGATTATCTTATTGCAGAGATCAGGCCCCAAGGTTATGAAACTTTTTTCATGCTCAACTCAGCGGAGCATGAAATTTATCCTGCTCATAAATGTTAAAATGCCAACAATTGTTGGCATTTTAACATTTATCAGCAGGATAAATACAGCATCTGAGAGTCTTAAACCATGAACAAAACCTTCATTTTTCACCATTTTACCTTTTTAAGGAGCAGCGCCCTAGATAAGCTTTGGGGTCAATTGGGTATTTATGCAACCTGGTTATCCTCAATTGCATACTTGCAAAAACAATTGCGTATTTTTTATATTTTGTTTATGCCACGTTTTTGGCAGTGATTACATACGTTTTCGTATTGAATGAAGCCATCGTGAATGTGCCTACATATTTACTCACATCGTCTGCCTTTCTGAGTATCAAACTAGACGATTTTTATTGTACCTGAAGCAAATCTCATCGCCTTGTTGACATTATTTAGTTGCTCGCATCCATCTGCAAAGTTTCATTTTCCGCTAAAATACTTGACTGGTGCCGATATTTATTAATAAAATTGGAATTATACTGTATGCCCGAGTAAAAAAAAATCAATACCCGACTATCATCTGTATATTACACAAATGGAAACAAAATGGACCAAATGGTACGCAATGACAACGCATGTAATTGCATACCGATCGACGGAATTGCTTTTCGGTACGCACACATTTAATTTTAATTGCTTTTTTGATGATTTTAATTGCGTATTTACGCAAATACGCTGCTTATCTAGGCTGCTGAAGGAGCGAAGTGGCTCGGTGGTAGAGTGCTTGACTCGAGACCGAGAGGCCGCAGGTTCGAGACTCATCGGCGTCACTGCGTTGTGGTCCTTGAGCAAGACACATTTGTCCTAGCATAGTACTGGTTCAAAACAGGAAGACCCTTTCCTGTTTAATTGAAAGATTGTTGATGGGGTGTAAAGAATCAAATCAAACAAACAAAACCATTTTACCTTTTATGAGCAATTGAAATTTCATACTGAGTTGAGATGAGCATGAAAAAATAAAAAAAGTTTTTGCATAGATCAGACTTACCTGGAAGCAGCCACCAGCAGAAGCACATGGATAGTGGAATATTTTATTGCATTTAGAATATCTACAGTTAATCGTAGCACCATAACGTAAACAGTAGCTGCATTTCTGAAAAAACACACAAGAATGAATCACAGGGGACAAAAATATTTCAACATTGCACTTGTCCTGCAGGACAAGTGACTTACAATTTTCCTTGTCCTGCAAACATATGTACTTGTCCTTTAAAAGCGTATACAATACAGAACATAAGGGAGTAATATGACTTATAAAGTTCCTTATATCACGGTTAAAATGATATTAACCCAGTCAAATTCATAACTGCATCCCATATACTGACAAAAAGATTTCACAGTCCATACTCAGAAAATGCTAGTTTTACCCTCACATTTTAGGGTGAAAGGACGAGTAATTCTTCCCAAAGCACTCATCCTGTAGGACGAGTGCTTTGGGAAGAATTACTCGTTCTTTCTAGATTTCACTCGTAATTGTAAGCGGAGGAGTGTAATTTTTGTGTTCTGAATCAGGTCAACTTTTATATCATGTATATAAAGTAGACTCACATTTGTTCAGCCCAGCAATCCGGTATTTTCACTTAACCCTTTACTTCATAGAGACGTCTTTTAGCACTTTTGCAAAACAGAACAGACCCAGATTGGGCAGCTCTTGTAAGAGCTGCCTGAGTGATCAGGATCTATCCTGTTTGCTTATGGAAATGATATATCTGATCCTACACTAGTGGACCTGACAAGTCATTTTTTTGTTCTATGTACCAAAATGAAGGTTAATTTATATACATGTAATAATTCATAGTGGGTGGAGCCTAGCATGAATAGTCATGAAGGAGAGGGTTAAAGTTATAAGTAGTTCAAGCTATGTGGATTTGCCTTGTGAATAATATAAGTCCACCCTGTGTTTGAGGTGTTTAAAATTTGTTGCCATCAAGGTCAATGTTATGCCTGACACAAAGCGAAGTGCATTCATAACAACTTAAAAAGAAAAATCTGAATTCCCATAATAAGTCTCAACCTCTGTTTAAATCCCACAAAACTAGAATACCACTTTTGGGTGGACATTAATAGTTTCGGAAATTTCACAAGGTTTAATGTGCCAGTAAATTGTATACTCCTTACCTTAGAAAGGCCTGCAACAACAGCCTTATCAACAAACTGTAACATATATTCCTCTGTCTGTAGAACTCCATCTGACCAGGCTGCACAGCAATGGTGAGCTGATGTATGACCTGAAATATCAATGGTCAACAATAAAAGAAATGTGACATAAAGATTTCCAACTATGTGGAATTTTGACATGAATAGACTCAGGCGAGCCTTGAAGCCTCCTGTTAAGCTTAGAAACTCAAGCGTTGTTTGGTCAATAGCTTGACAATCATAGAATATTCAAGCGACTAGCAAGGTCTCAGAGGCTGGTCCGAGCCTTTGCTGGTCATACCACATTGTTGGAGATCTCATGTCGTGGCTCAAAACATTCATCAGAATGCGATATTTATGATTTCTTGTAGGATGTGCATATGGTCAAACAAAGAAATATTTTCAAGATGCATAAAATTATATTTTTGTCCAGAAAAAAATAAATATGTTGCCTACCCTACCTAAAATTTTCAGACCCAGAGCTCACCCTGCCATTAGCCATTGTAGCCATTTATTACTAAAAATGTAGAGTGGCTACAAATATAAGTCATTGGCTAAAAGTAGTCTAGGTGGTTCAAAAATTAATACATATTTGCAAAACAGAGTATTTTGATCAGCTTTTGTATTTTCAAATATTCCTTCACACTTAATGTGCCATTTTTACTCTTTGGATGCTGGATTTTTTCAATACTATTCGGGTTTCAAACAGTTTGATTCCATATCAGGCCCAACATTTTGTCAGGCCTGACCTGGGTCCAAACTTGTTTGCAAAGGTTATCAGCAGACAACAAAAGCCACCCCAAGCGGGCATATATTTAAATACAAAACAACTTCTGAGCCAGGGTAAGACCTGAGACCCAATACCATTAACATGTTAATTTTTTTATAATTTGCCTTACCTATGGGCTCAATGACGGTGGAAACCTCTGTATCTTCTGGATGACCTACAGTGGCTAGTTCATCAAACCCCTCACACTGATCCTCAGTACACCGCCTAGGAGACTTACCTGTAGGCTCAATGACTGTGGAAACCTCTGTATCCTCTGGATGACCTACAGTGGCTAGTTCATCCAACCCCTCACACTGATCCTCAGTACACCGCCTAGGAGACTTACCTGTAGGCTCAATGTCTGTGGAAACCTCTGTATCTTCTGGATGACCTACAGTGGCTAGTTCATCAAACCCCTCACACTGATCCTCAGTACACTGCCTAGGAAACTTACCTGTAGGCTCAATGACTGTGGAAACCTCTGTATCTTCTGGATGACCTACAGTGGCTAGTTCATCAAACCCCTCACACTGATCCTCAGTACAGCGCCTAAGAGACTTACCTGTGGGCTCAATGACTGTGGAAAAGTCTGTATCTTCTGGATGACCTACAGTATCTATTTCATCAAACCCCTCACACTGATCCTCAGTACAGCGCCTAGGAGACTTACCTGTGGGCTCAATGACGGTGGAAACCTCTGTATCTTCTGGATGACCTACAGTGGCTAGTTCATCAAACCCCTCACACTGATCCTCAGTACACTGCCTAGGAGACTTACCTGTGGGCTCAATGACCGTGGAAACCTCTGTATCTTCTGGATGACCTACAGTGGCTAGTTCATCAAACCCCTCACCCTCAGCACACCGCCTAGGAGACTTACCTGTGGGCTCAATGACTGTGGAAACCTCAGTATCTTCTGGATGACCTACAGTGGCTAGTTCATCAAACCCCTCACACTGATCCTCAGTACAGCGCCTAAGAGACTTACCTGTGGGCTCAATGACTGTGGAAACCTCAGTATCTTCTGGATGACCTACAGTGGCTAGTTCATCAAACCCCTCACACTGATCCTCAGTACAGCGCCTAAGAGACTTACCTGTGGGCTCAATGACGGTGGAAACCTCTGTATCTTCTGGATGACCTACAGTGGCTAGTTCATCAAACCCCTCACACTGATCCTCAGTACACTGCCTAGGAAACTTACCTGTAGGCTCAATGACTGTGGAAACCTCTGTATCTTCTGGATGACCTACAGTAGCTAGTTCATCAAACCCCTCACACTGATCCTCAGTACACCGCCTAGGAGACTTACCTGTACGCTCCATGACGGTGGAAACCTCTGTATCTTCTGGATGACCTACAGTAGTTAGTTCATCAAACCCAGAGCTCTCACTAACTGACGATTTGCAGTTCTGAACTCCCATTTCTGGTGCTGGGACTCCTATTTTTTGAAGAAGGCTATATTCTTTTGTATTGTGGGACTCCCACTTTTTGGCAAAGAGGGCTCTGGGACTCCAGTTTTCATAATCCTAGTGAGAGCTCTGAAACCCCTCACACTGATCCTCAGTACAGCGCCTAAGAGACTTACCTGTGGGCTCAATGACTGTGGAAAAGTCTGTATCTTCTGGATGACCTACAGTATCTATTTCATCAAACCCCTCACACTGATCCTCAGTACAGCGCCTAGGAGACTTACCTGTGGGCTCAATGACGGTGGAAACCTCTGTATCTTCTGGATGACCTACAGTGGCTAGTTCATCAAACCCCTCACACTGATCCTCAGTACACTGCCTAGGAGACTTACCTGTGGGCTCAATGACCGTGGAAACCTCTGTATCTTCTGGATGACCTACAGTGGCTAGTTCATCAAACCCCTCACCCTCAGCACACCGCCTAGGAGACTTACCTGTGGGCTCAATGACTGTGGAAACCTCAGTATCTTCTGGATGACCTACAGTGGCTAGTTCATCAAACCCCTCACACTGATCCTCAGTACAGCGCCTAAGAGACTTACCTGTGGGCTCAATGACTGTGGAAACCTCAGTATCTTCTGGATGACCTACAGTGGCTAGTTCATCAAACCCCTCACACTGATCCTCAGTACAGCGCCTAAGAGACTTACCTGTGGGCTCAATGACGGTGGAAACCTCTGTATCTTCTGGATGACCTACAGTGGCTAGTTCATCAAACCCCTCACACTGATCCTCAGTACACTGCCTAGGAAACTTACCTGTAGGCTCAATGACTGTGGAAACCTCTGTATCTTCTGGATGACCTACAGTAGCTAGTTCATCAAACCCCTCACACTGATCCTCAGTACACCGCCTAGGAGACTTACCTGTACGCTCCATGACGGTGGAAACCTCTGTATCTTCTGGATGACCTACAGTAGTTAGTTCATCAAACCCAGAGCTCTCACTAACTGACGATTTGCAGTTCTGAACTCCCATTTCTGGTGCTGGGACTCCTATTTTTTGAAGAAGGCTATATTCTTTTGTATTGTGGGACTCCCACTTTTTGGCAAAGAGGGCTCTGGGACTCCAGTTTTCATAATCCTAGTGAGAGCTCTGAAACCCCTCACACTGATCCTCAGTACAGCGCCTAAGAGACTTACCTGTGGGCTCAATGACTGTGGAAAAGTCTGTATCTTCTGGATGACCTACAGTATCTATTTCATCAAACCCCTCACACTGATCCTCAGTACAGCGCCTAGGAGACTTACCTGTGGGCTCAATGACGGTGGAAACCTCTGTATCTTCTGGATGACCTACAGTGGCTAGTTCATCAAACCCCTCACACTGATCCTCAGTACACTGCCTAGGAGACTTACCTGTGGGCTCAATGACCGTGGAAACCTCTGTATCTTCTGGATGACCTACAGTGGCTAGTTCATCAAACCCCTCACCCTCAGCACACCGCCTAGGAGACTTACCTGTGGGCTCAATGACTGTGGAAACCTCAGTATCTTCTGGATGACCTACAGTGGCTAGTTCATCAAACCCCTCACACTGATCCTCAGTACAGCGCCTAAGAGACTTACCTGTGGGCTCAATGACTGTGGAAACCTCAGTATCTTCTGGATGACCTACAGTGGCTAGTTCATCAAACCCCTCACACTGATCCTCAGTACAGCGCCTAAGAGACTTACCTGTGGGCTCAATGACGGTGGAAACCTCTGTATCTTCTGGATGACCTACAGTGGCTAGTTCATCAAACCCCTCACACTGATCCTCAGTACACTGCCTAGGAAACTTACCTGTAGGCTCAATGACTGTGGAAACCTCTGTATCTTCTGGATGACCTACAGTAGCTAGTTCATCAAACCCCTCACACTGATCCTCAGTACACCGCCTAGGAGACTTACCTGTACGCTCCATGACGGTGGAAACCTCTGTATCTTCTGGATGACCTACAGTAGTTAGTTCATCAAACCCAGAGCTCTCACTAACTGACGATTTGCAGTTCTGAACTCCCATTTCTGGTGCTGGGACTCCTATTTTTTGAAGAAGGCTATATTCTTTTGTATTGTGGGACTCCCACTTTTTGGCAAAGAGGGCTCTGGGACTCCAGTTTTCATAATCCTAGTGAGAGCTCTGAAACCCCTCACACTGATCCTCAGTACACCGCCTAGGAGACTTACCTGTGGGCTCAATGACCGTGGAAACCTCTGTATCTTCTTGATGACCTACAGTAGCTAGTTCATCAAACACAGATCTTCAGTACAGCACCTAAGAGACTTACATGTGGGCTCAATGACGGTGGAAACCTCTGTATCTTCTGGATGACCTACAGTAGCTAGTTCATCAAACCCCTCACACTGATCCTCAGTACAGCGCCTAAGAGACTTACCTGTGGGCTCAATGACGGTGGAAACCTCTGTATCTTCTGGATGACCTACAGTGGCTAGTTCATCAAACCCCTCACCCTCAGCACACCGCCTAGGAGACTAACCTGTGGGCTCAATGATGGTGGAAACCTCAGTATCTTCTGGATGACCCGCAGTGGCTAGTTCATCAAACCCCTCACACTGGTCCTCAGTACAGCCCCTAAGAGACTTACCTGTGGGCTCAATGACGGTGGAAACCTCTGTATCTTCTGGATGACCTACAGTGGCTAGTTCATCAAACCCCTCACACTGGTCCTCAGTACACCGCCTAGGAGACTTACCTGTGGGCTCAATTACGGTGGAAACCTCAGTATCTTCTGGATGACCTACAGTGGCTAGTTTATCAAACCCCTCACACTGATCCTCAGTACAGCGCCTAGGAGACTTTCCTGTGGGCTCAATGACTGTGGAAACCTCTGTATCTTCTGGATGACCTACAGTGGCTAGTTCATCAAACCCCTCACACTGATCCTCAGCACACCGCCTAGGAGACTTACCTGTGGGCTCAATGACTGTGGAAACCTCTGTATCTTCTGGATGACCTACAGTGGCTAGTTCATCAAACCCCTCACACTGATCCTCAGTACACTGCCTAGGAAACTTACCTGTAGGCTCAATGACTGTGGAAACCTCTGTATCTTCTGGATGACCTACAGTAGCTAGTTCATCAAACCCCTCACACTGATCCTCAGTACAGCGCCTAGGAGACTTACCTGTAGGCTCAATGACTGTGGAAACCTCGGTATCTTCTGGATGACCTACAGTGGCTAGTTCATCAAACCCCTCACACTGATCCTCAGTACAGCGCCTAGGAGACTTTCCTGTGGGCTCAATGACTGTGGAAACCTCTGTATCTTCTGGATGACCTACAGTAGCTAGTTCATCAAACCCCTCACAGTGATCCTCAGTACAGCGCCTAGGAGACTTACCTGTCGGCTCAATGACAGTGGAAACCTCTGTATCTTCTGGATGACCTACAGTGGCTAGTTCATCAAACCCCTCACACTGATCTTCAGTATACTGCCTAGGAAACTTACCTGTGGGCTCAATGACTGTGGAAACCTCTGTATCTTCTGGATGACCTACAGTGGCTAGTTCATCAAACCCCTCACACTGATCCTCAGTACACCGCCTAGGAAACTTACCTGTAGGCTCAATGACTGTGGAAACCTCTGTATCTTCTGGATGACCTACAGTAGCTAGTTCATCAAACCCCTCACACTGATCCTCAGTACACTGCCTAGGAAACTTACCTGTGGGCTCAATGACAGTGGAAACCTCTGTATCTTCTGGATGACCTACAGTAGCTAGTTCATCAAACCCCTCACACTGATCCTCAGTACACCGCCTTGGGGACTTTAGTTCATCACTGGAGAATGAGAACACAGGTTTAGATAAACAAAAATTTTCAGCATAAAATTGTGATTATTTTCTTACCCATCATTTTTTACATATGTTTTGGGTGCTCAAAAGAACCGTCTCATTGAGACGGTTCTTTTAAGTACCCACAACATATGTTTTGGTTGAGAAATAAGAAAATTAAATTTTTGTTATACACTCTTAACAAAAGTCCTGGAGAATATCATAGGTCAAAATATACATTCTTTAAGTGTGAAATTGAAAACATTATAGATCTTCTCCATCAGCTTTAGCATATGTTTTTGGTGCTCAAATGAATTGTCTCAATGAGACGGTTCTTTTGAGTGCCCACTACAAATGTTTTAGTTTAGAAATATGAAAATTAATTTTTATGTGCTTTTTAAAAGGTATGCAAGATACAAATGGGTACTAAATTAGCTTTTAGCATTTGTCAGGGCTCTCCCTTCCTTTTTTAAAATTGTACAAAAATATGCTACTTCCTTGTAAAAATGGCATTTCTGGGATTAAAGGGAGTTTTTTTTTGTTTGTTTTGGGTTGATTCTTCACGTCCCAGTCGACAGCTATGGTCATGTCAGGACGGTCAGTTCACCTAACCACACTTTTTCTCATGGGCAAGCTTGACTAAGCAGTTTACCAGTAATTTGTGCACATACTTTCACTTGTAACTGTTAACAACCTTTCTTGAATCAGCGGAAGGGAGGCGAATGACTGTAGAAATTATTTCACAATCCATCTGAAAGTATGGGACTGGGCCAGGATCGAACTCGTGACCCCTAGATCTGCAGTCAGACACATATCTGCAGCCAGACATGTTACCGACTGCGCTACGCGGCCCGGTATATAGGAAGTTTTTTAAAAGCAAACATGTTTGCTTTTAAAAACCACTATATACCGTGCCGCATTGCAATTCCTTGAGAAGCAGTCCAATCTGTGATTTCCATCAATAATTAAAATAACAAGACAAATTTATATCCCCCGACGAAGGGTTATTTGAGAGAAACATGTAAATCACAAAACATATAACCCATTTATCTAACCCTTAGTTCACCTTCAGTATTATTCAGATCATAACAAACGCCTGTCAGGTATGTTTTAGTGCTTAGTTTAATAAAGAATATACTTACATCTGCACAATTTCAATATCTGACCTTTAAACCCTACCCCAGAGGCCAGGGTGTGTCTACTTTAATGTGATATGCAACATGACCACTTTTAGAAAAGAAAAAAAATGTCCTTTTGACCCCACCCCAATGGTCGTTGGTGTGTGTAATGACAAGATATTTGCTTTCATGGTGCTCTGTGCTCAATTCACTAAAAAATTTGATATGCAACAGGACTACTTTCAGAAAAAGATATAGTTGGACCTTTTGACCCCACCCCCTGGGTCGAGGGTGTGTCTGTGGGCAAAATATTTGCTACCATGTTGCTGCCAGCGCCGTCAGCTTTAATTTGATATGCAACATGACTATATTCTGAAAAAGTTTAATTTTGGCCTCGGCCCCACCCCCTAAGTCCACCCAACAAGCTCGGACCCAGGCCTTCAAACTGAAATCCCGTTTAATATGTTTCACATCTATTGCTGCTTTGCCTGTATGCAAAATTTCAGCAAAAAATATTAATAATTGCCTTAGTTATTGCGAAATTTAAGTATTTTACCTTTGACCCCTTAGGTGGGGTCAAAGGGGGTGGGGTAAAACTTTGACACTACCATGCTTATCTACAGGCACTTGGCAATCATGGTCTATAGTGAGAAGTTGTTAAATATAATAGCTTTGATGAAATGTGAAGATCATCACACAAAAAGCTAATATAGGTTTTGCCTTATAATTGCCTTTACTAAAACAAGGGCAATAACTTAAGTGTTAAGGGGTCGATTTTGACCAAACTTGTAGGATATCGAGAGTCCATGGTACTTATCATTTGTACCAAGAATGAATCAAATCTGACAAATAGGTACTGAGATATGGTTCCGGACAGACAAAAAGTGTGGACGGACGGAATGGACGGACGGACGACGCCAAAACTATATCCCTCCGACTTTGTCGGGGGATAATAAATGTGTACTTTACCTTAAAGATGTCTTCAGTGGAGCCCTACTTCTCCTTGATGTAAGGGGTTTGGGGCCTCTTTCAACTCCCCGCTCTTCAACCTCTGTGGAGGGTTTCTTTGATGCCTTCAGAGACAACTTTCGGAAAGGGTTGAAACCGACAGTCGGTTCATATCTATCCATGTCCCCTTGACCCAGCAATGACCTCTCACCACAAGCACAGAATGCACATGTTTTAGCCCTGAAACCAAAAGACAAGAACTTAACTTGGCTCTTACCTTTATCCTGCCATTCATGTCAAATATTGTCTGCTTTTTCATCTGCTGATGAAATTTGGGCCTCGTCCCGAGAAAACTTTTCTTCGGGGTTTCCGACAAAGTGAGTTCTAAACCAGTCTCCTCAGCTACAGAGACTAAATTGAAATTTCACCTGTTGCAAGTTTACATATGATACATTCCAAAAAGCGTGGATGTGCTGGCTGGTCTGCGCCTTTGTTGTTCGCAAACCACTGAAGAAAGGTTTTTCGCGCGTCGAGGCCCATTTAGTAGTCTATATTGCAAACAATATGGACCCAGATCAGACTGCTAAGGAGCAGTTTGATCGGGGTTCATTGTGTTTGCTTCTATGATAAAAGTAGTCTCTCACTTCGGAGCAGCCAAAAATATCATGCATGGACTTGTCAAAATGTATATGATGCGCTGACCTTTTTGTTGGACAACATTTTTATATACGCAGAGCCAAAAATAAGGGAACACTTGTATTTCTCCAGGAACCTATGGTTGCACTTCAGGAGGAATGGCAGCAGATTCTGAGAGCAAAGATATGCCATACCATCTTTAGAATGCCCGGCAAGTGACCTGCATGGGTTTCTGCATGTGGAGGTCACACCTGATATCAAACTAGACTCTAGATCATTTATGTGTTTTAGGTAAAATAAAAAATGAAATACAAGTGTTCCCTAATTTTTTGTTCTGCGTATATAATTTGGCACTAAGTTATATAGACAAGTTGCAGGGATTCCAATGGGCACTAATTGCTCCCCTGGTTGCGGATTTATTCTTGTTTCGTTATGAGAGGAACATTACGCTATCTCTTTCTGATGATATACAAGCTGATATCATTGACGCTTTTAACACTACATGTACATCCAGATATTTGGATGATAATTTAAATTTAAAAAAAAAATAAAAAAATAAATAATATTTATTTTGACAATATGGTACATGTATTATAAAGTCAAATATACTCTTCAGAGCTTCAACTTAATATAATCTTGATATAATCAATTTCCCATTTTTAGATGGTGATGTTACTCGCTCTACAGTCTACATCCTATGGAGTTTATATTTCTCAACTCATCCAATTTGCTAGAGCATCTAGCCATGTTGCAGACAGAAGCTTCTTTTTGTACTTTTTTAATTGGGAAGGGGCCGATATACAACCCCAAATCAGGCCTAGGAAAATCCCTGATTCATAACTCCATAATAACACACAGGACTCTACAGTATTGTAAGCATGTTCCTATAGTACCTGTACTAGTAAAATCATGGTCAGGACAAGTAAATTCTGTGTCCTGGGAGCCCGATCGGGCTAGTTCAAAGACAATTAAAAAATAAATAGATCTTGGTCGAAACAGTTTACTCAAGGGTAATGATTTTTAAATAAATGTTGTTAAGTTGTTTATTTTCAGTTTGAAAACAATTACAAATGTTTCATTAAAAATAATCCAATTATTATTTGGTATGACATGTTTATGCATACAATGTACAAAACTACAATTTGTTAATAACTTGAAATTAACACATTTTAGATCAGGGCTAGTGCATTTTAGGTCAGGACAAGTACATTTCTCAAGGTCCTTGCCTGAATAGGCTAGTGGGTTAAAAAGTTAATATAGAACCCGGACACACTGAGCACTTATAAGAGTGTGTAGGCTTATTAGGTAAAGTATGGAACTTCTAGATCGTGTGTTTGAGCAGAGAAGACTCTGTGGCAAGACTCAACATTTTCTTCATTGACAGTTTGACATAAAGCAAACATTCAGGTCGTAAATATTATGATTGTTTTGTTATCTACCAGTTAAAACAAACGTTTTCGAGAAGAACAGTCTCATAGAGATGCAGGCATTTAGTTAAGAGTGTGTACCAAATACTATTTTTCTTATATCTCAACTAAAACATATGTTGTGGGTACTCAAAAGAACCGTCTCAATGAGACGGTTCTTTTGAGCACCCAAAACATAATATGTAAAAACTAATGGGTAAGAAAATATTTACAATTTAACGCTCAAAAATTGAGTTTATCTAAATTAACCTTTGATTACACAAAACTTATTTTAGTTGAGAAATAAAGCAATGGATTTTGTTTATCTAAACCTATGGAGATGGTTCTTTTGAGTACACAAAACTTGTTTAAGTTGAGAAATAAAGCAATGGATCTGACAGGGACAAATTTATGAAAATTCCAACAATTCTTACATTAGTTGTAGACCAGCATCGTCTGACTCCCGGTATGGTGTATTGCCACCAGTCAGGCTATCTGTAGAAACGTCCATAGTGTCTTCTTGTAGTGAAAGGGGTTCTGGGTCTGTCAGTAGATTGGCTTCAGCCTCACTGATTAGAGTGCTCTCCCCTGTCTCCATCAGTTCTAGTTCAGGTGGCGCCAGAGTGTCTGGATCAACCGAGGCTGACTTTGATTTCTTGCTCTTGTCTTTACTCCTGTAATAGAATGAAAATACATATAGTTGAGATCCCCTGTGGTTTAATTAACCTTTCCTTCATTAATATTCATGCTAAGCTCCACCTACTATGAATAATTATTTCAATAAACTTTCATGTTGGTGCATAGAAGAAAGAAATTACTTATCAGCTACATGTATACCTGGCAGCAGTGTAAGATTATATCTAATCAAATTTCCATAAGCAAATAGAGTAGACCCTGATCAGGCAGCTCTTACAAAAACTGCCTAATCTTGGACCATATGAATATTGATTGAGATTTAAAACAAGAAATATCCTTATTTTTCAGCATTTTAGTTTTTATGAGCAATTGAAATGTCATGCTCTGTTGAGTTGAGTATGAGAAAAGTTTTACATTCTCAAGGCTTACTTACCTTTTCTTTTTACTTGAACTCCCTTCCTTCCGTGACTTTGTTCTTTTTCTTGTTTCCTCATAATCTTCATAAGATGTTGCAGAATCGTTGGAGTCATCCGTAGCCTGTGATGACGCAAACCGGATCTGTGACAGCGAGAGTTTTAACTTGATAGGTTCTTTATGTTCCGGTTCTCCTGGTGATGTTATCTTTGATTTGTCACGATCAGCGTCAGATGAATGATCGCGTCGAGACTTCTTATCCGGAGAGTCTGATTTTGAACTGGAATGTTTGGATTCGGACCTAGCCTTTGAGTGTTCAAACTTGGATGATTTAGCTTCAGATTTGGATCCTTTCTCGCGAGATTCTGACCTTGACCCAGAATGAGAACCCTCTCGTGATTTTGACGAGTGATCTGACCTTGATCGATCTCTTGAGTCACGTGATGATTCTTTGCTGTCCATTTTGAGATTTAGTTTTTCAAAACTCTTAATTGCTTCTGATAGAATGTGTTTGTTATCCCTGGCTGGTTCTCAGTCTGTTTTCATTAAATGGTTGCAAATCATTCTTGGTGACATTCTATATGTAACTGGATGATCAACATAAACTTGGATTTTCTCTCTCTGAAACAAAAAATATATATACAGTAAAACCTGCATTAAGCGGCCACTCAAAAAGTAGACCAAAAATTGGTTTTAAAACCCATTATAGCTAAATGCAGGTCGTAAGTATTGCAGAATGCATTCTGCAATACTACTGACCTTCATTAAGCTACCATTTGTCTTTAAGACTTGTTTTGTCTAGTTTTGAGTGGCTGCTTAAAGACAAGTTTTACTGTACATGTATTAATCAGCTTATGGGTCTGTCACTATTTAGCCATGCCCACAACTGGTTCCTATCTCCGTTAGATTTACAAGAAACCGGCACATTGCAAACCACGTGGCGATACAGCGACTGAATAGCTGTATAATACAGGAAAGATTCTAAAATTTCGAACACTTTTCTCTTTCACTTCAAAATTAAATATTGGTTATCAGGGCTCGACATCATAAAAATGCATGTCAGAATAGCAAACAGGGAAGACCCTGATCAGACTGCAGTCAGATCTAGGTCTGCACTGTTTATTTTTTTTGGCAGGCAACTTTAGAACATAAACCGTATTGGATAGCTTTACAATACTAGAATTCTAAGGAGCCGATGTTAGGTTTTGCAAAGTGCCACATCAGATCTGTGGAATTATAGTCTATAGGCTTAGTCAAAAAAAGGACCATTTATAACTCAGTCCAAATTTTACAAATGATCTCCGAATTCGAACTTGACCTGTAGTTTACAATGCTTTGCCCTTCTGTAAGCATTGAATGATATTGATGCAGCCCTTCAAGTTATTGATTGGAAAAACAAAAGTCTGATGCCACCACTGATGACTATGCGGACAGAGCCATGATCCCTATATACATGTGTCTGCCCTGCTTCCCAGGCAACACATTTTTGTCAAAACAACGATGGCAAAAAAATTTATGAAAATTTGGACACTGTTTCAACAATTTACAGTTAGACTCATTGATAGGAGATCAAGGGAGTCCCAGGTCCAATTGACCAAAAGCTAAGAATAAACTGCATGTTTGTTCAAAGAATACAATAACAGGTAACAAAATGCCAGTAAAAGAGCCGAATGGCCAAAATTCAATAAAAGGAAAAGGACTGAAAAATCATGCATACAATGCACAGATAAGAGCAAATTTTAAAGCCTAAATGCACAGAAAATATGCCAAATTCGTAGTTGGTAGTGACCTAGCTATTTGTGTAAATAGTCCCTTTCACCAGACATGCTTAGTACCGGCCCATAGCGCTGTTGGAAGTGAGTCTGTCTGCAGGGTCTCAAGTTTAATCAAACAATGACATACATAGCATGCATTTGACAGGCCTCTAGATAAGAGTGCATACTGGAATTTTATTCTTATTTCTCAACCAAAACATTGGTTGTGGGTACTCAAAAGAACTATCTCAATGAGACGGTATTTTTGAGCCCCAAAAACACATGCTTAATTTGATGGGCAAGAAAATAATTGTAATTTTAGGTGCAAAAAACATCTTTATGTGGACCTATGATTTGATACTTGCCATAATTACCTTTAGTATGGTACTGGAAGTCATTTAATGGGCAGTCATGTTGATGGCATAAATAATCTGGGAGAAACATTTCCTGAAAAAAAGTCATGCAATTAATTTGAATTAAGTTTCTGAAGAATGTGTATTTTCATAGGTCGAGATAAACACACTATCTTAGTGTAAAATTGTGAATATATATTTTGTTATCCATCCGTTAAGACACTTGTGTTTGGTGTTCAAAAGAATCGTCTCATTGAGACGGTTCTTTTGAGTACCCAAAACTGTTACAACAATTAGGCTCAGAAATAAGTAACAGGGGGCATGTGATTTCAGCATTATGAAATAGAAACGAGTTTTTTGGGAAAATGTCCCACTGAAGCAAACCTAAGTAGACTGTGAGCGTGACATCAGCATGTCTGAATGAATAGACAAAAAGAAGATTTTTAACCCTATGTCAGGGTTGGCACGATATTACCCGCCCGGGTAAACCCACCCCATAAAACCCGGGCTGGGCAATACGGTCATATTACCATAGGGATGTAGACTGATTGGAAACCCTTTACTGGTATACTACCCAGATAAAATACTGCAGAATAAAAGATCATCCTGACATAACTGTATCAAAAAAGAACATTTTAACTCTACGTAGACTGACTGGAAACCCTTTACTGGTACACGACCCAGATAAATACTGCAGAATAAAAGATCATCCTGACATAACTGTATCAAACTTAATGACAAAGGGTTAAAATGTTTTGAAACAAAAGCAGATAGAAAATTCTTGATTCAAAATAAAACAACTAGAATTCTAGTGTGTAGAATCTGCTTTTTATCGGTGTTAGCTTCATGCCGAAAAGGTGGGCTAGCCTTGTACGGCAAAATATGTCCTTGACAATGCTGGACAAGAGCATGCGTGTGACTGTTGATGCTGACAAGGTATGTTTTAAAGTGTTAAGACTTTTCGATTACTTCCCTTTATTTGATTTTTTCCCTCTGCAACTCAGGGCTCAAATGCCTCAACAAAAGTCCTGTCAGCTACATTAAAACCAGAGTTAAGTCAATACAAACTTCTTATATTAATTCCAACTATATACTCACTCACTTTAAACAAGTTATCATATTAATTTAACCGGCGTTTTTGCAATTTAGTTGATTTTTGGCAAAAATGCCCCATTTCGGCATTTGTGAAAATCACCAATGGCAACATAATCAATGAAATTGTAGTTACAATACATTTAAACAAACATATGCATATTGAGTACATTTACCTTACCTTAAATAGAGAATTACTTGTGAATATCATTGTTAAGTTTGTCGGCCCGGCTTTTCTTTTTTTCGGGCAACTGAATCTGACTCCCCAAACAAAACTGCCATTTTGAGTGTGATAAGGTCGCGGCCAATTATACTAGAAAAAGAGTTCGTACTATTTTTACGTTTTATGTTGTATTTAACTTTATTTTCGCTCCATAGTGATAATATGTCATATTTCAAAATATAAGTGGATAGTTTAGGTGTCAACAGTTGTCATGACTCGCTCAGTGTAGCTTCATAAATCAGCGCTGCCACGCGTATAAATATAAACAATTAATTGATCGGTGATGAGGTTAATTACAAAGGGACGTAACTTAAAACAAAGCAAAAAAGATGAATAACCGGGTCGGGAAGAAACATTTTGGTTATCTCCCTTACACCATAGAAAAACCACTGTACTGCGCAGTAATCGCGGGTTGGCTGCAGTCGACGAGGGCACAAAACAAGCGTAACTGGCTGTTAAAATTGGTTTTATTTTTTTCCACATTTTTACTTCTGAAAACATTCTTCACTGCTCACATAGACATTTATCCTTAAGTTGAGCAATAGTCGATATGCCAAAAAGGGTGATTCACCATATCTACATTAATTGCTGGTTCCCGCTTTACAGGTGGTCAGTAATGGAAAAAACAGGTAACCAGTACCCCCCCCCCCCAATACCTGGAAATGGGGGGGGGGGGGGTTGGTTACCTGCATTTACATTACTGACCACCTGTAGACAGGGAACCAGCAATTAATGTAGATATGGTGAATGAAAGGCATTAACGAGTGCCTATGATTTGGAATGCATGCTTACTTTAGATAAAATGCAAATATCTGTACTTTAATGTGCAAAAAGTTCGAAATCTGAGGGCAGAGCATTGAAAGTTATTCAAGCTTTTCATACTGTACACAGTTCTCTATATTGGGTGTTCTGGTCCAGTGATCGGGTCGTCATTTGCAACATATTGATTTTGTTTAGCCCGACGACGACTAGCACAATGCCAATGATTGCTCAAATGCGTACAGCTGCAAAATGGTGTGCATCTCGAAAAAGAAGACAAATTATCGCTTAATGCAGGTCAAAAGTATTGCAGAATGCTCCAAGGGGAGCATTCTGCAATACTTTCGACCTTCATTAATCTACCATTTGTTATTAAGATCTTTGTTTTGTCCTTTTTGAGTGGCTGCTTAGCCTAAGACATGTTTTACTGTATTGACTACATACATGTACTTTCTGTTTTGTGGAGTTCGTAGACTCGCTGTAAGATGAATATCTGACTCTGCAAATTATTTCATTTCAAAATGACTGGTAGACCTTGCACAGACGAGGTCCGAGTAACGGTACCATCATTTCAAAAAGTCACACTTTTTAGTGTGATATAAACTATTCATCAGTTATTGTATTCATTTATATTTTAATTAGTTTGAAGATGTTTATGACAGCTGTAATATAAGATAAAAAGAATCAAAAGTTTTTTGACAATTGAACACTCCATTTCTCATCTACATTAACATGAAGACAGCCACGGTCAACAGCTTAATCAAAGGATTTTTATTAACCATGCAGAATGCTTACTCTTTGCATTGCTCTGTACGCTTTATTATCTGCGGCACAGCAGAACAATTTTCAGGGGTTCTTTATTATGAATTGGCGTCACTGTTCTGCTTAAAAATTAAAAGAAATCTCTATTAAATGCTATTTAAATGACCTTTAAAGTTTCACGTTAAAATCGGAAGCGGATACCAAAAAATACCGTTAGAAAATGGGCTCATCAAGTTGCATGGTGGTTTGCCAAGCATATTAACATAAAATAAAACACATACAATGATTTTGTATGTGCAGCTGATGATTTCCAAAAATTTCGCAAAATTCGACAAATTATCAAGTTTTAGAAAATCATAAAAAATCTGTCATAAGCAAAATGTCAAGTGTTTGGTGTTTTTTCAAGTCGACTAGGCAGGTTTGCAATCACCTGTACTTGAATTCGATAAAACTGCACTAAAAACGCTTATTTTCTTCAAAAAGTTTATTTTAGCATTTTTGAACCCAAAAATCGTGAAGTGATAGAAAACTCTTCCAAAACACCGCTTAACTTTAGTCCATTACAATGCACATACTTGGGCAAAAATTCATTTCAATATCACTTGGGCTTAGTCAGAAAAAAAAAAGAAATTGAAAAGTGGCTACTTAGAACTTCGGTTCAGTGTACTATCATAATATGAGTATTTTTTCACTCAAGACAAACCCATACTCAAATGTTCTTATGTTCTGAAAGGCGCAACTTATGGACAATATATGGCATCAAAATAAATGTTGTGACGTTCATTTTAATGTTTATTTTGCTGGTGAAATAACAAAATTCTATACAAACTCCTATCAGTTGCTATAAATCACTTTTAAAAGAAATGTTCTATTCACATGATACATAATGAAAATCCAGAGCATACAACAAATCCAGAATGCTTTTGGTTGTTATTCTATGTCGTCTTGTTGTAAAGTTATATGGTTTCATAAATGGTCTCTGAAATTTAGCCAAAATGTCTACGGACAGGACATTAGCTATTTGTTTCAAATAAAACTTTGTAAGCATACATGATAATTTCCTTTTTATGCCTCAAAATGATTAACAAAATAAGTTATATCGCTAGAGGATAAAATATACATTACTTTTAAGTTTTTATTTTGTTTTTGGAGTGATACTGAATCACAACTACAAGCAGTATGCAGTTTTTCTTATACTGGTCTTGTTATATGATTCTGTGTTGCAGACAAAAGAGTGTCAATACTCTAACTTTGTTTAAGAGGAATGCTAAGGCACTATATCAAGAGGGCAAATAGCACTGAACGTCAATGACTTTTTTTTTCAAATCAACACACAAAGGGAGCGCAGTGGCTCAGTGATGGAGTGCTAGACTCAAAACCAAGGTTGTGGGTTCGAGCCTAACTAGCATCACTGCGTTGTGTCCTTGAGCAAGACATAAATCCTTGCTAAGTACTGGTTCAACCCAGGAAGACCCTTCCCGACATAACTGAAAATTTATTGACTGGGACGTAAAGAATCAAATCAAACAAAAATTAATGTATAAAATAGTCAAAAATGCTTGAAAAGTGCTTACATAACCATTTCTCAAAAAGATCATAATATGATCTCAATTTCTATAAAATGTTGACTGTCTTCTTTCCTTTTCAGGTTAAATTATCAAGCTATGTGACCTAGAACCTAAATGGCATCAAAAAGAACAAATGTCTACTTTTTTTTATATATATATTTCCCAAATTTAGGGAGTGCTATATAGCACAGCACCTTTAACCAGGACAGATATGTTTTAGATTACAATTGGTTTAGTGCATTGTGAAGTAAAACAAACCAGTAAATGAGATTGTATATAATTAAGTATGTCAGGATACAAATAATTTTGCCATTTTTCCTGTTAAATGGTCAAAAAACTGTCCAGTCCGTAGACACCCTTGTTTTTATTGAAGGCTTTGAAATATTAAGGTGATCTTTATGTTTGAGATACAAGTCGTTCAAATATGAATTACAAGGATTGTTCACAACAGAAAGGATTTATCAGTCTTCGATTATATAAGCGTCTTGTTCGTAGACACAAACGCTTTATGCATATTTATAAGAGAAACTGTCAAAAAAAAAAACCAAAAAAAAACGACTGTTTCAATATAGATCTACACCAGATTGGTTTATTTTCTGTTTTTTGATGATTTTTTTGAATTACACCTAGATTTTGTAAAGAAAACACCACTATTTCTGAAATAACTATTTCTCACTAGTTAGAGAGAAATTATACAGTTTTTTCCAAAATCTTAGTGTTATTCCAAGTAATTATTATAATATAAGAAAACTAGAGCAGAAGTCGATGGTACACCATCGCAAATACCCGCGTTTTACCTTTGATCTTTACCTAGGGTCAAGTTTAAACAAAATGTTGCCCAGTTTCCTCTACATCATGTCACCAATGCACATGCCAAGTTTGAAGGTGCTGTCCAACGGTTAAGGAGGAGATGCAATTACAGGAAAATACCTTACACAATACACATAAGATGTTGCCCAGTACCCTCCGCATCACCTATGCACCTGCAGAATTTGAAGTTGCTATGCCCAACAGTTTCGAAGATGATGCATTTACAAAAAAAAAACAAAAAAACATTATTTGACCTTTGAGCTTGACCTTGGGTTCAAATCATATGAATTGTTGCCCAGTACCCTCAACATTATGTGACCTACACACCTGCAAAGTTTGAAGGTGCTATGTCGAATGATTAAAGAGGAGATGCATTTACAATATAATACCGTATTTGATCTTTGACCTTGACCTACCTAAGAATCAAGGTCACAGTAAATGTTGCCCAGTACCCTCT
Organism: Loripinus fragilis; assembly: GCA_964019695.1. Lineage (NCBI taxonomy): Eukaryota > Metazoa > Mollusca > Bivalvia > Lucinida > Lucinidae > Loripinus > Loripinus fragilis. The sequence continues at coordinate 56,494,912 of OZ026528.1, read as the reverse complement.
ACATCATGTTACCTATGCACCTGTAAAGTTTGAAGTAAATACACCGAATGGTAAAGGAGGAGATGCATTTACAAATAAATACATTATTTGACCTTTGACCTTGACCCAAAGAATAAGGTCACACAAAATATTGCCCAGTTACCTCCACATCATGTGATACATGTACCTGCAAAGTTTGCGGTTGCTACGTCCAACGGTTTAGGAGGAGATGCATTTACAAGAAACTTGATGGACGGATGCACACACGCACACACGGACGGACAGACGGACGACGGACCGACTTTTGTACAAAATTAATAAAAGCGGGTATAATAAACAGATGTGATTTAGATTAAATCAATACTAGTGTAATTTTGCCTCTAAATATTCATTTAAATATGAGTAACTATGGACAGGACATTTTTGCATTCAAAGAATCCTAAATCCTTTCTGTTGCAAACAATCCTACTATTTCATATGTGAACTTGTCCTGACGCCCACTTGTATCACATACATAAACATGACCTTAATTTTTCAAATAAGGGGGTCTACGGACTGGACATTTTTTGGACCATTTTACACTATGCCAGCCGAATAAAAACAGTAAGTTTATTTGTTTTCTTAAGTACTTAATGATATTTAAAATCATTAGCTGGTATGTTATACTTCACAATTTACTTAATCAATTGTATTTTAAACACGTTTGCTACGATTAAGGGTGCTGTGCTATCTGTTACTTCCTAACTTTGAAAAAATATAAAAAGTAGGCATTTGGTCTTTTAGATGTCATTTAGGTACTAGTTGACATAGCTTGATAATTTAACTAACAAAAGCAAGAGGACAGTCTTTATTATACAAAAATATATCATTATATACTAAAACCAACTGCTAATTGGTCACCTTACATTTTTAGGCTAGTTCAGAAAGTGAAACATAGGGTATACAAAATTCATGTTTTTTAAGTGAAGCAATACTTAGCCGAGACTCTGCAAGTTATTTCATTTAAAAATGACATGCACTTCTTGCATGGACGAAGCTAGAGAAAGGTAACCTCATTTCAAAAAGTCACACTTTTTCTACGATATAAACCATAAAACAAATTGACGTTTTTGTTTTTTTGAAGATGTTACTGGCTAGCATGATATAAGAAGAATAAACCTCAAAAGTTTTGATTCCATCGGACTCGTCGTTTTTGCTACTCAACAACATAAGTCAAACACTTTTAGCAGGTTAATCATTGAAATTCAGCTTTAAGCTTGCAATTTACATAGAGACTTTGCACTGCTCTGTACGCTTTAATATCAGCGACACAGCATTGAAATTTTCAGCGATTATTTATTATCACCAGACGTCACCGTCCTTATTTGAAAATTGAAAAAATATTATGCTACCAAATCGATTCTTAATTTCTCACATTGAAACCGGAGGTGTACAGTAGTCGTAAAACCTATATCGCCAAAAAAGGAATAATCAAATTCTACTGTGTTTGGCCTACAGTGTTCAAATAAAATTAAGCGCATTTAACAATTTTACCAGGAAATACTGATAAATTTAAAAAATCTCGAAAAATTTTGAAAAATGCAACATTTAAAAAAAATCGTAAAAAAAATCCACCATAAGCAAAATTTCAATTGTTTGGTGTTTTTTCAGTCAGACAGACCAGTTTGTAACCACCTAAAGTTCAATTTTATAAAAACTACTCTCAAAACCATTTTTTCTTTAAAAAAGTAGATTTTTGCATTTTTAAGCAAAAAAACTTTGAAGTAAAGGAAAACTGTTCAAAAACACTGCTAAACGTTTGCCCATTGAAATTCACATATATAGGCAAAAATTCATTTCAATTTTATTAGCGTTTGGTCAGAAATAATGAGTTTGAAAAGTGACCAATTATAACTTGGTTTTAGTATATGTACATTTAAAAAATGGTTATGAAGTTATTTGTTAAAACAGTCCTTTTTCAATTGAAACAGCATACCAGTATTTCCAAGCATTTTTGACCATTGTATGCTCTGGTGCGAAAACCCTTTTCAATGCTATTTGCCCTCTTAAAACAATCCCTAAGTACTTCTCTGAAACAAAAATAAAGTGTGTCACACTATTGTTTGGTATCACAGGAGCATATAAAAAGTTGTTGGTACAAAAAGTGCATCTGATTGTGGCTGAGCCGTTTGCATATATTGTTTTAATGTTGTGAGTCTTTACAATTTATATGATAGAGCCAGAGGCTGTACTTAGGGAATATCTTTGAAATTCTTGTTTTGACGATATTGCAACTATCATATACTCAACTACAAAAGAAACCCATCAGTCACTTCTAAGGGCAATTATGGAAATCAGAATAAATAAATGAAAACATATTTATAGTCAGGAAAAAAATCAGAAAAAGACGCTTATTTAAGAAGGTACTGGCATTTTGTGAAGAAAAGGTCTTGAGAAAGGGAAAGGGATGACCTCTTGGCTCTCGTTTGTGGTGTCTACTGTGAGTTTGTCACTTTCTTATTGGTATCCTGGGTCAGGTGTGGTACTTGATTGTATCGATTCCTGATCTTTGCACCCTTACTTACTTTGAGATAACTATTAGGGGTACTTTAGTATGCTGTATCCAAAAACCAATGTTGGCAAGCTGAAAAATGGCGTCTTCACTATCTAATTTGCATATTTCCAAGATGGCCGCCAAATTGAAGAAAAATCCATAAAAATCTGTAGAGGAACATGTAAAGGATGCCAAACTGGTACAAATAAATCTAGAAACATCTTTTCATAATTGAAGGTCTTCACTGACACCAATTTATGCATTTAGAATGAAAAAAATATGACCAAGAGGTAATCAGGGAGGACAACTTGAGCAAAAATACTTGCTTCCGACTTAGTTAAGGTTTTTTCATGATAGTCCATGCATATTATCTGGCCAAAATGTGTCAGGAATAATTTCATTAAAATGAGAACTTTAAAAAATTGCATCGCAATGATATCACTATTGTTTGCAGGAAAATATGGCGATTTAAGCAAGATTCTGTAAGGTTCAGCTAGGGGAGGGGGTTAATGCGATTTTAAAGAAAGTGGGTCTGTACCTACAAAATGACTCATATCTCATCAGCAACTCTCCCTACACTATCAAACTTGCTAGCAAAATATAGCTTAGATACAGTACTTTCATCTGATGGAACGGTCTAACATTCATACTGATGAAAATTTCAGAAAATAAGGGAAAATGGTAAAAAAACAAATATAAACTGAATTCTGCCCCCAAACTGTCCTTGTTGCATGTTATTATATCATCAGTGATACAATTTGACCAAGTCCTTTCATCCAATAATCATATATAATAAAATCATCTCATTTGCATATTCATGAATATTTATGAAAGTAAAAATAGAGGTAAAATCATGGAATAACTATCCCCCCACACACACCTCGGAAGTGGGGGGGGGGGCTTATTCGACTTACCTTTTACCCAAGGACAATTACTCACAGATGCGAAATTGTTCAATGGGACCACTAAATACCAAAAATTCTTATTGTCTCCGAAAATAAACCTTTTTGGATTACATAAAATTGCATGGTGTCCATGGCAACCCACCGGGAACTGTAGCTGGGTCATTTGCAAGCAGATCTTGGTCATTTGCAAGCAGACCCAAGATCGACACTTGCGTGCCGCACAAACTTTCATGGAGTTCTTCTCTCTTCCACTAATTGAAGAAAAGCAAGCTGTCAGTTACTGGCGAAACGAAATGGTCGCTGAACAGCAAAGACAAAACTGGCTAGAACAATTTACCCTTCCCCCATAATGTAAAAATACACAATATGATTTTTAAGAAAGAGGGTGTACCTGCAAAATGATTTATATCTAAGCAGCAACTCATCTTAGACTACCTTCCCTGGTACCAAATTGAAGCCCAGACATGAAAGAAAATTCATAGAAATAGCAGGGGGTGTACCTATACAAATTACCCATATGTCATTTGTTAGTTATCATAGACTATCAAACTGGGTACCAAATCAAAGCCTAGGCAAAGGACTTTTATCCAATGGTACGATATGCAAATACTCTAATTTGAATAGTCAAGAATATAAATGAAAACATGAGAAATAAGAGGAACATGGTAGAAAAAATAAGGAGGGTATGTACAACATTACCTAAATGCCAGCTGCTACCTTTTTCTAGACTACCAAACTTGTTGAGACATTACATTTTAACCCAATAGTATGATATACAAATTATCTAATTTGCATATTCATGAATACATTAGAAATAAGAGAATAATGTTAGAAAATTTAAAGGGGCGTACGAACAACATTACCCATATGTCAGCTGCTAACTATTCTAAACTTCCAAAATGGGTACGAAATAAAAGGTGAGTCATAGAACTTTAACATAATAGTCTGATATACAAATCTTACTAACATATTTGTGAATGTTAATGAAAACATTAAACAAAGAAAGAAAAACTGCAGAAAAATTAAAATGGGTACATCTACAAAATTACCTATATCTCATCTGCTAATTGTCCTAGACTAACAAGCTTGGTACCAAATAAATGCTAAGACAAGGCACATTTTATGCCATGATCGGATATGCAAATCATTTTATGATTATATTCTTGTATATTAATTTAAATGCTAGTAATGAGAGAAAAATGGTAATAAAATTAAGGGGGTGTACCTCCAAAATTACTCATATCGTAGCTGCTAATATTCCTAGACTACCACACTTGGAACTGACTTAAAGCTAAGACAGTTTACTTTACTCAGTAGTCTTCATGTGAAATTCATCTTTTTTTTTTAAATTTATTAATATTAATGTAAACATTAGAAATGAGAGAAAAAACGTAGAAAAATTAGTGGGGTCTACTTCTAAAATTACTCCTATCTCATCTTTTAATTGTTCTAGACAATTAATCTTAGTATCAAATTAAGGCTGAGACATTGTATTTTTTCCAAAGGTCAGATATACAATCAATTAACAATCATATTCATGAATAATGATGAAAACAATAGAAAACTAAAGAAAAATTTAAAACTAAACAATAAGGTTGTATCTTCATAAATACTCATTAATAAACAAATTAAATAATTTGAGTATCAAACAACACTATTATAGAACTTTTTCTGGACTTTAATTTGGGAACAAGTTTAGAAAGTAAGTGAGTATGAAATCTAGGATAAATAGAAGTTGAGGTATGAGTAATTTTGCATGTACATTCTTTTAATTGTTCTCTAATTTATTCTCATTTCTAATATTAAATCAATATTCATGAATACAATTTTTAGATAATTTGCATATTGGATCATTAAGTAAACATGCTATGTATTCTTTGACTTTTCGCTTACTGTAAAGGCGGTACCTCATGAATGCGTAACTAGGACTGGTCAACCTTAGACATAGGTAAAAGCTGAAAATGAGGCGTGTTGTTTTATTCAAAAGTAACTGTATCATCTTGTGCCATTATCTCAGTATTGACGCAAAACACATTATTTAGTCCTTAAAACGCCATCAAAATAACTACATCTGAAAATGTCTATTGAACATAATATTATATCATATTCCGTAGCAATCAGTTTTGCATCACTTCATTGAATAATGTAATACTTTTACTTAAATCTTATCATGCTTTTCGCCAGTTTTTCGACAAGGGGTCATTTTCAAAAATGACAAGTTTTTCACTTTGAATGAATATCTCGTTCTCGTCTAAATCAGTTCACTTCAGTTAAATTCGTCTAAAAACAGGCATGACCCTCTCCTGCAGCAATAACTGCATCATAACGAGGTCGAACCAAAAGCATGTGACGCCGCACAACGCTCTTGGGAATCCGCGCACATTCTTAATGGAGAGCAACCTGTAGCTGTCGAAGATTCGGAGATTGCACTGAACGATCCCAGATGCGTCGGCAGAGCTCATCCAACAACTGCTCTATCGTATTGAGATCCGGGCTTACTAAACTAACGCGGTTTGTTTTGGCTTCTGCACACACTTGATTGCCTCGCCAGAGAGGGCCATACCGGTTAATGGACGAAGTGAACTGATTAAGACTAGAACTCGAGTGAAAACCAATATTCTGAAACTTGTCATTTTTAGAAATGACCCCCTGCCTGTACACTGGCGTACAGCGTGAACGGGTTTAAGTAAAACTGTTACATTATTCAATAACTTGATGCATAATTGATTGTTAAAGAATATGGTATAAAATGTATTTTGATTTCTTAATTATTTTACCATAATTGCCCATAAAAGTGACTGATGGGTTTATTTTGTAGTTGAGTATATGTTGTACTAGGGTATTAATTTACTGAAACTGATTGTTTGATAAGAAAACAATAATATCATCAGACAGGATATGCTCTTTGACAGTTCTTCTGTGTTAAGCAAAATTTTAGTAACGTTATTCACAGAAACGTATTTCACTTTTTTTTTAAGAAAAAAGGTTGACCTGAAAAGCGATTAAGACTTGAATTCTAATGTACAGTGAGCCACTTTAGTTACGCACCACTTATAGAGTGTATAATTACTCGGAAAAGAAGTATGCTATTTTTATTCTGAGACTACCAGCGTAAACCTCATCTATATATGCATTAGCCATTGAATTTTTATTGTGATCAGATGAGCAACAAGTGAAAAAATGGAACTTGAAGGGCCCTACCCTCAAAACACCATTTCACATTGCATTATTTCGAATGAAAGTCAGATCACATTGAACTTTTTTCATGGTCGAATTTCCGCAATGCCAGAGATAAGAGCCAATTTAATCTTGGCAATATCTAAGACTGGAATGTGTTTGTTATTAAACGTTTTACTATTTTGGTTCCCAGCTGACCAAGGTTTGAAAAAAGTTGATTTTATGACTTTTTTAAAAATTAGTTAAAATTTTGTATGATTCTGAGTAAGTTAGTTAACAAAACACTTCTTTTATAATTTCATTTTAAACAACCATGTATCCGCCGTTTATTTTCGTAAAAAAAATAAAATAAATGGATTTATTGGCGTCATTGTGTTGAAGTAAGTGATGATGTCACTACTACCAAGGCTATCAGACGTGTAAACGATTATAGGTTTTAGTGTGTTGATACTTCTATGTCAACAAGTGACTCATAACAAAGCAATCTGCGAAGAAAAACCTGTTTGATTATTGTAACTGGCGTTAATATGACGTCAAAACGAGCATTTCTTCAAAAAGTAACAGCGTTACTAACTTCAACGACCTAAAAAGGGGGGTTGACTTGAATAAAACAATTGTATTGGTGTTTTTTCTGTCACAACGATCACCATGGATAATTCCTAGCGCAAAACGCAAATAGGAAATATAGACGTTCAGGTTGCACGAGCATTTTTGTCAAATTGCCTTTGACGTTGCAGAATAATTCGCATGAGTGATTTCGATATTTTTTTCGATTTCATCAAACAGATAAAAATGTCAATAAGTAAATAACCATATAGAATGCTTGATTCCAGCATTTTCGTCAAAAATGTGGGTCCTGAAAAGGTGGTGCGTAACTAAAGTGGCTCATTGTACTTTTTGGCTAAAGCCCAAGTTTAACGCGAAAAACGTATATAGTCAGTATGTCTGTAGATATCATTTTTAAAGACATATATTTTGTGATATATGGAATCATTAGTGAATTTACTGATAAGGGACAGTTTCAGTATCTCACAAACTTAAAGGGGCTTCAAGAGGGGACTTACCTGTATACAACACAATTTCTTTCACTAAGATAAAGATCAATATTTTATCAGAAAATACCTAATCCCTTCATGGGACCACTTTATTGCCCCCTGTAAGGAAATCATAATCACCTCATAAAGATTAGCCTTTGATATGTCCAGTATGACCCCTGGAGAGAATCATAATGAGTGGTACCAGTATTATTGGTCAATTTTCTATGCCTTTAAAGATAGAAAACACAGGTAACGTAATTCGCATTTTAGGAAGCGTAGTGGCTCATGGTAGAGTGCTTGAAACGAGATCGAGGGGTTGCGTGTTCGAGCCTCACCAGCATCACTGCGTTGTGTCCTTGAGCAAGAAACTTATACCCCTGCTTAGTCAGAATCTTGGTTCTATTAAAATTTGAATGAAAATGAAAAATACCACCCAACAACACTTAAAACGGAAATGGACCAGTCCATTCCCGAGTGAGAAATTCCATTCGGATTTAATGGGTTAAAGTCGGATCGTAGTTGGAAGTCGTAAACACAACTGGCATACTGAATCTGAACGTGGACTCTTCGTTCAAAATACCTATATTGAGTAAAAACTAATTTCCGATTTTTACACATTTTTTGTTTGTAACTTGTACATGTCATGTACTTTTCATGCCCATGGGTGTTTTCTGTTGTTGTTTTTTCACAAACGTTTCCGGCAAAGGTTTATCACAAGTATCTCGAATCGAAATGACGAGGCTATGTTTGGCCACTCCCATTGGGGCCGCGAAGTGACAAAACCTGTCTTCGGGGTTACCAACAAAGCAAGATTCAAACCAGTCTCCTCAGCTACAGAGACTAGCTAGAAATTGAAATTTCGTCTGTAGCAAGTTTAGATATATTACTTTCCAAAAAGCGAATGACACAGGCGCTGATCAGACTGCGCGAATGCGCAGGCTGGTCTGCGCCTTTGTTGTTCGCAAACCCCCCGATGACAGGTTTTCTTCAGTCGAGGCCCATTTAACCCCGTACTGCAAACCGTACTGGCAAACCGTTGACATGGAGCGCAGTGGTTCGGTGATAGAATGCTCGACTTGATATTGAGGGTCCCTGGTTCGAGGCACACCGGAGGCACTGTAATGTGTCAATGGGCAAGTGGCTCAACTCAGGTAAAAGTCCCGACATGACTGAAAATTAATGACTGCAACCTATTAAAATCATCAATCATATAATCAATGCCAAATATCGAGAGAGCACATGTAAACACTTATTACATTTACGAGCAGCCTGAGCGCAGTCTCGTCAGAATCTTCGAGTCTCGCATGCACAAACTATGGAAGAAGGTTCAGATAAAAAAAAGAAATTGACTGCCAGCTGCCTACATACATGGGCGGATCCAGAGGAGGGACAAGTGGTCCAGACCCACTCAACCGGAAAATCACAAATGGCTATAAGGTTTCTAAGAAATGCTAGGTGCAATTGCTTCTCCAGGAGGTTCGCACGGCCCTCTGTGAGTGAAAATCATTGATGACTAAATAATAATAATAATAATAATAATAATAATAATAATAATAATAATAATAATAATAATAATGATAATAATAATAATGATAATAATAATAATAAAAATAATAATAATAATAATAATAATAATAATAATAATAATAATAATAATAATAATAATAATAATCATAATAATAATAATAATAATAATAATAATAATAATAATAATAATAATAATAATAATAATAATAATAATAATAATAATAAAAGTAATAATAATAATAATAATAATAATAATAATAATAATAATAATAATAATAATTATAATAATAATAATAATAATAATAATAATGAAACGTTCTCAGGACCCCCTACTGGGATTTTCTTGGGTCCGCCCATGCTATAAATAGCTTCGCATGCACGTTTAAAGCGTGATAATGCGCATATGCGATAAGTACCATTGCCTCATACTGACTCTATACTGCTGGCTCGAACATGATGGATTTGAACTCCTTCCTGAGAGTCCATTCGTCCTGAGTCCCTTTGTCCTGAGCCCCTTTGTAAATTATTTCAACAGCTCCAGATATCAAATAATCTATGATGGTTATGGCAAGTTTGTCTCACTTCATCTTCAAACGGTATGTTTTTGTTATTATTAGAATCGCCTCAATGAGGCGATTCTAATGATAGCGCAAAACATACTTTACTCTTATGGAATACCAAATTGTTATCATAAAGATGCCTCCAAATTTGGTACTATAACTTACTATCATTGACTCGAACTACCCTTATCTCGCACAATTTTCATGTCAACATGTCGAAGATGGACATTTTTACTAAAACATTATCTTTGTCTTTGTGTATATTTAGAAAGTAAGTAATGCCACAATCAAACACTGCAGACCAACCCACGGTACCGTGAGGAAGTGTCACGGAACACTAACAGCCATATGGCAGCAAGAGGATGATTTGCATCTCTCTCTCTCTCTCTCTCTCTCTCTCTCTCTCTCTCTCTCTCTCTCTCTCTCTCTCTCTCTCTCTCTCTCTCTCTCCCCAGCCAAATGATAGCAAAACTAGAAAGGGCACTAGGTCAGTAAGGAACACACGACACCAACCCCCAACACACACACACAAACAATGAGAACAACAATGAACAAGGAATCAACGCCAACAGAACCGTCGCCTTAGATCGAACAGCAGCCAATGCCCGGGAGGTGGCTTTAAATTAAATTTATTGGCCAAGTCCTCATTATTGATTCAGTTGTCGTTAAGTTAAGACACCAGAACGCAAGCAAATACACTCACCCCAGCAAAAGCGCATCAAAAATAAAGCAACAATTTCCTCACATTTATAGCATGATTGCAAGACCAAATAATGACACAACGCCACCACAACAAAACACCAAGAGTAAACCATCAACTGCTACACATTGGAAGCAGGAACAGACAATGAATTAACAGCAACAACAGAACCAAATAAGGTCTGCAACTTCACATGCACACACGGTGCCATATTCGTTGTGCATACAATGTGAAAATAAGTGTAACTTTACACCAATTTTGATGGTAGCTGAACTGCCACTGGTTTGGTGTAACTTTTCAACTGCTGTAAAAGCTACTGTCCTGCCAGCCAAGAGTGACAGTGACGTCGTGTTTTGTTTACAATATTAAGTAGAACATTAACTTGTACACTCCATTTGAGCTAATGCGAATCGATAGATCAATTGTGTATCAATCCTATCCTGTGGATAGGATTAATACACAAATGATCTATCGATTCTATGTCCCTGATAATTTTGTAAACAAAACATGACGTCACTGTCACTCTTGGCTGGCACGACAGTATGTTCTTTTCGATTGTATTGATCCGAAGAATAACTTTAACAATAACAGGTAGATATGTTTAACATTCATCACTGGAGAAATGTTGGCCTCAAGTTGTTTTAGTAGGAAAGAAAATGTGAGTTCACACGAAAAGTAGTGACAATGCCACCTCTTTTGGTGTAAACCTACTCGCATTTTACAGAAAAGAGACATAAATGGTAGATGTCATTTCCATGTGAAACGATCAAAATGTTTACTGATTTTAAATGACTAATGAAAGAAAAAATACATGTAAAACGTATTTGGTCAACCGTTATTAAGAAAAAAATAGTAATCGCGTCATTTTGAACCCAACAAACAAGGAAGACTGGATGAGTTAATTAAAACACACCTTTACCACTGCGTTTTCTTCGCATGCATTTCCCTATTGGACGGAAGTCATGTACATACGGTCGAACGCTGTATTAAATATAAAAGCCAGGCAAAATATGAAAACATTCAGAAGTTATTCAGTCAACACCAGGTTGTAGAAACAGTTATCAAAGGTAGGTTAATATTTTACTCATATCTTTTTTAGTCTAACCATTTTTTTTTATTTTTGAAAATGATATATAGATTAACGAATATCGAAACTTTTTCAGTATAATGGATATACCTAAACATTTTGATACAGTAAGCATAGATATGTCCGTTTTGTGTTTTGAGGGGTAACAGGTCAAAATGTTTAAATTTCGTTATATTTATGTCCCTGAAGACTCTTAGCAAACAATGTAGAAGAAAGGAAAATGCAATGATCAGGAATTGATACAATCAAGTACCATACCTAACCCGAGACACTTTATTGGAAAGTAACAAAAACCGAAGGAAACACCACACACAATCCTTTTCCAGCAGCATTATGTGGCATTTCACCAGACTTTGCGCTGTTTGCTAAGACAAAATCGAACTTCAGAGAAAGAAATACAATATAATTGGGGAATTATAACCTGTGACCCCTCAATGTATACAATGGTACTTCCTGAGTTTATTGTGTGTAGATTTATGGAAAATTCCATTGGTCTTAAAAGGGTTCAATAAAGTCTAAAGTATGATGGGGACTAGCATCTTTAAAGCACTGACTTGTTATTTTTCATTTGCTTTTGGAAGATAGGGGTGGATGCAAAGAAAGGGCTGTCTTTTTTTAAGTTCGTCGATATAAATTATCATTATCCAGTTTGAAAACATTTCAAGTGTTCATATGAAATGACCATTCGTGTGCAGGATATGTCGGGTTAGTAAATTTTGAAATTGGCGTAGCCAGAAAGCTGAAAAAATACGCACATCGAAGGGGGACTACTGGATCAAGCAGTGATTCTCTTCAATTGCGTCCCTTTTCAAAATGGGAACTTCTCTTAAAGGAAAGAATTTGCTCCCAGAGGGAGCGAATTCTTTCTTTCCTGTAAGAGCAGTTTCTAATGGTGTGATAAATAACTTTTACCACATTGGGTGACCTCCCTTGAGTGTTACTATTTTTATTACGCACGTGCGTAACTGCGTAAAGGGAGCTACGCCAATGTTATACATGTTCTTATACTGTATGTTCGCAGAACTCAAGAATGAACAAGTGTGCTGCATTAAGTGTCCTTGCCCTTATTAGCGCCATCGCCATGGCGACAGCCTACGCTCCTATGGCAACGGGAGGTTACGGAGGCTACTATAGTTACGTTCCTATGCACTATGGTGGTGGGGGAGGAGGAGGTGCTGGATTTGGTATGGGAGGAGGAGGGGCTGGAGGATCTCTCTTTTCAAGTAAGGAACACAAACACATCTACTACTGTCCTGCCAGCCAAGAGTGACAGTGCCGTCATGTTTTGTTTACAAAGTTATTAGGGACTTAGAATCGATAGATCACTTGAGTATTAACCCTATCCACAGGATAGGATTAATACTCACATGATCTATCGATTCGCGTTAGTTCAAGGGGAGTGTACAAGTTAATGTTTTACTTAACACCTGATAACAAAATATTACGTCACTGTCACTCTTGGTTGGCACGACAGTACGTCTGATCAATAATATTAACACAATGTACATTTTGCTTATTTGTCTTGACCCGGAATTACAATGCCTCCTTAGAGTTAAGGAAGACTTAAGTCAAGTATCGATTTTCCAGGATGCGAAAAATAACGTTTCAAACTGATTAAAATCAAAATAGTTTCTTTTTTTTTCTGTAGATCACAATGATATCGTTGACCACAAGTTCTGCATCGATCCAGTTAATTTATTTAGCATTTGATATATCATATTGAAATATCAATACTGTGAGTTTGTCACTTTCCCATTGGTATCCTGGGTCAGATGTGGTACTTGATTGTATCGATTCCTGATCTTTGCACCCTTACTTACTTTTACTGGTATCAGAGTTAAAATGATTTGCAATTCAGATGCGACTGTTTCACAAAAATGCACACGAAGCAAATGCAATTCACTGTATAGCTTTTTTCTCCGACTATTTTTCGAAAGAAGGTAGAATAAAAGTCATATATTTTGGCATAGACTAAAAAAGTCTTTCCACAAGGTAAACCCATATGAAATATCGATGCTCTGTGTCCAATACTACAAAATATATGGCCAACGTTTAAATGTTGTTACGCAGTATATCCCGATCTTCGATTCCATAGGCATTAAATTTTCCATTGGAACTTTAAATCCGCTCTTTTAAGTGCACACACCCTGTATAAAGGCAACGATTATCCCTGTTAAGTTCTCCCTTAATTGTGGTAATGCTGATTGTCATAAATACTTATTTCTGATCAGATCTTACCAAAACTTTAGTATGGCGTTCGTAGATAAGTAGATGTTCCTTTCAACAAAAGACATCATAGCAATCGGTTAACATATTTTGTGAGTGTTTGTTTATTCAGTGGTACATGTCCGTACATGTAATTCCGAGAATGCTTAACAATTACAAAGTACAAAAACAATATAAATTGTATTTTCACTGTTTGAGACATCATATGGAAAACAATTCATACTTTTTGTTTTTCCAATATCCATTTTCGTAAGACAGGACTGTTAAACTTGATCAAAACCATGCTCAAATCTTTTCGTGTTTTGTAAGGTTTATCTCCAGTATGGAACTGTTAACAAATAGTAGTCACATAACAGGACCAATAACCGCGTAAGAGTAAATAGCAGACAACATTCGCAAAGGATAAGTGTCACACTTATTCTTTGTGAATGCTGCCTGCTATTTAATCTTACGCGGCTGAGTACTATGTGGTCTACTGGGCTGAGAGGTTCCCATCGCGTGAGCTAATCAAACGAAAGAGCATAAAAAGACAAACATTTTATGCCACTTTACAATTTGACCCCTATCTGGTTTATGCCTGGTTTTCTTGAACACAGTTTTGACCACTAATTGTAAAAGATGTGCGCTGCGGTAGCAACTAGCATGCCCTTGAGCCTATGTTAGGCCAAATAAAAAATACATTTGTTTAGGGTAACTCGATCCTACCTGAATTAACTGGTGAAACCTAGAATTTTTTCAGGTTTTCTGAAGATTTTTTTATGCATTTTGAGAGTGAAATCCTTTCAAAGTAAGTAAGGAGGCCAAGATCAGAAATCGATACAATCAAGTACCACACCTGACTCAGGACACAACAAGGGCAAGTGGCAAAAGCAAAATAAAAAATATCACACACAAGAGAGCCAAGAGGTTAGCCCTTTCCCAGCAGGTGACCACAAGGCTGCATTGAACAGACAAGAAAGCATGACAAACACGAACATAAGTAACAAAAATGATCCACAAAAGAAGCACCGCCTTGGAACGGTCAGTAAATGCATAAAATTATATTTCTTTCTACACTGACCCAAAATGAAAACTTTACACAGTATTCAAAAGCATATATTTTGATGATAAATTAAGTTTTTGGGTTAAATTTTTCGGTCAACGAATCTTCAATGCCTTATCGATGTCTCTGGAAAAAATATTGGATGAAAATCAAAATTGCATAATTCTTATGAATAATTCAGTTCAGAGGGGTCAAAATGAAAAATTCTAAGAACAATTATTCCACTCACACAGATTTTAGAAGCAAGAAATTACTGACTGCGTGCTTTAAGTGATGTTAAAAAGATCATCAGTAACCAGTGTGACCTCCATTTTTACGAATGCTTAGCAGAATACGTCACCTCATTGAGTTTACGTAACGTTGTATGAGCACGTTAGGGATACGTATGTAATGCTAACAGAGGTTCATATTGGAGTCATTTAGCGCATCCATTTGATGATTGGACCTGACCATCGGATCCAATTCATCCTATACGTGTTCTATGGGGTGCATGACCGTGGATGAAGCAGGCCAAGGCAAGAGGTTGACGTTATTTTTAGCATGGAATTGTGTGGTTATTTACGTGTTGTGTGTGGCCTTGTATTGTCATGCTGGAAAATGCCAGGTCCGTTATTTTGCACGAAATGACTAATTATCTTTTGTGCATGAACCCCGTAAAGACGAGCAATAATTGTTGCCGTTTAAAACGATTACGTTGGTGAGTTAACGGGTTAACGCGATAAGAACGTAACGTCGTCACACGTGCGTGACCAGGTTTTGCACGAACTCTGACATACCCAGTTCTCTTGTACCGGTTCAAAAGATAATGAATAGTCTGTCTAGAGCAGCCAAAATGATGCGCGATATCATTTACCGTAGACCCCGCCTTCAGCACGCCAAAAACTTGGTTTCTTTGGTCTTTTGAAAGACGTACCGTCACTAAATGGAAGCGTTTTGTAACAATAAATTGGTTTTTATTACCAGTACTCAGCTGCAAATGTTTTCTTGTCGGTTTTAAAGCTGTAAATGGTCCATCTGTCCCTTAGCACGTGCAAGGTAAGAATCACGTTTTTCAGGCGTTGACGCTTGAAAAGACCTGGGATTTGAATAAAAATTGCATAATCTTTATCTGCGACGAAGTCTCAATAAGCATGCGTAAATCTTACAACGACATGTATACTAACAAAACAGTTATTCAAATAAATAAAGTGTAAAGTTTTCATTTTGGGTCAGTGTAGAATATAAAAATAATTAAAAAGAGTAGGTGTGCCTTCCCTACCTAAAATTTTCAGACCCTTTACCCGAAACGCACATATAGTTTTTTTTTTATTTTGGCTGCACGAAATCATTAACTTCAGCTTCAGCAGAATAAGCTGACAAAATATTTAAAAACTAATTTTCCTAAAATGCTTGCAACAGATATATTTTGCTATTGCACTCGCAGGAAATGTTGAAAATATGAAACTTGTGCAATTTTGCACAGGTTTCATATTTTGCACATTTCACGCGGCTGTATACCTGTTACTATATACAATTAATACGATATGTACGATCATCTCATAGGATGCCCTATATTTCATTTTTCAGTTATATTCGTGTTGATTATCATGTCTATGTTGGGTAAAGGAAATCTGTTTGGGAAAAATAACAATGGCAAGGGCCGATATTAACACCTGTCGGAAGAACTGCAAGAAAGAAAGGTACGTCTTGGATAACAGGGATAGGATAGTTTTATACCCCACCCGCCCCCATAAACATATCGATGATAGGACAAATGATATTTTGATACGCTAAAAGTGTTCTCAACCATTACATTTACAATGTAATGCCAATCTTTAGAGTCAGCAGGGCGACATCATTCTGTGCCTACAGAAAGGATAACTGCCATAATTTTTTTATTATTCCTTATAGGTCTGATCCCAATATAAATGTAATAGTTTCATCATGTTCTCAATTATCCAGTGCCCTTTACACTGAAACGAAGTTATAAGTGGCCACCTATACATTTTTTGCGCATGTTCAGAAAGTAATCATCGCTCTTACAAAATTTTAATTCCATAAGAAAAATTCAAAGTAAATAAGGGTGCAAAGATCAGGAGTCGATACAATCAAGCACCACACCCGACCCAGGATACCAAGGCTTTTTCGAGACTGTTATGTCATTTCAAAATGACTGGTAGATCTTGCACAGACGAAGTAAGAGTAAAGGTACCTTCATTTCAAAAAGCCACACTTTTTACTGTGATATAAAATAACCCTCAGATATGTTATCCATTTATATTTTAATTAGTGTGAAGCTGCTAATAACAGCTGTGATATAAGATGAAAAAGAATTCAAGGTTTTGTGACAATTGAACTCTCCGTTTCTCTTCTACGTTAACATGAAGGCAGCCACTATCAGCAGCTAAATCAAAGAGTTTAAGCTTTAAGCATGTAATTTGCATATCAACTTTGCATTGCTCTGCACGCTTTATTATCTGTGGCACGGCATTGCAATTTTCAGGGATTATTCATTTTGAATAAGCTTCACTATTTTATTTATAAAATCTAAAATATCTTTGGCATATTCCATTTAAATGAACGTTTAAGTTTCACGTTAAAACCGGAAGTGGACACCAGTCTTGAAATAATAAATGTTAAAAATGGGCTGATCAAGCTGTATTGTGTTTGGTCTAACAAGTTTACATTAAAAGCAAACGCATACAATAATTTTAGTATGTGCAGTTGATTATTTTTGAAAATATTGGAAAATGCGGAAAATTAGCTTTTTAAAAAAAATCATAAAAAATCGTTCATAAAGAAAAATTCAGGGGTTTGGTGTTTTTCAAGTCGGCTAGACGGGTTTGAAATCACCTATACTTCAATTCGAAAAAACTGCACTCAAAACCCTTATTTTCTTCAAAAATTTGATTTTTGCATTTATGAGCCCAAAAATTGTGAAGTGATAGAAAACTCTTCCAAAGCACCACTTAACTTTAGTCTATTGAAATGCACATATTATTTAGGCAAAAGTTCATTTCAATATCATTAGCACTAAGTCAGAAAAATTGAAATTGAAAAGTGGCCACTTAGAACTTCGTTTCAGTGTATGTAACATAATCATCTAAAATAATTCAGGTCAGTTGACAGTAGCTAAGCTCCGCCTATAAATTGGCCAGTATATATAGCCACTCCCCTGCTGAGGGGGATGGTACAGGAATTATGCCTTTAAGTTTATGAGGTTCGTGCACTTATGTCCTAACGTTGTCCTTTATTGAGACAGTGATAGCTATACATCAATCAATAAGATGTATTAATACTTTTTGTAGGTAAATTCCATCAATAGCAACAATATGTAAACTAATTCACAGCCACTTATACTTAACTACTAAAGAAACCTGACACATACTGTATGTCCATTTTTTGGTAGTAAATGAATACCATGCACGCTTTTCTTTCCATTATGTAAAGTTGAAAAACGGCAGACTAAGATGCACTGAGATTATTCGAAAAGCTGAACTAATTTCAGACGTCAGCTATCAAAACGTCACGTAACTTCTAAAATCAATTTCTGCAAGAACAAAGAAATCACGCAAAAGTCACCACAAAACCGCTTTAGTTTGATTCCGTGTTTTTCCATTGACATCTTATGGGCTTTCAAATAAAGCATGCATCCATTGTTCAACCTAGAAGCATATTTCATTTTCTTAACGTCAATTTTACGTTATCAGCGTTTTATGAGCTTTTAAGAAGGACTGCCACTTTATCAACTTTTTCCACTTAGTATGATGTTTGGAATGCATTTTGAAAATGTTTCAGTTCTTTTGAACCACGTATCTGCCGCCTACGTCCATTTAGCGACGTCAAGCGTAACAATTACATGCTGATATGTGCATACTGCAAAGCTTGAAATTCATACGCGATTAAAGTAAAGTGTAGCCAGTTAGCACTATAACAAAGTAGAC
The DNA here is from genome assembly GCA_964019695.1 of Loripinus fragilis. NCBI lineage: Eukaryota > Metazoa > Mollusca > Bivalvia > Lucinida > Lucinidae > Loripinus > Loripinus fragilis. Next base: position 56,476,216 of record OZ026528.1, on the reverse strand, counting down.
AGCACACACTAAACGGCGACATACGTTGACAAGGAAAAAACGGTTATTAGCCATAGTTTACGTTGTTTCTTAATTGACGTTAAATTTGGTTCATTCCGCTTTTACCCTTTAACGTGACGCGAAACATAAGTTCTGATTCTTGAAAATGCATTCTCTTACGATGATTGTTTGACTGCAAGTCATTTTAGTTCCTAGAAATTGCTTAAACAAACGAAAAAGCACACTACCGCTTTGACAACGTCGGAAGCACAACATAAAACCCCCATATCATACGCCACAGCTAGAAATTGCAAATTTTTAAAATGCACTTTTGTCTGTACTGGTATTGACCTTGCATACATGAAAAAAGTTTTCAAAAAATACATAGACATACACTCACGAGGCAAAAGTGATAAAAACGGTATTTTTGACGTCGTTACGTCATATTCTATATTTGATAAATATATTTTTTTCGAAGAATACTTTAAAATGTCTTGTTATGAAAATAAGCATATCGGCTTAGCTCTATAATTTGCTATTTACTAGTTTGAAGCAACTAAAAAGTGTCAGGTTTCTTTAGTAGTTCAGTATATTATGAACATCAAAACTATTTATATTGAAACGAACATTAATATCTTCATTACCCATGAGCCAAATAAATTTATGTTGCATTGACAATGATCCAAACTTCTTATTTTTAATATCATTAAATAACAATAATCTTTATTGTTCAAATTTTGGCCATTCTAATAAAAATGCTGTTCATCTTCAATGGAACAAATATTACTTTGTTTACAAATTTGGTTGCATACTGGTATTTTGAGTATCTACCACTTTTAATCTCTTTCTACTATTTATATCCAATGACTCTCTTTTGCTGCTATTAATATCAGGAAGGCATTTGTTTTTAAATATTTGTTTCAATAACCCTTTAAACAGAATGATGCTTTTTTGCTAAGGGAGGGTGGATTGTGGAAACATGTTAAGGTTCACTTTTCTAGAAATCATATATATGCTATGCAGGCAACAATTACTATTGCTTTTAACCATACTGTAATTAAAGTATTCTGGAAGCATCTCTGGTGTTCTTATTTTTCAGTTTATCGCCATCTATACTATCAAAATTGTATTTTATGCCAATATATGTACAGCTTGTTCTAAAGTTGAACGGCAAAAAAGATATATAAAATATCATTTTTTCTATGCAATGCCAAATCCATGTAGACTTGGGTCAATGATGATACATTGCAATAGTTAGGAATCCTGCATGCGAGCTTTACAATTTTTTGTGCTTCAACAACAGCAGAATCTAGGGCGAAGATTTGGTATGAGTAAAATGCATTTAAGACCCCCTGTGGCTTTGGTTTCTGTCCGTTCTAAAGCGGTGGTTCTGCTCTTGTTGATTCGTTATTGATTGTTACTCCCATTGTGAGATTCTGGAATTGTTCCATGTTTTGTTGTGCGTAACTTTGTGTCCATTCTAGCTTTGCAATCATCTCGATGGGGAAGAGGGAGTTGGTTGCTTTGCTTCGTTTGTCTTAAATTCCTAGTGTCTCATGATTGTTGTGTGGCTCTTCCTCACGATACCAAGGGTTTGTCTGAAGTTAGTGATTGTGGTATTTCCTGATATACTCACTAACTATTTTTGGTAATATTGAAATAAGATCAACAAATGATTTATAGAAAGCATTTTATAATATTAGCATAGCATGGAAAAAAATAATAAAATACCTATTCTTCCAGTGAAGACTCGGGCTGGGCATTTGCCCTATCCAGTGAGTATTTGTCATTGGTTCTGAAAAGAGCACATGTCTTTAACTACACAGTGCGTGTACAGTAAAGACTAAACTGACTGGGCTAATGTTGATGGTTAATTGCACGACGGTGGGTCAGGCCTCATGCCAAATGCCGACCCTACCATAAAACTTCTAGTGCTTGATGTTTTACTTTGGCTGGGCTCACCGTGTCTCAACTAGGGGTTTCCTTTAGCTCTGACTATAAGGAGTTAAAAACATTTTCTTTGTTTTATCACGGTATATTAATTGATTAGATTGTTTCCCTTTGATGATACATTGGACTAGTTAGGAAGCATCCATGCATGCACGCGAGCTGAACATTTTTTGTGTTTTGACAACATCAGAATCTAGGGCAGCTGTCCGCTCTGTTCTGCTGCTGTTCGTTTATTGTTGCCCCCATTGTTTTTGTTTTTTGTGTTTGGTCCTTGTTTTTGTTATGCACTATTCAGCGTCCTTTCTAGTTTTGCAATCATCTCGCTGAGGAAGAGAGATAACGCAATGCATCACCACAGAAACAAAACCTTATAAGTTGTTTAGTTTTGCTTTGTTTTCCATTGCAGAAAGAAGGACTCTAAAAGACCAAAGAAGTGTAGAAGTTGCCATAACCAGTTGTCTTTCAAATACTTTGACATGTCATGTTTCATACTCAGACAATAAATTTGGATGCTATTTTTTTAGAATTAAGAATGGGATGAACTATTACTTGAAAAAACAACAGCTAAATATCATATGAAGCTCTGCTTCTTGTTAAACGCTAAAATAAATAAATAAATAAATAAGAGAAAAAACATAAAAAGAAAATAACGAACGAATGAAAACCCAAAAACAAATTTATTGTCTGACGTACGTCAAACTTGAGAAAAATAAATTCTTTCAAATATATTTTGACTATTTTTATTTGAGACAGCGCAAGACAACCCCAACTAAATCAGTCATGCTCCCAGCGAATGCCTACTCACATAATCAAGGTTTTCGCTATCCCGTGAAGGAGAATGTTTTAAAAGGTTATCCTTTGGAAGCAAAGTCTGCATCAAAAAATTGAAAGTGTATTTCTGGGCCACTAGCTAGTTTCGGCCATTTAAGTCTCATCAGTGACCCTCTAATGGTTTCAAAATTTCACAATGGAATCGTTGATTCCAAAGAACAAAATAATAAAATCTACATTATAGTGAAGGCCAGGGCGACGTTCTACCGCCGCCATACAGCCCCTGTTAACATCTTCAGTAAAGTCTAATATGTACTTAAAAAGCGATGGCAAAAAAGTTACGCATGTCAAATGGATACTACTGGAGCAATCAGTGATTCTCTTCAATTGCGTCCCTTTTCAAAATAGGAACTTTTCTTAAAGCAAAGAATTTGCTCCCAGAAGGAGCGAATTCTTTCCTTTAAAAAAATCCTTATGGTATGGATAATCACCTTTACCACATTAGTTGGCCTCCCTTGAATGTTACTATTTTTAATATTACACACGTGCCATGGGAGCTTATCCTTTTGAATTGAAAGTGTAGAGTGTGCAAATATTCTGGACCTTGAGTACAAATTGAGTGTACAGCAAAAATATTCTGATCAGACTCAGCAGATCTGAATACAGGTATATGCTATCAAAAAAGGTTCCCATGGTGACCTGAGCAAACTTGGTGTGCGATTTATGTCCAATTTACAAGTATGAACTACATGTACTAAAATAATACATTGAAATCAAGATATACCCAAATGAAATGACGCAGCTTGCAGCATCTCACCATGGGTCTACACTAATGATACGAGGGATGTTCGAAATGAATTGCTTATTGTCCTATATCTCGATATCCCAAGGGGCACGATAAAAAACAATAAATACCTATCTAGGTTTATTCAAGGCCTACACAACGGTGTTTAAATGTACATGTTAGACTAAATGTAAGACATACGATTTGCCATATTAATACACGCAGTCATTGACCACTGTAGTAAAAATGGTTGGTAGAAGCGTCGACCAGAAAGATGAAATACAGGCTTACATCAAAGCTCGCTCAAAACTTGGTTGTTCTTTGAAGCAGCTGATGACTGAACTTTCTACTACTTAATGACCTTCTTGTGTGTCTTATGACACAGTTAGGCGCTGGAAAAATAAATTTGAATCTGGTGTAGAGTCCATCAAAAATGCACCAAAATCAGGTAGGCCAAAATTTGCATCTCGTAAAGAAACCGTTTCAAAAATAAAGGAAATCATAAAAGGAGATGCCAGATTTACAGTTCGTGATATTGCACGAAAAGTAGGCATATCACTATCAACGGTTCACCTTATTTTGAAATAGCATTCGAAAGTCCGAAAGATTTTTGCTAGATGGGTGCCACATCTGTTGACTGATGAGCAAAACAGACAACAGGTTAAAGTGGCCAAAAAGCCGCGTCAAATGTTTCAAACTGCTGATAAAAAGCAGTTTGCCAATGTCGTCAGAGGTGATGAAAATTGGGTCCATTATTTTGAGCCCGTCAGAAAGGTAAGCAATAAAATCTTGGCCACTAAACATAGCAGACGCCCAGTAATTGCCAAATGGTCTTTGAGTACAAGGAAGGTTGGGTATGCAATTTTCTTGTCGCAATAAAAGTGCCGGTGGAAAAGGGCAAAAAACATCATTGGAAAGAATTACAAAGACATAGTACTGGAGAAGCCAAAAAATATCAGAAAAGACGCCCTGTCACTGGTTTTAAACATATCTGTCTTCTACATGGCAATGTCCCTGCTCATGCCTACGAAATAGTTACGGCATTTTTGAAGAAAGAACTAGTAACTGTTTTGCATCACCTTCCGTATTCCATAGACCTTGTCCAATGTGATTTCTTTATGTTTTCGAGATTGAAATAATTCCTTGCTGGGCGGAAATACCAGTCCTGACAGGCACTTGGATCTGCTATTCATCAGTACCTTATTACTGTGCCCAAATCAGCGTACCCTAACGCCTTCAGGAAGTGGCTACATCGGCTGCAGCTGTGCATTTCTAGCCACAGGGAGTTCTTTGACTTGAAATTTGAAGTCTACAAATAGAAAAAAGCAATTCTTTTCAAACATCCCTCGTATATGCTAAGATTTAAGTGGCAAGGAATACTATCAATATTCATGGGGAGGGAGTCGCAATACTGGCCCCATTGGAGGTCACAAGGGGCGCCATGTATTGCAAAATGATAAGTTGAGGATGGTACAGGCATGTTCACATTCACTGTTCCTATATCCATATGAATGAAAACAGTACTCAGGGAAAATAATACAAGGTTGCTTGATACTCTAACTTATCAGTTACCTCTCATCTCAGCCTCTCATATCCAGGTTCACGTCTTTTGGTATCAAGTCTATCAGGGTCAGCTTTGAGAACGCATGTTGAATCGCTCAGCAAGCATTGAGATTCAACAAGCGTTCTAGAAGCATTGCCTGGTAAACTTGATATCAAAAGACACCCACCTAGTATTCGTTAGTATTTGTTATCATTTTCAATGTACAATTGACCATCCACACATTATTATTTGACACTAGATAGACAAATCCATAAATTTTAGAAATTGTTACCCTTAAGGTTCCTTCATATAATTTTTCTATTGTATATAACTTCACAACCACCATATTCTGACGAATTCAATGTATAAACCAGTATGCACATCTGGTAGACAGCTGAGTTATGTGCTGATGACAGCAAAGACATTGATGTTGCAAAACACTTATATGCTTTTGTAAGTTTGCCAACTTTCAGAAAGCAATGTCTTAAATATTCAGAGCTCGGTGCCATTCAAATATGTTCTTAAAAAGGTGATCCTTTGGAAGCAAAGATTGCACCGAAGAACTGAAACTAGAGTGTGCAAGTTTTCTGGGCCAGACTAGCTAAAACCCCTTTTATAGTTTGTACTATTACTTCTAACTCCTCAAGAGCGTTTAGTTATTCAGCAGGAGTACCTGTTTCCCACAGAATATCAAATTTTAACAGACACGCATATACAAGTGGATGGAAAAGACAAAAGTACCAATTTACTGTTTTGCCCAACAATACACATCCAAACTGTATGTAGCCTGTGGTAAATATGATGCGTCCATTTCTTTGAAAATAACCACACACAACATTGTCGAATTGTCAAGAGTTATCTGTACCTTCATATTTCAATATTGGTGTGCTTCCTTTAGATTCTGTAGATCAAATTTGTGTTTCCTCCTCACTAGGACAGATATCCACAATTATAAGTTTGTTTAATTGCTGTTTTGTGTTTTAGGAAAACTCTTCACTTGTGTCTAACCGAGATGTTGCTAAAACAGCGTGACTGAGAATCATCCAGCATATGTTTCTCCCTTCTACAAACCCATGTATATGTTGAAAAATATCAGTGGAGAAATCCTTGTTTGGGACAAGCGCCCTACCAAAAAGGAAACACAGCATTAAGTTCCTCTAAACGATTCTGCCAATACCAGCATATTATTTCTGCTTTACTGTCCCTGTGGAATGAGCAATTTAGAACTGATTGGAACACGTTACCTCTTAGACTGTTTATTTCTGTTAAAAACGCTTGTTTTTCGTCATTCTTCTCAAATCTTCCATATAGTAGATTTCTAGCACGCATGATATAATGTGATATAAAGCAGCACTCCTTTCAAGGTGATATGTTCAACATTTCCTTAGTCCTTATATCGATTCTGAGGTCAACCATAAACGACATTTTATCAAAATTCCATTCATTAACAAAGGTATTGAGTTTATTGATTTACATAGTATCTTCAAGGATAATTCCGTGATTTCTTCTATTCCAAATTACTTTAATAATTCTGAAACTCCTATCATTTGATATAACCAATCAATTAGGTCTACAATATTTAACTTTAATAAAATTGTAAATGATTTAGATATAGATTCCAATACTCCTGCCTCCGGAGATTGTAAAAATTCAAATTATTTATATCCCTCTGCAGGGCATGTTATTACAGGTAATCTAAATGTCATTCCTGACGCTAGAGTTCACAATATCATTTCTAAAGGTCCTAAATATAGATTTCCCTCTAATATTGATTTCTCTAAATGTCGTAGAGAGATTGCTGCTTCTTTAAATGACTTTAGTAATCGTTGGTGCAAACGGGAAAATATTGAACCTGATGCCTTGAAGGAATGGAAGATTAACATTTTTAAAATTATTGATACTCGTATTTCATTTTACTCTTGTAATACACATCTTTTGCCCCCTAAACCTTAATCTTCTTTTTGTCATCTTAAACAAGGTATCCAGGATTTTCATATGAACTATGTTTTGGTTCCAGCAGATAAAGCTGCTAACAATGTTGTAGTTGTTTGACGATTGTATTATATTAATACTCTTAAGCGTGAGCTTGTTGACGATAATGCCTATAAACTGCAGCCTTCTTTAAGTGAAAGGGTGATTGTTGATGGGCATGGTTGTCATACAGCCCTACATTTTGGTGTCAAAGCTAAAGAAAATCAAGACAAAGTTCCTACGTTGTACTGGTTACCTAAACTCCATAAAAACCCCTATAAAGCAAGATTTATTGCTAATTCTAGTTTTTGTACGACAACAGAACTTTCTAAATTGTTAACCTTGTGTCTTACAGCTGTTAAAAACATGTTATCAAATATTGTGAAAAGGTATATAAGAGATCCGGTAAAAACCTATTTTGGCCTATTAAAAATTCAGGTAAAATTTTAGATAAACTTAAAGCTAGAGATTTCAATGCGACCAGTTTGTCTACTTATGATTTTTCTACTCTTTACACTACTTTACCTCATAATTTATTTAAAGATAAACTTATTGATCTTATTGAAAGAACCTTCCAGAGAGAAGGCTCTCCTTACCTTTCATGTAATGACAGAAATGCATTTTTTACTTCAGAAAAGCCTAAAAAATATCATGCATGGTCGTGTCAAAATGTATGTGATGCGCTGACCTTTTTGTTGGACAACATTTTTATTTGATTTGGCACCAAGCTCTATAGACAAGTAGTTGGGATTCCTATGGGCACTAATTGTGCTTCCCTGGTTGCAGATTTATTCCTGTTTTGTTATGAGAGGAACTTTATGATGTCTCTTTCTGATGATAAGCAGGCTGATGTTATTGATGCGTTTAACACTACTTCCAGATATTTGGACGATATTTTAAATATTAATAATGTTTATTTTGACAATATGGTTAGTCAAATATACCCTTCAGAGCTCCAACTGAATAAAGCCAATGCCTCTGATACCAAAGCCGCATTTTTAGACTTGCATTTGTCAATTTCTAATGATATTGTTTCTACCAAAATTTATGATAAACGTGACGACTTTGATTTTGAAATTGTCAATTTCCCATTTTTAGATGGTGATGTTCCTCGTTCTACATCCTATGGAGTCTATATCTCTCAACTCATTCGTTTTGCTAGAGCATCTAGCTATGTTGCTGACTTTAACAGTCACAATAAATTGTTAACTCAGAAACTTCTAAAACAAGGCTATTGGTATCATAAACTTCGCAAAACATTTTCAAAATTTTATAGACGATACTATGATTTGATATCTAAATTCCAAGTTGGACTTAAATCTCTCTTACGCCATGGACTTTCGGAACCTGATTTCTATGGTGACTTGGTGTATAAATTGAAGAAGATTGTTGGCTCTAATAATTTTTCAGCGCAGTTCATTAAAATAATTTCCCATTATAAAAAGATTGGCTATAACATTAATGTATTGCAAGAGACTGCATGCTTGGTAGTCAACCCAATCACGGTTGGCAACTTTGCTTTCCTCTTTAATTGCACGGCGGTGGGTCGGACTTCAGACTCTATGATGGTTTCGACTTAAAGACTAATCTATTGATGAGATGGTAGGGGCCTGATGCTTTGGCTGTTTGTCGGGCCCACCGGGGTTTACCTGTTGGATTTCTTTTGCTCCAGTATTCAGTTTAATTTACTGTTGAGTCCTTATCCTTGCTTTATCTCCTTGTTATATCTTGATTTATATGTTTTAGGAGATGATGCATTGAATAGCTATGGGTCTTTCGTGCAAACCAAATATCTATGTGTCTTGATCAACATCGGAATTAAGGGTGAGGTTGGCGCCGTTAAATCGGTTTAAGCCCTCCAGTAAAATATTTTACTGACCGTTCCAAGGCGCTACTTCTTTTGTGAATATTTTATGTTTTTGTTCTGTCTTGTGTTTGCTATGTCTTTGTGCGCGTCTGTTTTATATGTGCTTTGTGGTCACCTGTTGGGAAAGGGCTGACCTCTTGGCTCTCGTTTGTGGTGTCTAACGGTGAGTTTGTCACTTTCCCATTGGTATCCTGAGTCAGGTGTGGTACTTGATTGTATCGATTCCTTTTGTACCCTACTTATTTTGAGATTTTCTAGTACATTGTAAACTTTTTCAGTGCTTTTTCAAGACACACAGCATTTTTTCTGGTTTCCAAAGTATCTCATCCGTTTCCTCAATGAGCCAAAATAAAGTTGTCTTAATGAAATACGTGTTTTTTGGCTCTGGTGCACATATATTAAAATGTTTCTTTTTCAACAATTTTAACAAGAAGGAATGTTGCATTTGTGAGTGACTTAAATACCACATTAGTTCACGTTTGGCTGGCAGGAACGCGAACAGTCATTCAATCGAGTCTTCTTCAAAAAACGGATCTCCGACTGGCATAGCAAAATAAGGTGTCCGAGAAATGAATTTCATTAGCTGTTTTGGAGGCCAACCATAAACCTTGGTCGAGAATTCTACACACTCGCTTGGCCATTCTAAACAGTGAATTCCGACCGCAGTGTCAGAATCTAAGCCAATGCGATCTTAATGAAATGTTATTTGTGTGCATGACCCATGCCTAATTATGGTCGGTTGTCAATAGTAGATCACGAGACACCAGGAAGACAGAAAAAAGGAAAGCAACCAGCTCTCTCCTCCCTCTCAAGATGATTGCAAAACTAGAAAGGACACAAAGCAACGTACAACATACAGAATCCCACAATGTGCGTAAACATCAACAACGAATCAACAGCATCAGAACCACCGCCTTAGAATGGACAAGTATTTTTTTGTGAATTATGAGACAGTGTAGACATAAGTTTAAGATGCAGTGTGATCCTTAAAACTGGCTTTCATGATCAAGCATTTTGTCTGATTCAATATATCTAGAAAGCCATTACCATCAGACTCGGCGGATGCAAACCCTTATAGATTTGGTTACCTCTCATACTGATCTGAGCATTCACTGCTCTCTCTTTCCATTTTAGCTTACTTACTTTAGCCATAGGATCAAAATGAACATAAACTAATAGTTGGATTTAGATCAAAAATAGTAAGTGGCTATAACATTAATGTATTGCAACAGACTGCATGTTTGGTGGTCAACCCAATCACGGTTGGCAACTTTGCTTTCCTCTTTAATTGCACGCCGGTGGGTCTGACTTCAGACTCTATGATGGTTCCGACTTAAAGGCTAATCTATTGATGAGATGGTAGGGGCCTGATGCTTTGGTTGATTGTCGGGCCCACTGGGGTTTATCTGTTGGATTTCTTTTGCTCCGGTATTCAGTTTTATTGACTGTTGAGTCCTTATCTTTGCTTTATCTCCTTGTTATATCTTGATTTATATGTTTTAGGAGATGATGCATTGATAAGTTAAGGGTCTTTCATGCAAACCAAATATCTATGTGTCTTGATCCACATCTGAATTAAGGGTGAGGTTGGCACCGTTAAACTGGTTTAAGCCATCCAGTAAAATATTTTACTGACCGTTCCAAGGCGGTACTTATTTTGTGGATTTTTATGTTTTTGTTCTGTCTTGTGTTTGCTATGTCTTTGTGCACGTCTGTTTATACGTGCTCTGTGGTCACCTGCTGGGAAAGGGCTGACCTCTTTGCTCTCGTTTGTGGTGTCTAACGGTGAGTTTGTCACTTTTCCATTGATAACCTGGGTCAGGTGTGGTACTTGATTGTATCGATTCCTGATATTTGCACCCTTACTTACTTTGGGTATGGTCAGGAAATACCACAATTATAAACTGCAGACAAGCCCATGGCACCGCGAGGAAGAGCCACACATCAACCACGAGACACCAGGAAGACAAACTAAGCAAAGCAACCAGCTTTCTCTTCCGCATCAAGGTGGTAGCAAAACTAGAATGGACATAAAGTAACGTACAACAAAACATATAACAATTAAAGACTCCCACAATGGGAGTAGCAATAAACAAAAGTCAACAACAACAGAACCACCACCTTAGAACGGACAAATTTGACTTAAATGATCATTATATGGTCCCTTCCTAAGTTGTTTGTATGGTTGCAGTCCATTGCATATCTAGGTCACATGAGCTTTAAATGAATATAAAAACAACAACTTATAAAAGATTCTTGTCTGAGGTTACACTGCCTATAGCCCTTATATTTTGTCATCTAGCATTACCTAGTGACTGTGCTTCTACAATGTTTGAACAAATCCCTATATTATAGGCCTATGTAGAGCACTTGATCCCCAGAATGGGACGCCTTTTTTTTTTTATCTCAGTACCATAGTATGGAACTTGGACAAAAAGCGGCCCATTCTGGGATCAAGTGCTCTACATAGGCCTGTATATAGCATCTGCCAGTGGACCTCTACCGAATCTATTGAAATTATGGCCCTGGTACCAAAAGACTTGACCTCAAGTGGTTATAATCTGTCCATTGCTGAACCTTGATATGTAATTTGTATTATCATGTAGTAGACCTCTACCATTTGTTCAATGTTGCATGGTTCAAAAATGGGCGCCATTGGGTCACATGTTTTACATAGACTTATATAAGCAAATCATAAACAAATCTTGTATGTAACTGCTAGGCATAGAAATTTTATCATCAGGTATGTAGCATCACGTAGTGGTACTTTATCAAGTTTGTTAAAATAATGGTCCTGGTGCTAAAAGGTTCACCTCAGAGATCACACATTTTATATAGTTTTAATTAGAGAGATCTTAAAAGTATCTTCCTGTCTAAAACCCAAATGCATTGCAGCCTTGGTAGCTGGTATGCATCATCACTAAGTAGATCGCTACCAGGTTTACTTAAAGTATTATTATCATATATGTCATGTGGTTTCCTCAGGGTGCAGTGGGCTGGTCTGCATTGTGTAGTTGTGGCATAATTACCATCTGGCAAAACACGCACCCTGTGTGTGTGTGTGTGGGGGGGGGGGGGGGGGTTACACTTCTAATCGCATGTTCAAGCTTATTTGGAGAAACGACAAACATCGTTTTGTTTAAAACCACAAAGGGATAAAACCGTAGAATAACCTAATGTTATCTAACCAAATTTGATCGAATAATGCTTCTGTAGCCAAAACTGGTCCCACCCCTGGGCTCTTATGTAACATTGAAAACCTTTAAACAATCGGTATCAAACAACTAGGCATACAGCCTTGATATTTAATGTGTAGATTCATCCATGACTTTTTTTGTTTTATTTGCTATCTACCCGAATTATTCATTTTTTTTAAAAAAAATCATGAAAAGCAACAAAGAATGAAATGGTTTTAATTCATATTAGGACAAATAAGGCTAATATACTAAGAAATACAATTGAAGGATATTAAACCGTGTCTTTAAGGTTTGAATGCGCCGAGTCTGACGATATTGGTTCTAAATGCAATGGAAAGCTTAATTCAAGACAAATTGGATCACGATTATGGCCAGTTTTATGGATTTACACGGTATCCCAAACCTGTGTCTACACTGTCACATTATTCACAAAAACCACTTGTGTCGACACGGTACTCATCGGAAAAGGCCATGGTCTACACGATATCCAGGGTGATTGTTGAAACACGTATATCATCACCAAGACGGTTTCTTTGGGGTTTCAGGACTGGAGGGTGCATTTCAATATATAGTAAAAGAATCGCGATATTTGCTGTTAAAAAGACAAAATTACAAAAAAATTGGTTGGTTCTCCACTTAGTTTCCACTTTCTGCAAATCACTCACAGATTAAACTGTGCAAAGAGAATAGGAAAATCATAAACTCCATTTTTTTTCTTAGTATGAGTGGGCGCTGGGTGTAAATAAACCGATCATATATATTTTGCAAATGAAAGTATACTCACGCTTTGCTGTCTTTCACGTCCGCCATCTTTGAAGGGTCTATACTGTGGCCCAAAAGACTACACGATATCACCTATACGACTGTGAGTTTATGAAATCATAGGCGATTAGCGAAAAATTTGGTGAGCCAACGATTTCACGCATCCTTGACAGACCGACCGTACACACAAGTGCGCGCACGCACGCACATTGCCGAATGTTTAGACCACTTTACTAAATAGCTGAGAATGCGCATTTAAAGAAATGTGTATGTTATTGCATGTTTTGTGCGTCTATACAGGAAGATGGTCCAAGAGTTTAGTCGAGTGGATTATCTCCTGTACCTTGAGAAGCACAAACCATACATTGCACCAGCATGCATTTTGCGCATTGCGTGATATTTTATGTTAATGAACAGGTGCAATATCACACCGGATAGACAGCAATCGAAAATGTTAATACTATCAACGGAAGTAGATAAAAAAATCGCTAGAAACAGAGTTTCGATTGCCATTTGTAACGGCAATCGAAAACACTGTTTCTATCGATTTTTTATCCGCGTTCGTCGATTGTTAAGAGCGTTTCCTATTGCCGCGTATCCTGTATGAATATGTACTATTTTCTCATGGGCTTGCCGAAATACAGTCAGTTTCGTTGTCATGGTTGTATGAAATCTACCCTTTCATCATTGACCTGTATAATTCTTACGGTTCGTTAGACCGAAAGAATGATTTACCGTGAAGTTATTGTTGACGTCAAAAATATAAATACACCATGGTGATCATAACTCATTTTATGTGTTTTTATGAACTTTTAAAGTGATACACATCCTAGTTAAAACATGATTCTTTCGGTTTTGAGAAAATTAATGGTGATTATTTTCTTTTTCTCTTCGCATATATCTACAAACGAAGGTAAGATATGCATATAATAACCACTCATTGTAGTTTTACAGTAAAACCTGTCTTAAGTTGCCACTCCAAAGAGACAAAACAAAGGTCTTAAAGACAAATGGTAGCTTAATGAAGGTCGAAAGTATTGCGCATTCTGCGATAATCGATCTTGAAACCCAATTTTTTTTTGGAGTGGCCGCTTAAGACAGGTTTTACTGTATGTGTATGATTCATTGGCCTCGACACAAGAAAATCTCTGTCTTCGGGGACTACGATCGAGTCACAGTCAAACCGGTCTGGAAGCAATTCGCATATTTTGCACGATAAGCCATCAAAGATATACAAAATAGCACCAGTTGTTGCCGGCGAACATGATTAAGGTACCCCCAGTAATTTTCTTCATGGACGTTCCAATATACAAGGCGGTGCTCTTTTGTGGACATTTTTTGTTATTTGTCATACTGTTTTCTTGTCTGTTTCTTCATCCTTATGGTCACCTGCTGAGAAAGGGGTGACATCTTGACTCTTTGGTATGAGATGTTTTCTTGTGTTTTGTCACTTCCCCATATGGTGTCCTGGGTCAGGTGTGGTACTTGATTGTATTTATTCCTGATATTTGCCCTCTTCCATACTTGGAACAAACGATGGCAAGTTTGAAGTTTGGTAAAGTTCGTATATATTTTTCTTAATCAGTGTTCGAAATCTTAAAATATGTCCCTTGATCATTGATTACTTGGTTACTAGATGATAAAAATCAGCTTAATCCGAAGAGCGGTCTCCAAAGAAGTTGAAAATCTAATCAAAGATGGCTGCCACGTTGGACATATTGGATGCTGTGATGAAACTAATGTCATTATTTGCATTCTAAAACTTATGTCAAGTTAAGCCAATTTTTTGAACGTAAAAATTGTTGAATATCTGCTTACCCATCAATTTAAACATACGTTTTGGTTGAGAAATAAGAAAATTAAGTTTTGATAACGCACTCTTATCTAGGGACATAGGTTTAGATAAACGAATTTTTGAGCATAAAATTGGAAATGTTTTCTAATCCATTCGTTTTATAATATGTTTTGCTTGCTCAAGAGAACCGTCTCATTGAGACGGTTCTTTTGAGTACCCACAACATATGTTTGGTCGAGAAATAAGAAAATTAATGTTTTGGTACGCACTCTTAACTGAAGGACTATATAGGGGTCTTAAACGTCACGAACACTTTTATGCGTATTCTGAATCCTATGCTTTAGTGATACTTGTGCGTAATTTCAGTGTTATGCTGTACGCAATGTGGAAAACGGGACGTAACCTAATTTAGCCCGAAAAATGTGTCAAATGTACCTTTCAAGAGATAAACAAAAAGTATCATAAGTCAGTCAACTCAGAATGAACAATCATTCATTTGGACCAGACCATACCATACTGGTACTTATCACACATGCGCAAAATGAGTTCCTTTAGCCCTTTTCATAACAGGTATAATAAAAGTAACAGACAGAGCCTACGTGAGTGCATAGAATTGGGCTTGCTCTGCGCGCTCTATATCAGGGGACATTTCTTTCTCTGAACATAGTTTTATCTTTAGCAATCAGTGCAGACTTTGATGAATGCCGCATTTTGCGACATTTCATCTGGCCCTTCACTGTTTGCAAAAGTACCAATTTAGAAGTGGATTAATAAAGTTTGTAAACAAAAAAGGCCAGAGGTTATTAATGTCCTTGACATAATTGTACACGCATACCAATTTTACAAATACTATATGAGCCAGTGCATGAGATTTCCAACAATGTAACATTTTGACAATTGTAGACCCAGACGAACCTGTGCAGCATCCTTTTAAGCGGAGAAACCCTAAATGGTGTTCAGTTAGTAGCTTAACAATCATAGAATACTCAAGCGACTGGCAAAGGCCCTGATCAGACTGCGCGTATGCGCAGGCTGATCTGAGGCTTTGCTGGTTGCACATACCACATTGTTGGAAATCTCATGCACTGGCTCATATATCTTTTGCAAAATGCGGCTCGAGCAATAGCGAGGAGAACACATAGCCAAACTGGTTGCATGGATAGATCTGTCAAAATGAAAAAGAGATGCGTATTAATAGACTTTTCGCTTACTGTAAAGGCGGCAACTTTAATATTCATATCTGGGCGTAGTTCGGCATTTTCATCTGCTAAACAAAGGAAATCAGGTTATATTTATAATATGGTGAAGAATAAATAAGTTGTTTGGGCCGCGCAAAGGTGCGTACATTTCATAAGAATCCTAACCGTATACAAACTCAACTCACATTTATTAACCCTTAAAGCGCATAATCACAAAATTTAAGCTTTTTTGTCGTCCACTAAAATATTTGAAACATCATAACATTTTGGACCCAGACCAGACTGCTCCTGTTTACCTCTATGCTAATGTTAAAAGTTAAATAGGCATTTTCAGATGCAGTTATTTTGCAGCTATTTTGCTGTCGTTTTAGGGACTAAATAATGTGTTTTGCGTCTATACTGAGGTAATGGCGCAAGATGATACAGTTACTTTTGAAAACCACGCCTCATTATCAGCTTTTACCTATGTCTAAGGATGACCAGTCCTAATTACGCATTCATAAGGTGCCGCCTTTACAGTAAGCGAAAAGTCTAATGATATGTGCAAGCTACATGTAAAGGACCCTAGCTTTACCAATCTGAGTGAGAACAGGACCTCTATCTGTCTAACTCCATACTTTATCCATTTTAAAATTTATTCCGTACCTTACAGTACAGGTATCATCTTTAAGATATGCATTTAACTTTTCATTAGATGCAACATCATACCATACAAATGATAGAGATGCAAACATCTATTTGTCTTGATCAACATCAGAAATAAGGGTGAGGTTGGCACCGGCAACATGTTTAAGCCCTCCAGTATTTATTACTCACCGTTCCAAGGTGGTACTTCTTTTGTGGATCCTTGTTGTTATGTGTGGTTTGTGTTTGTCTGCCATTACTGTCATACTGTCGTGTTTGTTCCTTGCAGCCATGTAGTCAACTGCTTGGAAAGGGCTGACCTCTTTGGCTTTCTTGAATGTGATGTTTTCTTGTGTTTATGTCACTTTCCCATATGGTGTCTTGGGTCAGGTGTGGAACTTGATTGTATCGATTGTATCTTTGTCTTCTTGCTTCCGTTGAGTACAAGAGTCCCATGTGTTCAGTCTTACTGGAGACGTTGTTGACGGTGTATGTCCTTCAGCAAACCACTCGATCATTGTTGCCTTCTAACTAACCATACTACAAGATAGAATGTGCGTCTTTGCGGGGCGAGTGGATTATCGTCCGCACTGATGCACCCACCACAAATAGCTTTCTTATTGCACCCGTTGACTATACATTTGTACTTATCGGACATTATCCTAGCTTAGTACTGGTTAAACCCAGGAAGAACCGTCCCGCATAACTGAAAGATTGTTGAGTGGACGTAAAGAATCAAATCAAACAAACAAAACTTATCGGACGAACAACCATACCCTCACCAAATACGAGTTGCATAATACAAATCTATTAATACCAATCATGATCTCACACTTGGGACATCAACAAGCAAAATTTGGGCTTCTGCGCAAGAAAATCTATCATCGGAGTTGGAGACCAGGCTATGCTTAATCCAGTCTGCTGGGCTACAGAGATTAGCTTTAGAATTGGAATTTTGCGCAAGAGTATAATAGAGCTTTTGGGTCACTGTAAAGGCGGTAAGTTAAATACATGTATTCATATCTGGGCGTGGTTCGGCTATTTCATCTGCTCAAGAAGGGAAATCAGGTTTGAGCCGCGTAAATGTGCATGCATTTCATGAAAATATTGACCGATTATACACTGAACTCACATTTATTACCCCTTAAAACTCATATCACAAAAAGGCGTATGCTTTTGTCGTCTGCTGAAATTTTTCTGAAGCCTCTTCGACACATATTGTAGATCCAGATCAGACCGCTCCTCTGTTTCTTGCAGTCTTGAGATCACCTGTTGGGAAAGGGTTGACCTCGTGGCTCTCTTGTTTGTGGCGTTTTCTTGTGTTTTTGTCACTTTCCCATGCGGTGCCCTGTTCAGGTGTGGTACTTCATTGTATCTTTCCTACTTATGGAGACCAATGACTTAAGAATTATCTATCATTACAGCTAATTACGAAAACCTTTTAATTATTATAATCTGTAATACTATATTACATTTGTAGTATTTGCTTGTGTGCTATGTAAACTCAGTCAATTTCCTCAAACCTGGTCACATTCTTATTTTCAGGCTACATTGTATTTTGGTGGCCATTTTTGTAACCATAAGTCAAATTGATACCAAACATAATGAATATTCATATTTGGGCTATTGTTCTAACACATCAATATGAAAAAATTGGTGAAATTCAACTTTTATTTATGACGTATAGGCGGGGGAGGATATAAAAAGCTCAATCTCCTCAAATGTTACACCTTATAGATTGCAATCAAAACGGCATAGGTTAGACTATTCAAATGTCTCAGCCTTGCATTTATTGAATTCGTTATTTCCATACGCGTAGATCCCATAATATATAATGCAGTCACACACGTGCGTAATGAAACTGTACACGTTCAAGGCAAACCACCTTTTGATGAAATGGTGCTTTCCATACCACAAGGGACCGCTCTTAAAGGGAAGAAGTCTTCGAGCAAATTGTCCCTTTAAGTTAAAAAGGCCAGAATCGATGCTATCCATTGCTCGTTAATTTCAGTAGTCTCCCTTTGATATGTGTTAATGTATCGTATAAAGTGATTACTAATATGTTTCAGGGGTTCACATAGAACTAGATGGTTCTGTACTAGTTGAATCTGTTGCAAGCCTTATTCAGGGAACGAAGCTGGAACTGACATGTATATTCGACGCCCCCGATGCTGTTTTTCAATGGACGAAAGTAGGCGACGAATCATTCTCGAATGCCAATCCTACTCTAATCATTCAGAGGGTTCAGAGGGTTCACGCTGGAAGATACACATGTACTGTCACTAGACCAGGCGCACCGGAAGAAGCGAAATCAGTGGAACTCAATATTCTGTGTAAGCTGCAAACAAATAAGTAACATTTTAATCTCTTCAAAATCAAATCAATGACTATAATTCGTTTCTTATTTACTGTCGCGAGTTGGCTCCCGATACCGTTAGTTTAACAGGTGACCGGGCCCAGGGCGACCACAGTAAACATGATTCGCACTATACAGTTTTGTTTTTAAACATAGTGTATTATATTTATTCATATTTAGTTTAGTTTTGCGTGTATCCTCGTATTAAAGTCTCCCTACGTTTTGTTTTGAAAGTTTTTAAGCAAAGTTATTGAAAATAATTAGAGTGCAATAATATAGTAAAAAACAAAAACATTTTACAATTTATTTTGTATTCGTGCTACAGTCTTCAAAACACTTCTTACATTTTGTACACAGGCTTCAGTCTTCAAAACACTGTTTAATCTTGATGTGTTTTTGAAACAGACTTCAGTCTTCAAAACACTTTTTACACTTAATTTTTTAAAGTAGTCTCCAGTCTTCAAAACACTTTTTATTCTAATTTTTTTAAATAACAACATACTTCTGCTATGGCTTCCTCTTTAATTGCACGACGGTGGGTCAAGCCTCAGACTCATTGACGGCTCTGGCGTAAAGCTTTATTCGGTAGGTTGGTGCCTGATGCTTATATGTAGCTGGGCCCACCGTGGCTCAACTTGAGGTTTTCTTTAGCTCAGACTATCTGTGAGTCGTGAGCCCTTTTCTTTGTTTAATGATGGTGTGTTAATTTGATTATCTAGAGTGTTTCTCCATGATGATACATTGTAATAGTTAAAAGGCCTCCATGCGAGCTGAACATTTCTTGTATTTCAACCAGCAGAATTTAGGGCGAAGATTTGGTACCATTAAGATGCATTTAAGCCCCCTGGTGGCTTTGGCTGTTGTCCAGTAAAATACTTTACTGACCGTTTCAAGGCGGTACTTCTTTTGTGGATCTTTCATGTCTTTTTTCTGTCTTGTGTTTACTGTGCCTTTGTGCGCGTCTGTTTATATGTGCCCTGTGGTCACCTTCACCTGCTGGGAAAAGGACTGACCTCTTGGCTCTCGTGTGTGGTATCTAACTGTGAGTTTGTCGCTTTCCCATTGGTACCCTGGGTCAGCTGTGGTATTTGATTATATCGATTCCTGATCTTTGCACCCTTACTTACTTTCAAAACATTTTTACGCTTAATTGTTTTGTACACAGGGTTCAGTCTTTAAACACATTTTACACTTGATTTTGTATACAAGCCCCAGTTTTTTTTAGTTTTTTTTTGCATTTGATTTTGCACTTCAATTCGTTGACAAGCTTCAGTCTTCAAAACGTCTTATTGTTCGCTTGCAATATGTGACTCTTAGTAATTCTAGGAATTGCTTTTTTAATGCTTCGTAGACCCTCCTGATACACCAGCTATTGATGGACCATTTAAAGCTTTAAAAGATTCTACATTTGACGTGACATGCTCTGCTGATTCTAATCCTTCGCCTATCTACTGGTGGACGTATGAAGATACCCCTAATGCTGCTGTTATAGGAAGAGGTAAAAACGAAAGAGAGATAGTTTTGATTTGATTTTATACGTCCTGGTCAACAATTTTCAGTTTGTCGGACGGATCTTGCTCAAGAACACAACATAGTGCCACCAGTGAGGCTTGAACCCGCAACCCCTCAATCTAGAGTCAATCACTCTACCACTCAGCCACTGCGCTCTCTTTGTGCTCCCAGAGAGAGAGAGAGAGAGAGAGAGAGAGAGAGAGAGAGAGAGAGAGAGAGAGAGAGAGAGAGAGAGAGAGAGAGAGAGAGAGATATTTAAGGAACAATATTTTTTTTAATGTAACCTACAGTCTTTTTAAATACATCAATACACGTATACGCTATTGTGTACGTTTCATTTTGTTTAAAATAGAATTACTAGTTATTCTAACACACCTCGCCTATAGAGCCAACGCTAACAAACTGTGATATATCAGACAATAATTCACTGCTAAAGTGTGTGATAGCTGACGTCACTGGAAAATGACGTCATTCATGGCGTTAGACGGTGTAACGTCGTTTTTACGCTTGACAGACGTTACAATACACATGTAAACTTATGCGACGTAGTCTAAGTATTGGCGGGAGTTCTTCAGTGCAATGGCGGAAAGTTGGAAGAAGCTGAAGACTTCGAGCGTGTTTTCGTCGTTTTAAGACTGTTAGAATCGAAATAGATCAGCTCCAGTGCGTGAATTGTTGAGTAATAATTCACTGTTTGTCGGTCAGTTATACGAAGGTAAATCACTCGCGCTTCGCGCACTTGATTTGATCTTCTTTACAACTGACCTCCAAACAGTGAATTATTACTCAACAATTCACTGCTGGAGCTGATCTATTTCTTAAATGACTTTGAAATAACTAAATTAATTTAAAAAAAAATAAATAAAAATAAACCATTGTTGTAAAAATGTATGCGCACAATTTAAGGACTTTAATAACTTGTATTAGATATGAGATATTCACTCAAGTTAGCAATTTTCCACAAAGTTCGATACGAACTATTGCACCTACTTGGGTGGGCGGAGGGGAAAGGGGGGAGTTACAGGTTATAATTAAATAATATTATTATTCTTTCACTAAAGAAAGATCAATTATGTCTTAGCAAATTTGAAGAAGTACCGGTAAAGGGGTGTAGAAAATACCTCAGTCTACGATTGAAGGAATCATCAGTAACCATTTCCCTGAGGTGTGATGAATGTTTTATTGACCTTGATATTTAAGCACCTATACTGACAGTATTTTTGTTCTGAAAATGTTGCCTGCTAATAACGTATGATTTTTGCATTTTAGTCAATTTGCACACATTTCTTTGTTTTGTAGATCCGACATTTACAGTGGAAAATCTCCAGAACAATGAGCTTTGGCTCCATTGTCACGTGGAAAACACGATGGTTCCTACAGTTGGAGAACCAGTTACTGAGACTATGGCAAATTCTCGACAGATAAAACCGCTGAGTATGTCAGTACATTATAATATACTCAGAAAAACAACTGAATGATATTAAAATGATTTTGACTATATAAAGTTTGAGAAAAAAAATCCAAACAGAGTATTTTTATCTGATAGAACTATCAATATGCGCAGATATGGCATACCCAAGCCGATATGACAACAAATTGGAAATATAACACTGACAACAACTACAAAATTCGGTGCCATACTTTTGAATGAGAGCCAGCAATGACTTTGGAGGCAGTGATTAGGGGATACAAACGATAAAATCGGTTTCAATCATTTTTGAATGTTTGTGACTTTTCAGTATAGAGGGTTGCAGCATATGGACCTTTACTGTACTTTAATCATTGAAGCGTGGCTAAAATCAAACATTCATTTTGATTTTGAAACTGAAACTATGCAACGTGTGCATAATTCATTTAGTTTTGTATTGTATAGAATGTTAGAGATGGAACTGAATCAAAATATCATTCAGTTGTTTTTTGCTTGCGGCGCTCTCGCCGCAAGCATTTCTGTCGGAATAGTGATACCCTCTACCTGGTTTGTCTATTTATATAAACAAACTGTTAGCATAACGGTCGTTGTTCTGTCAACGGTGATAAAAACCGGGACTACCGCACAAATTGAATAGAATAGAATACGAGTTGCACCTCGCTCTTTGACGTGTATCTAGCGATTTTCATTCAGTTATTTTTTGCGATTTTCACACAGTTTTTTAGCGCATCCCATAAATCTGAAAGGACAAGTTGTATTTTTATATTTTTCAAAGGCTAATTCATATTTTGAAGGATGATTTTACAAAATTCCAGGACAATTCCAGGACAAAAGGCACTTTTTTCCAGGACCAAGGCCAAATTTTTCCAGGTCTGTGCGAGCCTGTAAGAGCATGTCTCATATTATATGCCATATTAACCCCCAAATTCAATTTGTGGATATATGTTGTGGTCATGGAATGTCGCTCACTGTTTTCATCCACTGTGACCTTGATCTCAGGAGTCAGTTCTTGAAAAAATGCCCCCACAGCAGATCGCCTATTTTATTTATGGTAGCATTCCATATTTGGTATGTCGATACATCTTGGACCCTGAAGAGTCACCAAATGTTTCCAGGTCACTGTGACCTTGACCTCTGGTTTCTGTTCTAGCAAGGTCGAGCTCAGAGCTTATCTGTATATAATTTGAGGTAGGAATCCTAATTTTGGTGTGAGGATATATTTTGGGATCATGGCGTGTCGCATACACTTCTGGGTCAATTTGACATGTAGCTTGTACATAAGCATGTATAAAACACTGCAGATTTAGTTTTATAACTTTATTTATCATGCCACGATTGTCCAAACATGAACCATCTGGCACAATTGGAATGATATTGGCCCACTTTGAATCGAACTAAAGTTCCTACTAAAGATCTTACGCAATAGATGTGTGCGTACTTTTACACCTAAATGGCTACAGTTGCTCCCTTTTAATTAGTTGTCAAGTAAACAAAGTGAGTAGCCCTGTATGCCCCACCTAAATTCTTCATCATAGACAAAAAGGGTGTGAATAAACTGCACATACAACTCTAATTAACAATTACGAATAAGAGGGACCGCAAGTAGAACACATCAAGGATTTATTTTGTAAAATAAAAACATTTTGACGCTATTGATGGATCTTGAACCCATCTTGCTAGATAGGTCTAGAGGAGGGAACCAGATAAGCTACTAGAGTAACGGTGCTCTGACCCACCATTGATCTTTAGTAGGTTCATGACGTCACTATAGTAGCAACTATCGATGATCGAATTGAAAATTAGTTACTATAGTAGGAACTAAACTTCAATTCGAAGTGGGCCATTATAATTGCCATCAGTAATCTATATAGAATTGCTACCAGTCTGATAATAAAAGTGGTCATTAATACACGTAAAATATTGTAATAATATTTCTTTCTTTTCCAAATGGTTATGTACATTACTCTATAAATGTAATTGTCTGCAGTAGAGTTGTATGATTATCAGAACTTAGCATCAGCATATAGACTAGCAACAAATTAGGAATATGTTTATATGGGAAACATGAAATGACTATTTGAAAAGTTCTAGGCCTTTGGGAAAGGCGGTCAACTAAACAGCCCTCAGAGATCGTTATCAGGCTACAGGGACAGTTGAATATTGAGATAGGTCTGGTTAACCAAAAATGACGACCTGACGTTAAGACGGCAACTTACGTCAAGTGTATCAACGATATTTGCATCGAAGATATCCGTTCTGGCTGGCTAACGTCAGTTCCAGACAAATAATAGGGCTTCGAGGGTAATTTGTATCCAGGTTTTTAATAAAAATATTTTGAAACTATTACTTTAAATCACGTCTGTTTCCTAGACAAATTTCAATTTGCAACTTTTGAATCTAAGGGTATTGCTATTCGATAGACTGTTGTCCTAACATTATTTCTATTTTGGCATGAAATTAAAAACATGTTTTGTTGACGTGTTGATGTTCATTGTTGCCAAAACCAAAAAAATTGATACATTGAAAATAAGTAAAATTTTATTAATTTCATTTTTTTGTGTGTTTTTAAAGTCCTTCAGTGTACGTTACTAGGTGCCGCTTTAGATAACTGTTTGTGTTCTTCTTTTTCCAAAAGAGTATCTTACCCACCGACTCAATACTTATTGTTAATGTTCGTCTATGACGTGGTTTTAGTGCAGTGTAAACAATAACCAAATTTGGAGGTGTTCCCAACAAGGTGCACATGCTGTTTTTCAACTAGGCAAGCCCTCCTTTAAAAAGGAAAATTTATCTGAGTATAAAAAGGTGGTCTATATTTCCGTTAGACAGAACAAAACCAACTTGCACAAAGGGGTGTACCAACTTGCCCCACAAATGGGGTAAGTTGGTACATTAACCCATCATGGGAAAAACAAAGGGCCCTGGGAATAAACTCATTCAGTTTGAAACAAGCTCCATCTGCTGTAACTATCCGATCGTATCATATTTTCCCATTCATTTGTTTAAACGAGTATCCCCGTTGCCCTTTATTTATCGTGCAAAACAATACATTAAGCACAGAGGTGTCTTTGTTGACAAGCATTTGTGGTGAAACATAAAATAAAGCAAAACCAAACAGCATTGTGTTTGATTTGGTTATGAGAACCTAGTGAAAGTTATTTCAACCACTGATATAGGGTCTGTGATTCCTCTTCAACAGAGTTTTGGGCCTTATGTATGAGAAGTTATTTCTACACGGAATACCATTGCAACTAATTCTACTTTAAAGTGACATCTACCTTTGTTTATAATGTTTCTGTTCTTTGGGGCTATCTTGAAAGTTCCAGACAAAGTATTGTTACCTCCTTTTGGCGTTTGTTGGCGCATACAGTATTGAGAGAGACACACAAAGTCAGATGAGAAGCTAAAACATACCTATTTGAATAAGATTTTTCTTGAAATAAAGCATTGTTGGCATACTTATTTTTTTACGCACAATTGTGGTTATTTAAAGCTTTGATATTGCCATTGTTGGGCTGACACCATGTCTTAGGGTAAACCCAAAATAACATTAGCAATAGAAGGATGTCCATCATCATTGTCACCATCGTCGTCGTGGTATAATGCAGACATAATCAAGAAAATGTAAATACAGTTGAATCTCGTAAATTCAAAGTCGTCGGGACTGGAGATTTTATTGAGAATTATGAGTAGTTCGAATTATAGGGGAGATATACAAAAATATAACCCCCAAAATGATTGTAATTAGTCTTTTTTCTCTGTCAAACATAAGTTCAAGCGCATTTTTGCACACCCAAAACATAGTTTACTGTACCATTCTGGCTATTCTTTACGCGTAGTTAATTAGAAGACTAAGGATAGATATCAGGTAAACATGGAGTTAACTACACTTAACAACACTTATAAGTGTGCACATATAAATGGGCCCATATCTTCATTAATAAAAGTCAGATCATTTTGAAATTTTCAACAAATATAGATGACATTCATGACATGATATTCCATAAATTTTTATTTTCATAAAACTTTAACTTTTAAAATGCGAAATCAAAATTCAAATTTATTGTAAAATCAAAGTTCACAGTTTTCTGCATGGAAATGACCACAAGGATAAACAGAGAACGAGGGGAACGTTTTCAGGACAACTGCATAATTGAACGTGACAGTCATGGTGGTGGTTCTGTTGTGGTGTGGGCAGGTGTGTAACTGCATTATAAAACTAACATTGTCTTCATAAAGGGAAACTGAACTGCACGAAGTGCTTGATACGGAGGTCATTCCATTGTTGAGAAACCGCAGAGGAATGCAGTTGCTTTACGATGGTGCCCCAGTCCATCGGGCAAGGACCGCAACTGAATATATGAATGCAAACAATGTAAATGTCCTCGACTTTCCTCCCAAATCACCAGACTTAAACATAATTGAAAACATTTGAGAATAACTTAACCGCCGTGTAAGGAGAACAGGGGCTATTCCGACCAAACTGAATCACTTGAGAGCAAAAATTCTCTACGAGTGGAACAACCTCCCTCAGAATTACGTTCATCATAATGTGACGTCAATATGACACCGTAGTGAACAGTGCGTGGGGACATACCTGCTACTAATTTTACATGGACATGTGTGCCGCTGCAGGATTTGGCATACGAATTTTGTGATAATTACTTTGTTTTGTGATATATTCGATCAAGTTTGGTCTCTTCTAAAGTATTGGAAAAATGTGAACTTTTATTTTACCATAAATTTGAGTTTTGCGTTTGCATTTTTTTAACTTTGTATTTAATTCGAAATAAAATAAATGCAACTTTATTACACACATGTCATTTAAACTTGTTGAAAATTTGAAAATGATCTGACCAGTATTATCGGAGATATGAGCCCATTTATATGTGCACACTTATAAGTGTTGTTACTCAACTGTTTTTAATAACTAATATAGAACTAGGCAATTGACTAGTACTTTTACCTGTAGTTGACTCCTGGTTAACTAGGGTGTAAAGCATAGTGTGAATGATACTGTAATATAGTTATTAAAATCGATCATGACTAGGTGCTATTTTCTGGATTCAGTGTGTCCTAAATTTATTTCAAATTAGAGAGTATTTTGAAGATTCGATGTTCGAATTTTCGAGGTTTTATTGTAAGTCTCAGCTGTGTCTAATGATCGAGCTACAGAAACATCTAGTTATTATGATTTTGAGCGCTGCACAAACAATAATATAATATAGTGTTAACTATCTGATTTGGTATTATCACAATTATTACGTATTGTTATTACAGTTGTTATCATTTATTATTATTATTATTATTATTATTATTATTATTATTATTATTATTATTATTATTATTAT
>OZ026528.1:52276494-52497955 GCA_964019695.1 Loripinus fragilis | reverse complement strand
TGACCCAGAGGTGCCTTGCAATACTTTTGTTCACTCTGTGATTGTAGAAATTGTGATTTGTACTGTGGATTCAAAGATACATGAGAATCGTTGTAAACAAAAATTATAAACTAATCCAGGTAATGGGTACTTTATACAGGTATATGTCATTTAATGCAGTATAAAATACACCGTAATTTACCTGTTTCTATGAAAAATAATATAATCCTATTATTATGCATCTTTGAACCATCTGTACATATACGAGGGCTGAGCAAAAAGTTCGTAGAATTTCTTCATAACTTTTTTATTTGCAATCCCATTGTCTTTAGATTTCCACATGCGTAAATATGGTCTAATATCAATTTCCGAGTAAAGTTTCATAAGTCTAAATCCACTTTAAATATTTTTATTTTAACCTTAAAAAGTGCAGGGTCCACTCCCCCGGAGCACTCCGTTTATTCACTGATGCCATGCTTTAAAACATCATCGAATTTCGATATTGTCTTATTCAAATCTACTGAAACTACATCAAAGTCAAGAATGGTGCCATTTGATGTTCCATACTAAATTTCCGACGTCACTTCCGAAAAATAAAGGAATGAGGATAGTTTTTGTGAGCCCTATTGGAGGAAAAATACAGCAAAATGTGGTTTTACGGGATGAGAAAGAAACTGGCACAGCCATGATATTCTTTTTGAACTTATGGTATTTGAAGACTGAAACCTATAAAATATTACAAATAGCTGCGGAATCATCAGAAATGTAAAACATGATAGTGTTCAAGTGGCGTGAGGGTTTAAGCAATGAAGAAAGACCTTTGCATAAGCCCAAGGAGTGGGCGTGCAAAGATAATAAGCGATAAACTCGTAACGTGTATCTGTGACGTTGTGAAAAAGACCTCATGCAAACGGGGAGAGCCGTATAATCCTCGTATTAAAAGGTAAGAACTATTTTGCATGATCTCTTGCACATGCATCATCTATTCGCACGATGAATGCAAAAATTATTGACATTTGAGTAGCAGGAAAGAACGGTTATTGTCTGAAATTAGTTTTTGACGGCTAAATACGCATGAAGGTGATAGGTTCCTTAACATGATTATTATGTGTGATGCAAATCGGCTTTGGCAGTTCGACTCCAAAATTAAGCAGCAATCTTAACATTAGAACAGAAAGAGCTGGAGGTCCAAGTTGCTAAGAGTTGAGAGAAATGTATCTTAAAAAAGTGTGGATAAACCGGGAATCTTGTAATGCCAAGCTGTAACCATGAGGGTTACGGTCAACTCACAGTATAATGTAAAAGTCTTTAATATTCTATAAATTTCTGATCGACTAGAGGTATAGATTATTTTACTTTTCGATGTATTAATTACCGCTAATTATGAGGTACATCTAATGTGCATACATGCAGCAAAGACCATAATTATACGCTATTAGAGCGTCGTCATAACGTTAAAAATATTGTCAAATGACGTTAACGTCATGGCGTGCTCCGGGTACACCTTACATACATTGTAGAAGGAGTCATAGGGACAAAAGTTTTCCAGCGATTTGTCTGAAACTTTCAAATTTTGTCAGGTTTGAATGGATCTTAAACATGTAAAAATTTGAGTGCAACAGCACTAGTACTTTTGTTTTTATTAACAAATTCTACGAACTTTTTGCTCAGCCCTCGTAAATGGTTTTTTTGTTATTGTGTCTAGTGTGTGGGTTTTCCTTTTCCATATATTCTACATATATAAAGGTATAGAAATTTATTTTGTACATATCTTTGAAACTTTTGCATCAGGGCCATAGTATTTTGTCAATAGAATTATTTTTTTTAAATTCTGATACCGGTAAAGAAATTCAACATCTGTTTGATATCTTTCAAATCCGACACTTACCACAAATCTAATAACTTCAACCAGGAATATATAGAGGATCTTACATGAGTGCTCATGTTTATTGAATTTATTAAACGAGCTGGGAAAAAGAGATAAAATGCGAGGCTTGCCGAGCATTTTATCTCTTTTTCGCAACGAGTTTAATAAATTAAAAAAAAAACAAGAGCACGATTCTATTTATCATATGACATTAATATTGCTTTGAAATCTCTTTTCTCGCGTAAAAACGTTATAATTTTGTCATTATATACGCAACGTTGTTATGGTCGTCATGACGTTTCCCGAAAATCGATAAACTACTAGTGGTTTACAGATTTTACTGCATGACGTTATTTCACTCCCAAACGCGACGTCATATGATAAATAATAATAATAATAATAATAATGATAATAATAATAATAATAATAATAATGATGCATTCTGTTTCCATTATATGAAATAAATCTGTTCTGAAATTGGCTGAATACCCATTAATAACGAGTCAGCCAGGATAAGTTGTTTATGTGTACTCAGCGAACTTGAAGCCTGAGTGACAGATTTTTCATATCATAAGATTACAATGTATTATTCTGTATATAATAAAACTTTTCCAATTAAAAAATGCCAGAAAAAGACAAGAAATGGCAACAAAGAAAAACATGCGTAGTTATAAACAGGCATAAAAAAACTAGTGAAATATGTCACTGCTCAAGAAACTTAAGCTAGTGAAATATTTCTGTCGTATATACTTTAACTATTACCACTGCAAAACAGTAGGACATTAATACTATGTATACAATACACAGTAACAGTATGTATATCACACTGCCTTCATAACAGATGACTAGTTGTAATGTTGGCAAATATTAAAACAGAATGTGGGCAGGAAATATACTCAGAGCACTCACTGCATTTGCCAAAAAGTGAGTTTTATCAGGAAATACCACAATCATATTTTGTAGACCGACCCATGGCATCGTGAGGACGAGACACAGAACACTTACAGTCACAAGACATCAGGAAGGCAATTAAAGTAAACGAACATATCTCTCTCTTGTCACCAAGATGATTGCAACATTATGAATGGCACTATGTACTGCAAAACAAAACAAGTACAATGACACATATATAATGGGAGCGTCAATAAACAATGAATCAACAACAACAGAACCACCGCCTTAGAACAGACTGCAGTCGAATCAACTGGGAGGTGCTTAAATGCATCTTGCTGGCGCCAAACCTGACCAGAATTCATCCATTGCAATGACAGAAAGCAAACATCCTTAAATCCTAAAATATGCATGAAACGCAAAGTAAAGGATCTGGTCATGCTTGCTGATTTGAGTCTTTGCTGGGGGCAAAATATCATTGTCTTGTTTTATGACAGATTGAGTGCTGCTTATATAGGCCAGTCCATGAGATGTTTGAGCTTTTTTTTGTAATTAATTGTTTTATTTCAGAAAGAACATCATACAACATATACAAGCACAATACATTTTACAATACACAGGTACATGTATAAGTTAGTCATATTACAAAATATGAATCTTTAGGTGTCTATTATGAACAAAAACATGACAAGATGTAGTCTCAATATATATGTCTCCTCTCCCAAATGCATGTACTGATAGATAAGCTACTTCAGTGCGCATTGTATCAGCAAGAAAAGGAGATCCTGGACAAAATCTGAGACAGATTCTATGCATGTCTTATTTTCGATTGCAAAGTTATACATTTTGTCACGTTTTAGCAAAAACAAAGTATGACAAGTTTATATTCGCTTATCAAAGCTTTATATGTTTTCCAAGGTGGCTTCAGAGACAACTTATGAGAAAATGGTGAAGGGGAGAAAGAGGAAAGAGAGAGAGAGAGAGAGAGAGAGAGAGAGAGAGAGAGAGTCGCCTTTCTTGTTTATGCATTGTCATCTATTAATGGTTTATGATTCACCCATTTTGTGTCAAATTTGGCAAGTCTATTTTTATATAATAGATATGCTTTTCAACATTTATTCTTTGACTAAGGTACACTTTGAAATGTTCTATTGATGGTTGAGTTTTAAGGCATTTGTTTTTAAATATAAAATATTGTCGAGCAATATAATGAAATTTTTAACCTGGGTTTCTAAACAATGTGCTCTTTCCGTGATACCAAAAGTAACATACTTTAAGCTAAAATGCATTGTTATGTTATATCTCAGCAAAAACGTAGTCAGGTTTGCCCAAAAATGTTGTACATTGATACATTCCCAAAAAAGATGGTTTATTGTTTCTATTTCCATTGTACAGAATTCTCAAAAAGCTGTTTCTCCAATTTTACATTTTAAAAGAAATTTTTGGTAGGAATAATCCGCATTAAGCATTTATATTGAAAATTCTGGAGTCGGATGTCTTTAGTTGCCTGTAAGCGATTTGTATATATTTTGTTCCAGTTTAGACCTTCATCACCGAATTGTTCTATCCATTTTTGTTCAGATTTCATTTCTGGTGTTAATTTCTTTTTCATAAGTAGTTTATAAGTGTACTTGTTTGTTTGTTCCGATTTAGTTATTTGTTCAAAAATAGATGGCTTTTTTGGTATATCAACGTTTTCAGTTTTAATATTAGTTTTCCATGAATTGGGTATACTATGTATGAGGGTTAAATATTTAAAAAAAAATCACCTTCTGGGATTGCGTATTTTTCTCTTAGCCTTCCAAATGTGTAAAACGATTTTGCTGCATTGTCATATATGTCCTCCAAATATTTTATACCACTACTATACCATTGTGAATACATTATTATCTTACCCTCTAACTTAATATTGCCATAATTCCATAAGATTTCGTGTCTGTAGCTACTGATGGCTGAATGTTTGATACAATGACACCACGCTGCTAAGATATCTTTAAAAAAGCGTTTTGTGTAAATATATCTGTTTCATTTTACAAATAGTTACTTTCAAATAATAATTTTCCCCCAAATTGATTTAATTTGTTTAGGTATAGGTTTTTTAATAATCCATCATCTTATTTTAAAAGATTTCATAAACGTTTCTAGATCTATCATTTTTAACCCCCCTTTTTCATAATTCATGGTAAGTACTTTTTTTTATCTTAGCAGGCTTTGAATCCCATATAAAGTCATACATTATCGTTTTGATTTGTTTAATAGTAGTTTTAGTCGGATCAGGTAAAGAGGAAAGAACATATACAAGTTTTGGGAGAGCATAATTTTTTATTACGGTGATTTTACCCATTAACGTCAGTTTTCTATGTTGCCACTGCTTTAAACACTCTTCAAAAAGCTTAAATTTAGGTTCTAAATTTACTCGGAATATATTACCTTTGTTAGTGCAAAAGGCCATACCAAATGCACTCGCTTCTGTGGAATTCCATTGGAATTTTCTGCCTTCTAAGTATACTACGTCACTTTTACCCATGCTGCTTATTCGCAGGACTTGAAATTATTTAGCGTTAAGTTTTAATCCAGAAATATAACTAAAGTTGTCTAGGATTTCAATCAGTTTTTGAAATGATTTAAATGAACCATCAAGTATAAATGAGGCATCATCGGCGAATAGAGATTTTTTTTTTAAATTCTTGATTTGTATAAAAAATACCTTTTATATCTTCTGTTGTTGAAATTTTATATTAAAGTAGCTCAATACACATAATAAATAAATAGGTAGAAATTGGACATCCCTGTCTAACACCTCGCAATATGGGGAAGAAATTCGACATGTTACCATTATTTGAGACACAACTTTTGGCGTCATGATAAAAAAGTTTTACCCATCTGATAAAATCTTCTCCAAAGTTAAAATGCTTCAGACAACGTATAATAAACGTGTAATTAATGCTATCGAAAGCTTTTTCAAAATCAGAAAAGAAGATTAATCCAGGTTTATTCTAATCTTCTGCATTTTTTGAGATTATCTCATATGCGCAAATGCCTCAAACCATGCCAATAAACGCACTTGAAATACAACTCTTTCACTACAGTGGAAAAATCCGTCCCAAGGATCACTGATTGGCATCACGAGGCTACACAGTGACAGATTTTTACTATCATATTCTCACTAAAAATAATGGATTCTTTTTCTTGCCCACCACTAAATAACTCATTTTATGTTAGTAAATCATGAAAATAGGCTTCCAGTAAATCCTGAATACACTTCGGTGCGACAAACATATATCACGTTGACATCATTTTAACATTACAATGACGTCACAGATGGACGTGCGGCAAGCGTGCAACTGTTTGTTTTTATCTTTCAAAAGGGTCATGGGTATGTGAGTTAGAATTTTCTCATATTGGCAAAAACAACGGAAGTCCCGATCTGGTGTGCAAGAATAAAATGTCTAATAGTTGGTCTGAGCCTTAATCTTTATCCTTGCTTTGTGTACGAGCTATGAAAATTCTTGGATGTCCATAGTTGCCCGAGCTTATGCTGCTCGATGATGCGTTAGGTACCAAATATTGTGTGTTGGCCATATAGGGTAAAGTCGGGTAAATTCGGACATCAGGTAAATCGGACAGCGTCTTTGTTCGTTTCATATTTTAATTATTGGAATGAAAAGTAAATTAACTAAACCAACAGTGAAAATCCTGATGAGACGGCTCATAAGGAGCCATCTCATTTGGATTTCCACTGTTTGCAAATGCATGTCCGAATTTACCTGATGTCCGAAGTTAACCTACTTTACCCTATTGATGTCAACAGTTTCCTCAAAAATGAGACATCACATTCCTTGATGGTATGTGATTAAGCCAGAAAAAAAGTCATGACTTATCTAAAGAGGCTGGTATGTTTATCACTAGGCATGATCACCGTTATAAGTCAAGTAAGAAACATTTTGAAACTGATGGGTCAGTTATTCACCAAGGGTGTGGTTTCTTAGCGCAAGCGACTCAAAAACAGATCCTCATTGAATACTTCAGTATCTGTTGCAAACAGTTTGGTATCTTAAACGTTAAAAACTTGTTTATTTTTAAATGTTGGTTGTATTATGAGCTTATACAGTAGTACCTTTTGTACAATCTATAGATTGAAACGAATGCTGTAATTATTCTGTTTCTTTATATTCTTAGTGTATAAATGCGTAAACATTGTATTTTATTCATAGCTTTGATAGTCACTCATGAAACAGCTTGTGTTTTTCTGATCCTGCGTATAGGCATATGTAGATTGTTTGACATAAACTTACCAATTATGATTTTTCGCGTGTCAATCAAAGGTAACCTAAGTTGAGTCACTTCCAAGATTTACAGACCGCCCAAAAGGCAGAGCGAGATAGTGCCTGAAACGAAGGTTTCTATGGCGTTTATTGCATTGAACAACTATTAAATGGAAGCTTTTGATTCAAATTATTTCTTAGTAACACTATTAAGGTTTAAGGACTGGCCAAGGGACAGGGACTGAATAGTGCCTGGAACAAATGTTTCTATTGCGTGTATTGCATTGAACAACCTATTAACTGGAAGCTTTTATTTGATGCAAATATTTTCTTAGTAACACAAAATGGAATGGCCAAGCCTTATTTTACCGCTTTATTTGTCTTGAAAATGAAAGCAAAATCACACAAAATTAATGCCTGCTGCAATCGTAGTTAGCCCCTTGGGGCGTTTGTTATCAATCAAGCCAACAAAGTATGAAATGGTAAAATATATTTGGGTAAATATTTGATTAATTCTGTAATAAACTATATAAACAAGGTAAATACTTTTATTCATTCACAACGCAAAGTGTCAACTTTAAATGCACATTTATCCATTGTGGACACTCCAATTCACTATGACCATTCAATATGAAGTGGAATACTTCCCCCGTGCTACTATCACTGAACAGCGATCTGCATGGAATTTGTTTCTATCCAAAAAATATCGTGTTACATATTTGATATTCGCTAACTCTTTATATCCTGAGTATTTATAGGTGTAGAAATTGCTTTTATAGCTTTGCTTAAAACTCTAACAAAAGCTCATGAAGCCTTATTCTACCACAATATTTTGTCTTAATAAGGAAACAAAACTATACACCACCTAAGGGCTAACCCCATAATTTTTGTTAGCCATTGGGATGTTTGTTATCAATCATACCAACAAAGCATGAAGTAACAGTAATATCTGTCAGGTAAATACTTGACTGGTTCAGTAAATAAACTATACAGGACCAGGGAAAAATATATTCATTCATAACTCACAGGGTCAACTACAAATGTACAGTTTTCCATAGTGGGCTCTCCAGTCCACTCAAGCATGATAGTGCCCACTCACACTACAATCGCCGAATAGTGGCTTGCATGTTAATTGTTTCTAGCTAATTAAAATCATATGTGATATCCACTAATTATTCATATCATTAGTATATGCGTGTTTAAAGGTGTAGAAGTCACATTTTGTTCATAACTTTGATTTAAACTTCAATAATAGCCTGTGAAATGCACTACTTCTATTACTTTTAAGTATTTTCAATTGTAGAAATTGAACTTGTTAAAGAGTTGAAGGCACTTTCAAAATATAATGTTTACTTCGGAATCCTTTTCTATCTGAAACTCTATTTTTGTCATTTTTAATCAGTAAGAGTTCCTTCATATCTCCAATAATTTAAATGGAATTTAACGTACCAGAGTTATTAAAGCTTATGCATGTGTAGAATGAGCACTGTATTGGTTTTACAAATCCCACATGGATAATAATAGCAATATTCAACAAATTACAAAAATAATTGCATATAAGGCCTTTGAGTAGAATATTTTAAGTGTATTCTAATGATCTCAATGATGACACTATCAATCAATAAAACTAAAACCATAGTAAAAATGTTGATTGTGTAATTCAATATGTTTTTATTGTCTACATTATCATGACTGTAGCATTCATAGTTTTGTTTTACACTACATTGATATAAGCAGCAAACACATAACATGTTCAATATTTTTATCATATGACGTCGCGTCTGAGAGTAAAATAACGCCATGCTTTCAAATCGATAAACCACTAGTGGTTTACAAATTTTCGGGAAACGTTATGAAATGACGCGTTTAACGTCAGGCAAACGGCAAAACCTTAACGTTTTTACGCCGAAAATATGATTTAAATTTTTTTTTATGTCATATGATAAATCTTATTTAACATTCGTGCTCATGTGTATTTGAATTTATAAAACTCGTTGCGAAAAAGCCTCGCATTTTATCTCTTTACCTCAACTCGTTTGATAAATTCATCAAAACATGAACACTCATGTAAGATCCTCTATGTTCACCATCTGTAAGTTAACCCATTTAAGCCGAATGGAATTCCTCACTCTTATCAATTGGAACAGTCTTTTAATCAAATTTAAATGATCATTCTGTAGGCTAAAAAGAGACCCTCATCAGCCGCTGCGTTCTGTGGCATCTGATCTGGGTCTGCGTTGTTCGTAAATGTCCTACAAGAAGTACGTTAGGCTAATATTGGTTGTGATTTGTAGAAAGCTACGGTAAATATTTTTATTACAGTGTGTGTGTGTGTGGGGGGGGGGGGAGGGGGTGTTTCCCCAAGTTTTCATTATATTCTACGTATATCAAAATGTAGAATTTGAGTTTTGTACATAACATTAATTGTAGCTTTTGTATAAAAAACAATGGCTACAGTGTTTTGTCAATAGAAACTAATATTACTTTCATTCCCAACACTGGCAATGAAGGCGGAGCCAAAAACATTTGACAACTATGTGTTATCTCCCTTCTTAATCATATCCAAAATGAGCCGCGGCATGAGATTTCCAACAATTCGACATTTTGACATGTGTAGACTCGGACGAGTCCATGCAGCCACCTTTTAAGCTTAGAAACTTCAAATGGTGTTCCGTCAGTAGCTTAACAATCAAAGAATACTCAAGCGACTAGCAATGTCTCTGATCAGACTGTGCGTATGCGCAGGCTGATCTGAGGCTTTGCTGGTCGCACATACCATATTGTTGGAAATCTCGGGCACTGGCTCAAATGATACCGCATTCCATCATTACAGAATTGGGCCTTGAAGTGAGAACACAGGGTTTGTGAACAACACAGGTGCAGACCAGCCTGCGCAAACGCGCAATCTGATCAGCACCTTTGTTATTCACTAATTGAAGAAAATCATATCTAAACTTGTTAAAGCGAAACTTCAATTTTCTAGCAAGTCTCTGTAGCTGAGCAGACTGTTTTGAGTCTTTCTATGTTGGACACCTCGAAGACAGATTTTGTCGGGTTGATACATAGATCTTGATGGATCACTGATCTATGAATACAAATCAGCAGCATTCACAAAATGTAGACCTGACATACCTTTACGGTATCTTTACTCATGCTTAAAAAAGGTCATACTCAATGTTGTATAATATGGTAATGAAATAGTATGTTTACTTCGCATGCATGTATTTTCGGCACAATTTCAGGCCAATGTTATGTGGATGAAGACATTCACCCGCATTCCTGCCGCTCTATCAGACAATTGGAAAAATTGTCTTCCAGTAAGACAATGCCCGACCCTACACCAGCAATATG
Source organism: Loripinus fragilis (assembly GCA_964019695.1). Taxonomy (NCBI): domain Eukaryota; kingdom Metazoa; phylum Mollusca; class Bivalvia; order Lucinida; family Lucinidae; genus Loripinus; species Loripinus fragilis. The sequence goes on along the minus strand of OZ026528.1, from coordinate 52,487,602 downwards.
GCAAGGAACTGCATGCCAGTTAGTCGTGTCAACACTCTTGACTGGCCATCCATATATTCTGATCTATCCGCAATCGAACAACTCTGAGATATACTGGACCTGTGGGTATTACTTGACTTTTCGCTTACTGTAAAGGCGGCGCCTCATGAATGCGTAATTAAGATTAGTCTACCTTAGGCATAGGTAAAAGCTGAAAAGGAGGCGTTTTATTCAAAAGTAACTGTATTATCTTGTACCACCACCTTAGTCATTATTTAGTCATTAAAACGCCAGCAAAATAACTGCATCTGTAAATTTCTATTTAACATAAGCAGGGAGGCAAACATTGTGGACCCAGATCAGACTACTCCTACAGGAGCAGTCTGATCTGGATTCACACTGTTTATCTATGAAGCTTCAAATAGATTAGTGGACGACAAAAACATACATTTTGTGATTATGCGCTTTAAGGGTTAATAAATGTGAGTTCTAAACCACACCTCAGGTGAATAATTACCATACCAATTCTATCAGTGTGGTATCCATCCTGAAGCTTGTGGAAGTTTTCCTTTTTTCAATTTGTTTACACAGTGTTGTTTATACAGTGTTGTAGATTAAGATTGATTAAAAAGGGTACAATCTCATTTTCTTTTTCTTTATTTTCTTAGATATGCAGGTGTAGACAATGTATTTTGTGTCACATGTAACATTTCTATTTGTACCTTCTTACTGATACTCTGCGTATAGACAGCCATAGGAATTGTACGCCGTACATTTATTGAAACATAAAACAGTGTTTTAGCTAAACCTAGGACTTCTGTGAAGGGTAATGGGCTGCCTGAGAGACAGTTTCTATTATGTTAATTGCATTGAAAAACAACAACATGACACCTGAATTGGATGCACATTTATATCCAAGTAATATGAGAAATAATGATATTCCTATCCAATAAAAATATTATTACATATGTGATAGTCTCTTACTATTATCCTTAGTATAGGCCTGTGTAGAAATTCCATTTTGTTCATAACTTTGTTTGAAACTAAAATAAAAGCTTTTATCATATGACGTCGTGTCTGGGAGTGTAATATAGCCATGCAATAAAATCGATAAACCACTAGTGGTTTATAGATTAACGGGAAACGTTATGACGTCAATAACAACGTTGCGTACATCGTGACAAAATTATAACGTTTTTACGCCAGAAATGAGATTTCAAAGTATATGTCATATGATAAATAGAATCTAACATTCGTGCTCTTGTATTATTGAATTTATTAAACTCGTTGCGAAAAAGAGATAAAATGCTCGGCAAGCCGAGCATTTTATCTCTTTTCCCCAACTCGTTTAATAAATTCAATAAACATGAGCACTCATGTAAGATCCTCTATATGTATTTGTCTCATTCTTTATATTCTAAGTTTGTATAGTTTCAGCATTGTGAAGTTGTTAGGAATATACCGGACTGACTCTTTAATAAACTACGCAGGACCAGTCAAATTATCCGTAGGGGGCACTCTTGTAAGATAATGAACAGTCCACTAAACATGTGACATAATGATATTCCTGTCCAATAAAAATAGAATTACATATGTGATAGTCTCTTATCCGTAGTATAGGTATGTGTAGAAATTCTATTTTGTTCATAACTTTGTTTGAAACTAAAATAAAGCTTATGTATTTCTCTCATTCTTTATATTCTAAGTTTGTATAGTTTCAGTTGTTAGGAATTTACTGGACTGACTCTTTAATAAACTACGCAGGACCAGTCAAATTATCCGTAGGGGGCACTCTTGTAAGATAATGAACAGTCCACTAAACATGTGACATAATGATATTCCTATCCAATAAAAATATAACATATGTAATAGTCTCTTATTATTTATATCCTTAGTTAAGGCCTGTGTATAAATTCCCTTTTGTTCATAAATTTTCTTGAGACTCAAGTAAAAGCTTGTGTGTTTCTCTCATTCTTTATATTCTAAGTATCTACAGTTTCAGCCCTGGAGAAAAGGATGTTCATATTTACGAAATGTTTATTGCTCTCATAATTTCAACACTTCGATTTTGTGTCCGCTCCATATCTACTGATTTCATTAGATAAAACTTCACTCCAATACTCCTCTTAGTGAGATAGAAATAAATGAATAAAACCACTCTGACTTAGTCATTCTGCGGCGGGATAAGTTGTGTCAGTTCAAAGCAATAAAACCTGTTTAAAACGGCCACTCTAAAAACGACCCAAAATTGATTTTCAAGGTCAATTATTGCTTAATACGGGACAAAAGAATCGCAGAATGCTTCAAGAGCATTCTGTAATACTTTTGACCTTCATCAAGCTACCATTTGTCATAAAGATCTTCGTTTTGACTATTTTTGAGTGGCCGTTTTACACAGGTTTTACTGTAATATGTGACTATCAAACTTTTCAAGAAGGGATTAACTAAGGTGCCGATCAAACTGCCTAGATGCACAGGCTGAACTGGACCAACATTTGAGCCGCCACATGTGATTTCCAACAATGTCTCATTTTGACATGATTAGACTCAGACAAGCCTGTGCAGTCTCCTTTTAAGCTTAGAAACTCCAAATGATGTTTTGTCAGTAGCTTAATATTCATAGAGTATTCAAGTGGCTAGCAAAGGCTCTGATCAGACTGTGTGTATGCGCAGGCTGGTCTGAGCCTTTGCTGGTCGCATATGCCACATTTTTGAAGATCTCATGGCGTGGCTTATTTTTCAAAGTAAAAATAGGTTTTCTAATGACTTTGCTTAGACAAGAAACTGTTAAATCTGACTAACACTAAACACATGAATATAGGGGATAAATGTCAAGCTTTCAGTTGGATAGAACTAGTCTGTCTGTCAGTCTGTTAATTAGACGTGAATATCCTTTATAGCTCTTCCTTTCAAACAATAAATGGCTGAAAATAAAATAAAATACATATTACATATAGAGGATGATATCTAATTAATTGCAAAAAAGCAATGAAATGCTAAGTAAATCGATGTATTCTTTAGCCCTTTCTCGGTAATTTTAACCCTTAAAGCGCCATCTATAATTTGCAGCAGACGACAATAACAAATTTTGTCGCTTTTTCAAAAATAACATATAAGGCAAAGGTATGATATTTCATGAGAATTGTCTGCTGACAGACAATTCTCAGGAAATAGCATTTCTTATTTTTTTTCATATAAATTGAAAAGATGTAGAAAAAATTGTCGTCTGCTGCTGCCGTGATTGGTAAAAGCAATAACACGAGAGAAAAGAATTTAGATTTTATCTTTTATACAACAGCAGAATTATTCAGTAATCGAGGTTTTGGCATGAAATTTTTTGTAATGTATACGTGATGTTAGAGCGTCAATTCATAATATCAAACACTTTAATTCACTAGTTGTTTAATGATTTTAATTATTGGTGTTTTAACACTCCCCTAAGCAACGTGATATGATAAAAGTAAACAAATATATAATACAACGTGTTGTATCACTTCTTATAAGGATTAAAAATAATTTCTTTACAAATAGTCCAGGCGCTGTTTTCTGTACAGGCCTTAGTTTTTGACTTGACACAACTTACCTGCCAGAAAAGGTTTGACTGTAGAAATGCAATCCTAAGGTCTTCTGCAATACTCCTAGGTACGTCGTACATTTAAATTGTGGTAGCAGTTTTGCTGTAGGACATCATCTTTGAACGTACCCTACGCCAAATGAGGTTTAGGTAAATTGAGAGGAAAACACGTCTCACGTTCAACCATTGCTTCCTATTCAGCATATTTCCCTTTAAATTATACATTACATGTCTGCAATGGCAAACGACAGTAAAGCAATATAGAACTTTTGTATATATATGGTATATTAGACGTGAAAATGTCCAACGGAAGGGGAGATTTACCCCACCTCCTGAATATAATGTAACCAAACTCAAAAAGAAATGAAATCTTCCCCGTTTCTTAATTTATCAAGTAAAATAGCATACTTATAATCATATTTAAACATTATTCTTATAGTATGTTTGTCATGCTTTACATTTGTCTAAAATAAAAGAAAGAACATACCACCTGAAATGATAATTCAGGAATGCGTGTATTATACAATTTTCAGTGTACTATAATGTATCTGTGACATATACTAAATTCTTATTTATGGACATAACGATAGCCTTAAAATCATTAAATGAAATGCAGCAAACATCCAGTATGCGTTTAACTATAACACAACATGATATTACAGTTATTTACGTTACTTACTTTCAAATATATTACTAATTAATGCAGTAAAATCATTAGATTATAGGCTACCAAACGGCCTACACAAAATGAGGTTTGTAGACTGTAAAACCAAATTATATACGCCACATAATGAAGTGCGTTAGCTTTTCAGTGGATAAGGCGTTATCCTGCAATAGCCAAATTTACTACGTTACCCTAAAAACTGGGAATTCATATAATATTTAGTTATTTCTTATTCTTACGTATCAATATTAACTTTTATTTGAAAGAAAATTACTAGCAATGTGATTTTAAACTAATTTTGGCACCTGTTATTACAGTAATATATGTTACTTTCTGCTAAAAACAATATTTAATGAAATGACAGCAGTATATATCACAAATTGTGTAAGCCATCAAAATACATGCAATCATAGCTTGTCAGCTATTGACTACAATAACTATATTGATAGTTATGAATTGGGATAAACTTACACTTAATTCCTAAAAGTACCTTTTTTATTTACAATATTGGTTGAAATCGAGAAATGAAACATTAAAGCAAACGTTAATCCTTGCCATAGCAAAAAGCTGTTTTAATCGTAATGGTTTCTGTCCTACATATGGCAAACACCATGCCTATTCATATGATTAAAACCGCTCTATTTTCAATCAATATCCATTTCGACGAAGAAACAACACAACAGATGTCAGTAACATATACAACAAAAGTATTTAACCCATATTAGACTAGCATTCTTTTAGAGGGACATATACAAATAGTACAGGCCAAGATCAGACGCCACAGACTGCAATGTCTGATCAGGCACTCTACTTTTGCTTATAGGATGTTCTATTAAAATTTGAATAAGAATGAAAAACAAAACCAAACAACCCTGAAGACGAAAATGAACTGGTCCATTTGATAAAAGTGGAAAATTTCATTCGACTTAAAAGGGTTAAGGAGATGGTGACATTTATCATACGCTTTGTCTGTTTCTGCAATGTTATAGAGCATTGAAACATGATATTTTTCCAAGGTTATTTATGGTTATACATTTTAGACGTCAAGGCTTATCACTTAGAACAACTCTCTTGCATTGTAAAGATTATATTGTAGCTGTTGCAAAATGGATTGACTCAAATAAATTATTGGAAATTTTGTTTTGCATTATTTCTATCAATTAGGCTTAGTCTAAACGTGGAATTTGTTCATATAAAATCAGTACGATATTCAGCATGTCGAATGAGGACATAATCATTGATGTTAGAATGGCATCCAATTAATCCTTTGCATGTTCCAAACCAAACTAAATGAAGATAAAAAGAAACGTAAATAAAATACCAAATTAGAAAGCACATTTGATTTTAGTTCAGCAATGAAGGTTTATACGATCCTGTAAAAATATGCAATTAGACATATCAGAGCATTTGCTGCTTGTATATCAAGATGAAGACAAACGCTAGCTCCACTGCATCAACATGGAGGATTAAACGGTACATTTGCCCATGTGAGGTAGGTACCGAAATCTCAACAATGTTTTTTTTTTATTTAATCGCAACGAAATTTACACTTGGGCTACTGTCAAAGATCATATCGAGGATAAGATATTCAAAATCATGTATATATTATATCATATAAGATATACAACAATATAGGCACTGCTTTATCAACCTCTAAGATTTAAACTTACCTTAAAAAGTAATAGAAGTATGATTTCTTTTGGAAGGAAGCATTGCAAATATGACATTAATTTCGTTGGGTCATTGCAAAACTGTCGTAACAATACAATACATAATAAGGAGATACCACCCACAGGGTTGCTTTGACTCCATGATATATACTTTCGTGCATCCTTTCTAGACATTGCATTTAAGTCTTTCATTGATGGCAAAGACTACTGCACAAAGTGTTTGTAAGATCAATTGACTCTTTTTTTTGTCTGTATAAATCAATACCCTCAACATGTTTGTGCTTTTATATAAGTTCCTAGTGGACTAGTACAAATAAGGATTGACTAACGACTTAGACTAAAGTTTATGACTAAGGAATGGTGGCGGGCTCAACTTATACTTAACAACATTTTAAAACACAACAAATTTGCTACATCGCCAGCCTCTGCTCGTGTAAATAAGAGCCCAAACCTCAGTATCATTAGTTCCAGTGTATTTCTTGAATAATTTCCATGTTTATTTGTATTTTTGATTGCAACAAATATTAATGGAAGCTAGATCCGCCTCGCTTAGAAAATTATTCATGCGCATACAATGACGTATGTTCACTGTTATGGATAGTTGTACTTGTCTAAAGTTACAATCATGTTCAAAATAAAAAACAAAATAAGAGACATACAATACAGCAGACTCTTTGGTCTAGTGGTTAGAACAGTTGACTCATATACGTGTGGTCGCTGGTTCGATTCCTACCTAACATATATTTTTTTCAAGTTTTTGTTTGTTTGTTTTTGAAGCTTTACGCCCGCGTCAACAAATTTTCAGTAATGTCGGGACGATTTCCTCTTTTCATAGGCTGAACCAGTAGTAAGCAGTGGATAACGTGACGTAATAGTGACTGCGCTGGCGGTGAGTCTCGAACTGGCATTAGCCTTTCGATCCCCAGTCTAACGCTCAAGTGGCTTTTTTATTTTTTATTTGTTCTGTCACTGGGACTGTAGAATGTGCCAATGTACGTGTAGTCCCAAAATATTGTTTTATATGATATCACAATATGATAATAACATTATATAGTTTTAGAAACACTTTGGGATGTCGAAAAGACCTGTTTTTCACCACACACTGGTGGGACCGCTGGTGCAATCTTCAATGTGCTTGGCTGCCAATTCAGAGACCCCGTTTTGATAGAAATTCGTTCTAAAAATAGTTTCTTTGGTCATCCTTTCCCCTCCACTGTCTCAATTAGAGCAACGAAATAGCGGGCACTCAATATTGATTAAGTATGGAACAGTGTAGATCGGTTAATCCATTTATGCCTACTGGAGTCTCCAATCAATTTAAACTGACTGGTCGATCTGTAATTATAGGGTCTTTATTTTTGCTTTATCATTTTACAGAAATTGTTGTATCATTTAAGCAAACAGCGTAGACCTTATCAGACATTATTTCATTCACCATCTGCCTTATGTCTATGTTGGATCTGCACTGTTTGTCAAATTCCTTTATACAATGTACGGGTGCTAGGCATTATTGGGCTTGTCGAAATGTCTTTTTTGTCTGCGCTGATGGTTTACCCATCAGTCAACAATCTTTCAGTCATATCGGGACGTTTCATTAATTTTTGGGTTAAACCAGTTCTAAGCAGAACATATAAAGTGTCTTCCTAAATGACACAACACACTGGCCCTGTTGAGTCTCGAACAAGTGGCCATTCAGATACTACTCTTGGTTATATCGGCGAGCTGCAGTTAAAACTATTCAACTTATGAGAAGTCCCTAGGGAAATATATACCACCTGACTCGGTCAAAACCCAGAGGGTAGTGTATTCGAGCTTTAACCTACAAACGTCTCCGCAATAACATCTTCAGCCAAAACCCCAAATCAAGCTGAAACCGTCCAAATAAGCACTCGTGCGGTGACACCCATATGGACGGTAACCCCACTAACCCTGACATGCACCCTCTTTGATAAATGATTGCCAGGCTGTTATAAAGGCAATTGAAATAAGGTTAGAGAAGCCTGTTTCTGTATTCCCTGCAGCTCTGAACAGCTGAGATCCTACTACACCAACACGACTCTGGTTGTACAAGAGCTCACTTGCAGTCTTCCCCCCACCTTAACACCTTTCATCACTGCGTCTGTCAGAGAGGGAGTCAAAACAGTCCTTGCACACCCAAAACCTGGGCCCATACAGTGCCTTGTATACAACAGCCCTGGTATCCATTGGACAAGTCAAGTTTAATCGAAGGAAACCCAGTGCACGCACCAACACAAACTCCGATACTATTTGTTATATGCCAGGCGAAGTGATGTAGTTGTAAATGCTTTTCGTTAATATGCTGGGTATGGAGATGCAAACAAACACGTGAGTGTGTGTGTTTGTTGGTAGGGGAAGGGGAGGGGGTTGGGATTGAGAACCCATACTTAGACTGACCTTAGCAGTCGCTGAGAGTTATCGAAATATCGGTTATAGACTTCCTTTCGACTACGGTTATCTGGATTCTTCAGTTTGTCAGATGCGGCTTTAAGCCATGACACTTGCACGCACGCACGCATGCCATCCGGTGTAAGGTCACTTACACCTGGAGAGATTACCCTCAACATTTCATTAAAATGCAGTCTCACGGTTGTCGTGTTGCTGTCAGTGGTCTGTGTTTAATTCACGATGGCGAGGGTTAGCTTGTGGTCTATGATTGCATCATTTCCTGGTCATACTCACTTTTTTGACCACACACATGACATTTCGAACACACCTTGCTCTCACGTTTCTTTTTGTATGATAGCTCTTCACTCACTTAATTGGTTTGAGCGTAGGAAGTGTTAATAAAACGACCAAATTATTCGCAGATATTAATATCCCTTTATCTACTATTTGCTCCTAAATCCGTATTTTGGCAAACACTGCAGACCCAGATGCGCATTTGATCAGAGTCTACACTGTTTGCTAAGAAATAATCGATCGTCAGTGAAAGGATGCATTTTTTTCCGAAAATATAACTTGTGGCCCCTCAATATATACAATTGGTCATCGTTTATTGCATTGAATTCCGCTAATATATCTAACTTCTGAATAATTATATTGCTATGAATCATTATATTGCTAAATAATCATTAAATATGGTATTTCATATATGAAACCTTTTTTTGAGTTATTGGAACTCTTTGCCCTACCCTAGGAGAAAAGTAACCGTGATAGTCGAGTTGTGTGCTGGCTTGTCACACACAGTAAAGCGGTACTTCTGTCAACATTCTTCTACTTTGGTAAATGATCGAAGCCGTTGTTTTGGGCAATCAGAGCGTTTGTGATCGCCGCCTTATTGGTAGAGCTGTAATAATCATAACAGAAAAGACAGGGTCTTCTTGAGTTACTTAATTTTGAATTAACCCGGAAGCCTTATGAGTAAGTTTGTCTCTATCCTATTTCGATTTAGCCGAGTTGTTCAGGAAGTCGATGTTTTCCATTCATAGAAACAAACCAATGAACCTAGATATTTCATGCGCGGATCCAGAAAGTTTTTTCAGAGGGGGTCCAACTTTGACTACGTTTTTTTAGTTGACACCACTATAAGCGGGCCATTATCGTCCCGCCAGCGAAACGCCATTTAAATGCCGTTTCAATGGCGGGACGATGGGGGCCATCACTGAATGCTGACTTGGTAGTTTTGTGGTTTTACAGGGGATCCAAACCAATATTGCTAAGAGACACTATATTTTTGTGATATTTAAGGGGGGGGGTCCGGACCCCCTATCCGCCCTCTGGATCTGCACATGAATTTGTCTTTAATTAAAGGCTCGGATAGACTGATCATGTTGCTTATCACGGGGTGCAGCATATTGTGATTTAGAGGTCCACCGTTTTGCTTTTTTCATATCAGATGTTGTCATATAATTGACCTAATGCACGATGTGGAAAATGCTATGTTACATTACTAGTATCTTGAAATCTCGACTGAATATGTGTGGTGCTCTGAAAACTTCAATATGCAGTTTTCTGGGCGTCTAATAGTTCAGACATACATCGATACATTTGTATTCTTTTTACCTATGTAACAAAGACCAAATAATCTACAAATCGTTCACTAGTAAATATATAACTAGACCTATTCAAACAAATTTAGTTTTAATAAAACGAAAACAGTTGACTCCTAGCACACAAACTTTGCACCCCGTGTTACATCATGAGAACTAGTTGGTCTATCAGGAACGGACAAATGGTTTTGAAAAGGCAGATTTTCCTCCAGAAAGAAGGTAGATACTCTGTGCAACACGTTTTACATTACCCGACAATACCTATGAAAGTTAAAACTCCAGCTCTCATTTGGGAGGTAAACTTAGAGTGCTTATACATCCTCTTTTAGTTGAATGGAGATCGAACTAACATCGAAAGAATTAATCTGTCATTTTAAAACAGTTGGTCAATCATGCAGATGCTCGAACTACTGTCGTGCCAAACAAGAGTGACAGTGACGTAATATTTTGTTTTCAATTGTTAAGTTCAACATTAATTTGTACACTCCACTTGAGCTAACGGGAATCGATAGATCACATGTGTATTAATCCTATCCTGCGGATAGGATTAATACACAAGTGATCCATCGCGATCGGTTATTAGTCGCTGATAAATTTGTAAACAAAACATGACGTCACTGTCACACTTGGCTTGCATGACAGTAAAAGTGGATAGAGAACACTATCCTTCAATAATAGCTGTTCGTTTAAATCCCTATCAGTATGTATTTAAGCGGTCCAAATATTGTCCGTCATGAGGCTCAAACCCGTTACCACAAGCCTACGAGTCATGTTTGCTAGCCGCTACACTATAAAGGTTGTAGCACGTAGCTGTTGCTTTTTTGTGTTTAGATTCATTTTCCGCTTCAGCACAATTAGTTACACAGTGTACACTATTATACACAGTGAGTTTGGTTTTTAGTCATTAGTCGATAGTCGTTAGTTTCATCCTTATTTGTACTAGTCTAGTTATGTGTAATGCATTTGTTATCTGTCTGAAGATACAAGATATTTAGTTTATTACTTTAACTCATTCTTATGTTTATATACATATAGCGCTTTGCTATCAAGAATTTTATTTACAAGACTCCTGTAATAATTTGGCCATGCCACATTCTGTATAGTGAAAATTATCATCAGTTATTTAAGCATTGATTGCTAAAACTGAGTAAGATCTCATAACTGCATGTTTTTACACGTTTTATTTTTCCATCCAATATCTTAAAGAACATTTTAAAGTATATTTTACATTACCTGAGTGTCACAATGTCTTTTTAGCCTGACATAACCCTTGACTGATAATGTCATGTGTGTAAAAAATAGTTTCTTAAGCAGCAATTACCATGCGTTCCTTGGATATGGTCATATCACATGAGATCGTTGTCATCCATTATAACTGATTTTACCCATTTTCAGGGAACCGTTTCTTCAATATAAAACCTCTCCTTATAAAGTGATATTAGTTTAGCAAATGATCAAAGGTACTAACAGTTTCATTAAATGAACTATAAAAGGTATGCTGAAAATAAACTCAAATATATTTAAAAGCTGAAACAAGTAATATGTCATCATCTGCATATGCATGTAAATGTCAGTATACAAATAGATTTTAGAGATAATCTTTAAAAAATAACTTATTACAGACACGTATAATGCATAACCTCTAATCCTACCAACTTAAGGTAATTGATTTTGTCTGAATATAAGCAAAAAAAAAATAGTATAATTTTATTACCATTTCTCTAAATATTTAGTAATTTGTATTTTTTTCTATGGGAAACCAACCTAGGTATCATACAAGGAGCTAACCCCTATTATGTTACTGACTTTGTTTGCATTATGTGCACAATAGTTAACTGGGTAAATAAAAATATTTTTAAATGACTGTTGAGACTCAATTCAATAAATTTTATTTGTGTTGTTTTCCTCCTGCGATAAATATTACAAAATTCTACGGCCTTAATATTCTTGCTTTTCAGGGCTCAATCGTTTACTGTCTTTGATAATATTTAGGACAAACATAGCGCCTTATGATATTTGATATGGCTGTATATGTTACTTTGATAAATTTGAAAGAAATAGAATGTATTCTACTACTACTAAAGAGCTCTCTATTTCTTTGTTTATGTGTTTTAGAATCTTTAACTTTGGACAAATCAAAATGATATTTCGTGAAGATGAAAGCTTAAAATACTTCTTTATTGCCAATGTAAATGATTATAGATATAATAAGTGAATAAAACTGATAAATATTACAGAACAAACTGCTGTCTTGTTATAAATTTAAATCGAAACAGGTTTGAAACTAAATAAAATACCATATGACATATAATATAAGGTATTTAGCAATATATATAGGAAGTCTTAAAGTATGCAATGTACGTTACATATTGTCATACAAGCATTAAAATATGGAACTTTACACCAGAAACGCAGTTATGTATAGCTTTTTACTATCGTGTATCGATTATGGTTTAAAAAGTCAGCATATGGTATTGCATGCTAACTTGCAAAGTGAAATGGTTCTAACCATATTTACCATTTTTGGGGGTAATCATGTTCAACAGCTTATAATTATTTAAGTAACTATGATAGAAACAAGATGTTTGCAGTTTTGAAACAGTCAGGTAATTATCTTTTCCAAACATGGTATGTAAAACGTATATACCCATTATAGAACTTATGAAATTAAACTTTGACCAAAATTAATTGATTTTGTAAGGCGTAATTGAATATATAATGTAAATGACAGTTATAACATAAAAGTTGTGCATCTGGGTGCAAACAATTTATTTTCATAATTGTTTAGGTCCTTATCGAGGTTTTGGCAGTCTACGACCGTATGCACCATCTGGATTCAACTTGGATACCATTTCTTATTCAAATGTCGCCATTTTGCTTTTTATAGTAGAAATGGGGTAGGTGTACAAAACTACTCCTCCTGGAAAGCTGCTACCACAATTTGACTGTACGACGTGCCTAGAAATGTTGTAGAAGGGTAGTTCTAACTATTTCAGAAGTCAAACCTTTTCTGGCTGGACAATTGTGCCAAGTCAATTTTCAAAAACCTAGCTCCTTGACTAAAAGGAGTGGGCAAATGATTTAAAGCTTGTATCTCACTTTGATGCGAGCATTTCGAGACTATTTTGAGAAACGTATTGCGACAGAAATACGACATTGCAACCACTTACACATTGCGGTCACACCAAATGGGTAATAAAGACATATTTGCGACAGTCGCACGAATGTCGTACGATTATCGCACGAATCATTGGCGATGTTCGTCCGATGAAATTGCGAACATTTATTACCATCCACCACTTCACGACATTCTCACGATCGTCGTGCGACTGTCGCGCATATGTCGTGCAATAGTCGCATGATGGTTTTGTGAGAAATGATAAACCAAGAAAAATAAATATTATTAGCAATCATTGAAACTTCAGACTAAGATAAGTTACATGTACCAGGATGCTGAATTGTTGGGAGGTGCCACTCTGCTGGGTGGTGTTGGGCTGCTGAATGGTAGAAAAAAGAATGGTGCCTTGAAGTTAACTCATTTAAACTGCACATTTGCTGTAGCTCATCCAGCAGCTTACATTGCAGAAAGGAAGTGTTTTAATTGCCCTTACAATGTATATATGGTATGATTAGCCCGATCAAACCAAAAATAAAACGAGTTCAGATGAGCCCCGTCCTGCGATTTTTTTGTACAGTTACACGAACAACAAAGGCACAGACCAGACTGCACTGATGCACGTTCTAATCGGAAGCTTTGTTGTCCATTGCTGTGATACATGTAATTTGTTTAAAGGGTTCTGTATGTCGAATTTAAGCCTTAGAACGGCTTCTGAGATTAAGCAGGCTGTTTTTGTCAAACCAAGTCACAATAACCATACCTTTATACTGTAAAAGAAACAGTAAACTAATCAACCCACATACTTAACATAAACTATCCTCTCAGATATCAGATCCACTTGTAATAACTGAAATTAGTCCGAACAGTATACATGTAAGTAGGCCTAATCAATACACCGTACTTCTATTAAACCATCCTCTCAGATAGCAATAATACTTGACAACTGGAATTAGTCAACAGTGTATACTCTTAAGTAGGCCTAACCAAGATCTCGTACTAAGAAGGAACTATCATCTCAGATACGAGAAACACTTTTAACGAACCTTTGGCGACATAATAGCGTGAAATTTAAGACACTCGCATGATAGTCGTGAGACGCTCGTGCGATTGTCTCACAACGTTTACCGGAACGTCGCTTAGTTTATTTTACTCACAATGTAGTAGCAAAGTGTCTCATTTACGTCGCAATTGGTTTGCAATTCAGTCTTATTTATCTCACAAATATGTCCTGTTCCAAAATGATTGCAACGCAATTGCGAGGGGTCAGCGACAGGTTCGCGACGGGTTTTAGACACCCGCGATGACTTTGCGACTATTTTGCAAGGAATTTTGTTGCATAAAATGTTTGAACATGTTCAAAATTTTCGCAACTACTTTGCGCCACTTGGCGACACATGCGAGGAAATTACGAATCTCTGGCAACAGTTTCAAGACTGCTTTGCGACCCACTCGCGATGCCTGTTGTAGCCAGTTGTCACAAAACAGTCACAGTCCAGTGTGATAGGGGCTTAAGAGTTCGTGCAAATGTGAAGATTTGTTGAGTTAGAAAATAACCGGACGAAATTTAATTTTGGACCCCTAAGTACCCCCAAGCCTACCCCTAGGGCATGACCCAGGCGACAGAAAGAAAATCCCGTCTGATATGTTTTGTATCTTTCATTTTTGAGAACACATACAAAGTTTTGTATAAAAATCTTTCAAATTAACTTTGTAATTGAAATTTGATGATATTTGACCTTTTGACCCCTCCCCAGAGCCCCAGGGGGCGGGGCCAAAAATAAAATTGCCGTTGCACGCCCCATTTATGTGAGTAACTCACACACCAAACTTGGTTGAATTTCGCCCAATGGTTTAGAAGGAGATAGCATAACAGACGGAGGCGATAACAATATCCCCTTCGCTTTTGTAAAAAAGCGTGGGGATAATGACAGCGTTGAAACTCCAGCGTCGTTTTGTTACTTGGTGTGAAAATCATCCCAACGGAAAATTTGGGCATAATCCTTTAGAGTACATGAACTGATTTAACCATTGCTTAAGAATTAAAAATAAGGGTTGATACATTCAGAACAGGTGTCAAAAGCTCTCTTTTTCAATGTAAACTGACACAAAAAATGTATTTTTCCATCATGTTGACATATTCTGGGTGTGGTATGGGGACAGGCCTGCGTTCGTCAGCGCGATTTGGCAATAGTCTCCATGATGTCCATCCGTTATAGCATTCAGTATTATTTTCACTTAGACGTTGTATCGTAATAATGAAACCATGCTATCTACATGTTTATTCTACTACAGAATAAGTCTAACTACAAGAATATTTTGAGCACACATATGATCCAAAGTCATGACTAACAGGTATAATAGCTTTTGATGGAGGGGTTCAGGTCTGCAGCAATATAGTTGCATATCCAAACAGAAGTTTATCAATAGAATGCGCACTCAGCTAATTATCACCCTAATGAAAATGAAGAAGAATGCAACGTCTCATACCATGGGACCAATATTACCATTTACTCCTACTCAACATCGAGACAGTTTGCGAAAAATAACACACACACACAAACACGCATGCACGCACGCACGCACATGCGTACACTGTAATTTCTTATGAATCAAACAGATCTCAAGCTATTATTAAAAAAAGCTTATACTTGTTTTTTTAAAGCTTATACTTGTTCTTTGTTTGCATGTACTTGTTTTAACAACGTCATATAGTCACAACTGTTGGACATTTAGTTTAACTGAATAGTTTGCTGCATGTTGGTAAGTAAACACGTTACAGCCAGAAAATTATCTATAAGTTGACAGTCATAATTTTAATAATGTTTTTTTCCACTGTGGGTCACCCAGGTACAAGGAAGTCGTGACTCCTCTTATAAGTATTAGGAAAACGAAAGTCGGTCGAAAAGTATGTTCCATTCTGCTGCGTGTGGGTAAGAAGACATTAAAAATGATTTATAAGTAAATGGACAGTCAACGTGTATTGTCAGCAGTTATCTGTAGCAAAGCTGTTGGTTGCTCATTCAATGCTCAGGTAATATAGAATGTATGAATTTGTTCAAGGGAGATAAATCACTCTAATAAATAATAGCAAACCGAAAGTAGATCAAAAGTTTCACTAAAAATTGAGTAAGAAGTTATTGACAGCCATAATATTATGTAGGCAGTGTTTTTGTTGCATCTATCAGTCGCACAGTTATAAGAATACATTTGTACCTGCCCTTATTAGGTAACAGAAAAACAAAAGATTATTTTTGTTTGTTCGTTTGATTTGATTCTTTACGTCCCATTAACAATATTTCAATTATGTAGGGAGGGGTCTTCCTGAGTTGAACCAGTACGAAGCTAGGATTAATATGTCTTGCTCAAGGACACAACGCAGTGACGCCGCTGAGGCTCCAACCCACGGCCCCTCGTTCTCAAGTCCAGCACACTACCACTGAGCCACTGCGCTCCCAAACAAAAGATAAACAAATAATTCATTTAGTTCGAAACATATACACAAAAACTTCGTTTTATGTATTTTTTTATTTGTTTGAGTTGATTCTTTACGTCTCATCAACGTCGGGACGTGTCTTTCTGGGTTTAACCAGTAGTAAGCAAGGATTAATATACATGTGTCTTGCTCAAGGCGCTGGTAAGGCTCGTACCCGCACCCTCTCGATCTCGAGACAAGCTTTCTACCATATAGCCACTGCGCTCCCTAATTGTGGAAGTTCAACTATAGTAGAATGTTTGACTCGGAGATCTAGGCGTCGCTGGCTGGAGGCTCATCGTAGACACTGCACTGTGTCCTTGAGCAAGACCCGTTTACACCCAGTGGTTCCGTGATACTTAGTTAGCATTCACAGTATCTGTTCAAGGACACAAACCTCGCTCTCAATTCATTTCTCAGTTTGCAGCCATACAATTCTACATGAATCTATTACCATATACACGAACCTCATTCACAATTTATTCAGTCGAGGTTGCTGTTTGGTACTTAACGTAAATATGTGTTAATGCACTCTATCGTGTAGCGCTTGAGATTTTTCCCATTTTCCAATGGCAGAGACTGTTAGCTGGATGGCTCACTCTACAATAATATTCATGAACAGCAGCTGTGTAGTTTAAAATCCATGTGAATTTCATTTAACAATTTACAAGCGTGAGACCTCTCCATTTTGTTTGAAAACTACGTGTGATTCCTAATAACTCATATAACACAACCTTGCGACGAATTTTAAGAGAACTATAGTCTAAAAGTACAGCGTCATAAGGAAGAATATCCTAGTCTGGGTACTCTGCACTAGGTGTCATTTCTGCACTCCACTAAATATAACTAGAAGATAATTGTCAGAAACACCTTCAATCAAAAGGTAAACAAAACATGTGAGATTACCACATGTGTATCACGTGATTGTCCCCCTTGATAATGCATTCTATCGTGTAGCGCTTGAGATCCTTCCCATTTATCATCTGCTACAAGCCCTAATGAGACTTTTATTGCCTACCTTGACCATTCTGCCAAAATCAGTCTATATGTTACCTTAAAATGCTAAAGTTACAGAATTCCGTATTACTTGGATATACAATTGTTCATATAACACATTTTTGTTAACAATGAATATGAAAAACTCCATTCTAGGATATAACATAGATATCATGAAGTTTCCCTTTATAGAAGTGTTTAACTATATGATGAAAAGGAAATTAAAGTGCCTAAGCTATTTATAATATCCACTCTGTAAAACAAATGTGTACGCTAAAACCAAAATAGGTGGCAGCTGAACTGCCATCCCTTTTGGTTTAAACTTACCCTTATTTTCGAACTATACCAATATGAGATGAACCATTTTCCAGTGATAATCCTAAACATATCTACCTGTTATTGTTGTTGCTGTTTTCTGAATCGTTGCCAGGCCGCAAAGCACAGTCCGTAACGTGTCTGGCTGTAGATAAGTGTCTGACTGCAGATCCAGGGGTCGTGCGTTCGATCCCGTTTCGGTCCCATACTTTCAAGGAAGATTGATCATGAAACGGTCATTCCCCTCCCTTCCGCTGATCCAAGAAGGGTTGTTGTCAGTTACAAATGAAAGTATGTGCACGAAGTACTGGTTAACTGCTTAGTCAAGCTTGACCAGGAAAAAAGTGTGGTTAGGTGAACTGACCATCCCGACATGACCATAGCTGTTGATCGGGGCGTAAAGAATCAAACCAAACCAAAAATCTGAATCATTACAATTGCATAAAATATAATTTTTAAATCAATTGTAATGTTACACCAGCATCAGTGGCAATTCTGCTGCCACTAAATTTGTAAAAAGGTATACTATTATAAGTAATAGTGCAGGATAAATTACTCAATAAGCTCTGTCCCTCACCAGCTACTTGGGTGAGCTAATAGTAATAGGCTCTGTCTGTCAGTACATCATATTATCGGCACAAGTATTGAAATATATTTGTATTTCAAGTTTTAGCTCATCTGAGGTGAGATAATAGTATTAGGCTCTGTCAGTACGTCATACTCATTATGTGAATGTTTTATTGTGACAGTCAACGTCCGTCGCACGTCTTCACTGTCTGTACACTTTTTCTATAAATGATATCTCCTTAACTACTCGTTAGATTTTTTTTAAAGAAAGTTAAAATAAGTGTTCTCCATTAGACTCTCAGTCAAAATTGCGCAAATGAGTTCGCTCTGCTGAACAAAATGGCCACCAACGCTACAATAGAAACATCTTAAACCAGCATCTCCCCCTTAACGGCTGATCAGAATTGATATAATTTCACACAAATGTTCCCCATATAATTCTGTAACATATATTGATATTCGTATGACCAACATAACTAAATATATAACTTAAGTTATCTTTTTTACGGTGCAAACCCGTTGATGCCATGACACCTCTTCCATTGTAAGACGTACCAGCTGACCACTTTAGAATCCCATGCTTTCCAAAGGACCGTTTCCAAAGCATGTTAAGGCACATGCGTAAAATTGCTCTTTAAACTTGCATATGTAACTAGCCATAACTAGTCTTAAGTTGGATCAGACACTTTATCTAATTCCACACTTTGTGTTTGCGAGCAGAATAGACTCTGGCGAGACTGTGCATATGCACAGGCTCGTCTGAGCTACAGCTGCTCGCATATATAATATATTCCAAAATCTCATATATTGGCTCATTTGTTTTTCAATTTTTAGGCTCTTGTCTTTCTTTATTCATATATTGTGGAATACCAAATATGGACATGAAACATTGGCAAATGTTTGTTTTATGAACTTAATTCTGTAATTTCAGAGGCACTCATACAGAAACATGGACTCAATTGATGGTGCTAAAGGAGGTCACGTTTCTTCGGAAGAAAGTTTTACCATAGCATGTGACCCATGTGAATATGACCATATCTCAAAGAAAGCTGCATCCTACTGCCAGGAATGCGCAGAATATTTATGTGAGTCGTGTAAAACTTCACATGGGAAACTGAAATTGACACGTTCGCATAAGCTGCTATCTGGAGAATTAATGCCACCAAAGCGATCAGAGGGAGAAATGGCGGTTTTAGATACAGTTCTATGTTCCTGTGTGCAAAACAAGGTATCTGTATATTGTAAAGAACATTGTAGCCTTGTTTGTGTAAACTGTAATGCTCTTCACCATAGAAGATGTAAAACTAGCGATATTGCAGATGAAAGCAATGATTTTGATGTTGATAGTACAGAGGAAACTATTGGCAACTTGAACGAGTTGAATGAAACGATAACAGCACTACAGGAGAGTAGAGAAAAGGACTTGAACATTCTTTCTTTGGAGGCCAAAGACTGTCAAGACAGAGCAAAACAATTTCGAGAAGAGCTTAGCAGAAATCTCGAAAGAATGGAAGCTAAAGCACTTTCAGACATAAATGTCTTTAAAACTCAAGAAACGAAGACTATAAACCAACAAATAGATACATGTAAAGCCGCACAGAATAGCTTAGATACGTACAGTAGGAAACTTCAGTTGGCAAAAGAACAACACGACAAGCAAGGTATACTTATGTATAATATACAACTATCACAAGCAGTGAAGTCTTTTACAACAATTACAGAAGAAATCACCAAAGAAGTATACCAGCCTCATATTTCTTTTGAATGTAATCAAGCGATAAATATTGCTGCTGATCAAGATCTAGGAACGGTTAGATGCAATACATCTAGAATACCACAGCAGAAAGGCTTTGATGAAATGTCTGTAACAGCAGGAAATAAAATCAATGTCAATTCACAATCTGTATATGCGTTCATTTCTGGATCTGCTTTCCTGCCATCAGGGGAACTAATTCTTTGTGATCGTGACAATAAGAAATTAAAACTTCTAGATAAAAGCTTGCAAATGAAGGAAAGTATTGACGTGCCTGGACAACCTTGGGATGTAGCTCCTGTAGATCAACACCAAGTGATAGTAACTTTCCCGGATGAACAATACTTACAGCTCATTCAGGTGACGCCTTCACTTGCTTTAGGCCATAAGGTAGATCTTGGGATGAAATGCTATGGTGTGGCTGTTTCACGTGAAAGTATCTATATATCATTCGACGATTCAGAAGAATACAAGATCGGAATTTATGACCTAACTGGGAACCAGAAGCGTATGATCAGCCCATACAATTCCAAAGATGGTAAAGTACTATTCAAAGAGTCTTTATATATTGACGTGTCGAATGATGAAAAGATATATGTGTCTGGCGTGGATGTAAATTCAAATACATCTGCAGTATATTGTCTTGAAAGCAATGGTAATGTTCTCAACACTGTATCTAATACTTTGTTTAAGGATTGTTTGGGTATAAGAGTGGTTGAAAATGAAAACCTGTTAGTGTGCGACTGGAAAAGCCATAAAGTATTTTTGATAACAAGAGATGGCAAAGAAGTACGTGAGTTCCTGACGGAAAAAGATGGTCTATATCAGCCATACACAACCAGCTTCCGTCGCAGAGATAGAACTCTTGTGATAACATGCAGAGAACATAATGACATACTGGTGTTCACATTGAAGTAAGAAATTAGGCCAGCTCGAGAAACTTTTGTACTCAACACATCGGCGAGCAGTGGAGGCTCAGACGAGACTGCGCATATGCGCAGTCTCGCCAGAGCCTTTACTTCTCGCATACACATAGTATAAAGGTAATGGTCGACTCAGACCCAATATTAGACCTCTAGACCTGCTTGATTTCAATAGACATTTAAAGAAGGCTTTAGTACATATGCACAGTCTCACCAGAGCCTTCACTTCTCACATACACAAAGTATAGAAGTAGAGTAAGACTCAGACCCAATATTAGACCTCTCGTCTTGCTGGAGTTGAATAGACATTTAAAGAAGGCTTAAGTACATATGCACAGTCTCACCAGAGCCTTCACTTCTCACATACACAAAGTGTAGAAGTAGAGGTAGCCTCAGACCCAATATTAGACCTCTAGTCACTCTGGATTTGAATAGACAATTAAAGGAGGCTTTAGTACATATGCACAGTCTCACCAGAGCCTTCACTTCTCTCATACACAAAGTATAGAAGTAGAGGAGGCATAGACCATAAATAAGACATCTAGCCTCGCTGAGTTTGAATAGACATTTAAAGTAGGCTTTAGCGCATATACGATTGATACCAAAATCTCGTGCATTGGGCCATATGGATCAGTTCATTTGGTAATGACACTTATCACATGTGGGCGAGGTCATTTTAAATGTGTAAAACCGCGTGAAAAAAAAACAAAATATGAAACCTGTATAGGTTTCTGAAACATTGGCGTAGCACCTATTACGCAGGTTACGCACATACGTAATAAAAATAGTAACATTCAAGGGAGGTCACTTAATATGATAAAAGTGATTTCCATACTATAAAGAACTGCTCATAAAGGAAAGAATTCACTCCCTCTGGGAGCAAATTCTTTCCTTTAAGAAAAGTTACCATTTTGAAAAGGGATGCATTTGAAGAGAATCATTGTTTGATCCAGTAGGCTCCCTTTGATATGCTTAACTTTTTCAGCATTCTAACTATGCTGTTGTGAAATTCATATTTTGTTCTTTTCTCGAGAGTGTGATAGTTAAATAGAGCTATCACATGCTTTTTAAGAAAATAATTGTATATACATTTTGTCAACCAATTCTTGCAACTGTCGATGATAGCGTCTGGATTTCCATTGCACCAATAAAAAGAAGAATTCTACTCCTTTAAAGGATACCAGCATAAGGCAATTTGTTTGCTTTAACCATTTACGTCCCAGTCAACAATTTTAGTCATGTTGTGATGATCTCCTCTCTTATTATATTCTTTTGTGGATCGTTGATGTTATTTGTGTTTGTTTTTGCCAATTTGTGGTGTCTTTTGGGAAAGGGCTGAGCTCTTGGGTGCCTTGTTTGCGATGTTTTCTCGTGTTTTTGTCACCTTCCTTTTCCGTGTCCTGTGTTAAGTGTGGTAATTGATTGCATCGATTCCTGATCTTTGCCTTCTTCGTTACTTTGGTAAAATATTTAAATCTTTCATTTGGAAAGTTTTTAATATAATATTCTCCAGCTGACGACCAACTGCTAAGGCTGATAAACTGTTGCTGTTAAAAATGTACTTTAATATTAGCTAGAGGTTATTAAACTTTTTCCTGTTCCACTCAACTTCGCATTCAATTTAATCTGCTAATGAAAAACTTTACCACCAATGCCTCGGTTACATTTGCCTTACGACGAGTATACAATGCCCGTACGATGTCCAAATCACCGTTTCCGTGCGGCCTCCGCAGGGAGACCTTGCGACCATCGTACGGATTTACGGGCATCGTGGCCTCTACGATTTTGGTTTAACTCCGCATAATGACAAATTTGAAAAAATCGTAAGCCCGTAGCCCGTAGACACATCGCAGTGACATCGTACGATACCCGTACGGGCACCGTACGGTGATCGTGAGGACAACGCGCGATTTTATTTTGCCATTTTTGCCAAAAAATGATCGTAGGCTCTTGCGATAGTCTTAAGGAGCCCGCAAAAATCGTACGGACATCGGACGGTCATACTGCGGTTACCCCAAGGCGATGGCACGACGATCGTGCGGTCACCTTGCGACGTGTCAACAATTTCCAGACAGGTATATATTGGTTATCATCAGCTGTTTGTTTCATTTCAATAGTTGTCTTCATGCGATGTCTCTTATACCACCACTCAGAGTGACTCACTATGGGCCCAGATCAGTTTGCTGTTGGAAGCAGTCTAATCAGGGCCCATAGAGTATGCTTCCATGATAAAATTGTCTGAAGTGCAATTGAAAATATGCACCTAACGTGAAATCCATATATGCATTTTGAGTATATAAAATGCTGGTTGTATAAGGGATTTAATAAATTAGATAAGATTAGTAAAAAGTCCAGATATTTTTTTTTGTGGGGGGGGGATTTATAACTCTGGGATTTGAATTTGAGTATTACTTCAAGGATATATTATATTGATCTCGTAGTGAGAACATGTAACTTTGTCGAACATTGAAATTTGAATGCATGAATGTTCTACAAAATGTATTTTGCTGAAAACGAATGGCAAATGTGCTGACCAGGCTGGGTGGAAGAAAGCGCAGTCTGGTGAGTACCTTTGTTGTTCGCATGCAACGACTTCATTGTTTGCTTCTAACGAAGATGCCGTATAGTGCCTTTGGATGATTAAACTTAATAAAACCATAACAAGCGTCAGCAAGGTCACCGTACGGGCATCGTGCGATTTATATAGGGAGGTCGTGAAGATAACACGATGGTTGTATGATAATCATGCGGTTGTCCTAGGATATCCGCAAGGTCTCAGTAAGGTTTAGTCCAAGTTTGTCGCCAAAAGAAATCGTAAGGTGATCGTAAGCAATGTAAACACATACGTCGTAGCTTATAGCCGCCTACGACGCCGAAAAAATCGTAGAGAAAATCGTAAACAAATAAATCGTACGATGACCGTGGCAAATGTAACCGAGGCATAAATAATAAATATGGCCTAATAGCTTTATACAGTAAATTATTTATACAAGTACATAATGGTTCTCAAGTCGAACATATTTTGAGTGATCTGCATTTAACATCGACAAACTTACATCTTTAAGTTTTCTTAGTAGTACAGGAAATAGTAAAAATAAACAAAATAGCTAAATTTTTGTGGGAATGTTTAATGGGCTTTTTGTGCTTTTATTTTGTGATTTGTACATTGATATGTTTGTTTTAGTATAAATGTGTGTGTGTGTGTGTGTGTGTGTGTTCTTTTCCATATACGCTACATATATACTGGTGTACTTTCAACCGGAATTTGTATTTTGTACATACTTTTGAAGATCTGTATCATGACCATAGTGTTTTGTCAATACGAATGTGTATACTTAATTCCCTATAAAGGTAATGAAGGTTGATTTAAACCATTTAACAACTGTATGGTAGTTACCTACAGAGGATGCTGTGTTTATCACTAGGCATGGCCATCGATCAATAATCAATACCAAACTGTTGTAAGCTGCCATATCAGTTATTCACTGAAGTCATGTTTCTCGTAGCAAACAGCTCGAAACCACACCCTCAAGTGAACTACTTTCTTACTAGTTTTAACAGTACAAGAGGTGATACATGTTTATTAGAACAAATTTGAAATTGCCGGTTCTCTTTCATTTCTTATTATATTTGGTTATGATTGATTTACATATGTAAATCTGATCTACAGGAATACGCAGTCAGCAAGAGTTCTCAACTTTATTCGCTGGTTTGAAACAGTCTATGAAGACAAGAAGTCAAATTTTAAGCGTTTAAAAATGCTGTCAGAAACGAAATATTCAAAATCATTTTCAAACGATTTCTCTTAAACAGATGAAGCTTTTCTCTTGAAACGTAATATAAATTGTACATAAATATTTAAAGTGTGTTCTGTTAGAAAATAAAGCATTTCAGATGGATATTGACTTTTTGGAAGCAACTGAGACATCAAATTTTAGAGTTTGATACAGTTTCCAAGGCAACACTTAATTGTATACGAAACACACTATTAATTCAATATTTGGTGATCAGTTTTATTGGCGATATATACTTACAATATCCAAGAACTTGACTCGGCTGTGAGTTTTGAGAATTTATTTTTCACAATTCTTTCAGGACCACTTTACACATGGAATACCCATTTTGGCAATTGTATGGTAAAACTTATTAAGCCCAGTTGTCAAACGAAAACAGGCGCACAGAAGCTGTTTTTTTCATTTGAATAATAGACTGAATGTTCCTCTAAACTTAAAAGAAAATTGCAGAGGTAAATACGCATTTCATGAAAAATACAGCCGGTATAGCTCTTAAAATAATTAAAAGAGGGGTAGGTATGTATTTCTGGCTGCTGTGTTATGGTTATGCTTTAAATTGCCATTTTGTTTATTTGGCTATACCAGGGACACATCTGTTATTTATGAGAAAGCAAAAAAAGTTTGTTTTATTAATATGCAATTGGAAAAAAATGAAATTCACATCTGTTCAAATAAACAAAACAGGTCTCGCATTGTTTATTTAATATATACAAATTGTGGGTGTTTTTATTCATTTTATCTTTATCCTAAGTTTATACCATTGAAGAATTTGTCTTTTGTACTTAACTATAATTGAAACCCATGTTACATTTTTATTTCTAAATATTTATTGCATGTACAGGCGCAGAAATGTTATAAGCTCACCTGAGCCATTGGCTAATGGTGAGCCATTGTGATCATTGGATGTCTGTCGTGCAATGTGCGACGTCCGTCCTCAACAATTGCTTTGAAAGATATCTCCTTCTAACGAACTGGCTGGAGTTTTACCAAACCTTGCAGGAATGATCCTTAAATGGCCCTGTTTTATAATTGTTCAATGGTTCTGGTCCATTGTATATCTAGGTTACACAGGCTAAAAAAGATTTTCGAGATGAAAATTTTAATAATCTTCTTGTCTGAAACCACAAGGTCTAGAGCCTTGATATTTGGTATGTAACATCAGCTACAAGACCTCTACAAAGTCAATTCAAGTTATGCAACTGCGACCAAAAGTGGGCCCGCCCCGGGGGTCACATATTTACATAGTCTTTTACAGAAAACATGAAAAATATTCTTCTATGAAACACCAAGGCCTAGATCCTTGTAGATATTTGGTATGTAGCATCAGCTAGTAAACCTCTACTGAGTTTGTTCAAATTATGCTCCTTTGGCCAAAAATGGCCCTCCCTGGGGGTCATATGTTATAGGTTTATATAGGGAAAACATGAAAAATGTTCTTGCCTGAAACCACAAGGCCTAGAGTCCTGATATTTAGTATGTAGCATCATTTAGTAGACCTCTACCAAGTTTGTTCAAATTATATCCATGGGGCCAAAAATGACTCCGCCCGGGGGGTCCTAAGTTTTACATTATCTTAAATAGGGAAATCATGAAATGATCTACTTGTCTGAAACAACAAGGCCAAGAGCATTGATATTTGGTATACTATGTAGCATCACATAGTGGACCTCTACCAATTTAATTCAAATTACACCAATAGGGTACAATTGGCCCTGTCCCAGGGGTCACATTTTTCACATAGGCTTATATAGGGAAAACTTGAAAAAATCTTTTTGTTTGAAACCACTAGGCATAGAGCCTTGACATTTGGTATGTAGCATTATCTAGTGGACCTCTAATCTACTAAATTAGTTCAAATTAAGCCCCTGGGTCCAAATAGGCCCCCAAGGTCACCTGTTTTACATAGGCTTATTTAGGGAAGTCATGAATAAATCTTCTTTTTTGAAATAACAAAGCCTAAATGCCTTGATATCTGGTATGTAGCATCACATAGAGGACCTCTACCAAGTTTGCAAAAAACCTCCCTGCCCTGGGGTTACATGTTTTACACAGGCTTATAGGAAAATCATGAAAAAATCTTCTTGTCTGAAACAACAAGGCCTAGAGTGTTGATGTTTGGTTTGTAGCATCACCTAGTAGACATTTGCCAAGTTTGTTCAAATTATGCGCTTTGGGCCAAACATAGCCCCACCCCAGGGCCACATATTGTACAAAGGCTTATATTAAGTAAACATGAAAAAATCTTCTTGTCTGCAACAATAAGGCCTGGCAAATTATGGCCCTTGGGCAAAAAATGACCACCCAGGTGTCATCAGGGAAGTGGTCAGCTTTCAACAGATACCTATATATATACGCTTTAAACAAAACTCAGATGGGTGATTCAGGGCCATTGTCCATCTTGTTTTGTTCATAACTTTGACTGTCAATCAAAATTAATAGCACTTATCATATGGGCCGTGACGTGACAAAAAAGGTTAATTAATCAGCGCCACCATGTGTTACACGAAGGCTTATATGACCTGACCACGCACAAAACTTTTCAAAAGTAATTTGTATGTAGAAAATATTATCATTCAATTGGCTTAATACGCAATATTGCTATGTTGTAACTATAACATTCATAGAGTATCATACATGAGTGCTTGTGTTTTATTGAATTTATTAAACGAGTACGGGAAAAGTGATAAAATGCGAGGCTTGCCAAGTATTTTATCACTTTTTTTGCAACGAATTTAATAAATTCAATAATACAGGTGCACATATAAAAACTATTTATCTCATGGCATTAAAATTAATTAAAATTCTGTCGTGAAAACGTCACGAATTTGCCATCATTTACGTAACGTTACGTTAAAATGTATGTAATGTAATGTCATAATATTATATGTATTTTTCTTTACTTATATTCTTGGTAGTATATTTTGGTGTTAAATAAACCTGATAAAACTGCCTACATGTTGTGATACATATATTTTCTGCCTACATTAAACTAATGCCAGCTACGAAAACAATGCATCTGAAAATGTACTCTGCTGATGGCGTCTGCGGCATGTAAATACTAACATCAAAGATTAATTTTGGCATGCAGATAAATAGTGTGGACCCACCTCGGACTGCTCCTACAGGAGCAAACTAATCTGGGTACACATTGTTTCCTTCAGAGACGTTTTAAATGGATAAGCAGACGATACATCAGACGATATAAAGTTGTGATTAGCAGCTGCAGAATTAACACATGCAATCTAATCTATAACTAAAGCATATGACACATATGTGACCTATTTTTGTTTGCTACAGAAACGCATCCGCAGCAATTAAAGAATCTAAACAGGTCTGTAGGTCTCTATATCATGTATATCTATGTGTCTTGATCCACTTCTGAATTAAGGATGAGGTTGGCGCCGTTATACCGGTTTAAGCCCTCCAGTAAAATATTTCACTGACCGTTCCAAGGCGGTACTTCTTTTGTGGATCTTTTATGTTTTTGTTCTGTTTTGTGTTTTCTATGTCTTTGTGCGCGTCTGTTTATATGTGCTTTGTGGTCTCCTAATGGGGAAGGGCTGACCTCTTGGCTCTCGTTTGTGGTGTCTAACTGTGAGTTTGTCACTTTCCCTTCGGTATCCTGGGTCAGGTGTGGTACTTGATTGTATCGATTCCTGATCTTAGCACCCTTACTTACTTTAAATGGATAAGTAGACGATAAAATAGACGATATAAAGTTTTGATTAGCAGCTGAAGAGTTAACTAATGATATCTCATCTAGACATGAAGCGTATCACACGCATGAAAAAATGCCTTTACCATGCATTAATATAATTGGTTTTCTTTAAAACTAATTGAAATCAAACCTGCCTTGAAAGGTACAGGTAAACTACTATAAGGCCTTGAAAAGTATTTGAATTTTACTTTTTTCTGTATGAATGTAGACCTTTATCAATATCAAATTGCTGTGAATTTATTTGGTGCAGCATATGGTCCACAAAATAAAGACAGGGTGATGTCATTCTATTACGGGGCACGAGGTGAAAAAACTGTCTTTTGAGTTTCCAACAAACTGAGACTCAAACCAGTTTCCTCTGTTACAGAGACTAACTAGAAAATTCAAAATTCAAATTTAGAAAGTTTAGATACGATACTTTCCAAAATGATGATAACAAAAGTGCTGATCAGTCTGCGTAGATGCACAGGCTGGTCTGCGCCTTTGTTGTCCCCAAACCTCGAAGACAGGTTTTCGCGCTTCCAAACCCATATTCTCATTCTAATATATCTCGGTTTAAGCAATTGCAAAGTATTATTTTTACGTGTAAGGCAATATTTTTCACAAATTTTCAGTCCTATAAAACAACAGAAGATACTCTTCGAAGTCCTAGACAGGTCCTTAAATTTTACACAAACTTGCCTGAGTTTGTAAACCAGCCGAGTAAACATAACAAGTAGTGTAATGTAATTAATGACATCCATTATAAGGTTGCGTAAAAGATAGCAAAATCTCAACTTTTCATGCCAAAAATTGTGATTACTTAGTAATTTTAATGTTGTATGATCAATAGAATCTAACATTCGTGCTCCTGTATTATTAAATTTATTAAGCTTGCGAAAAAGTGATAAAATGCTTGACAAGCCTCGCATTTTATCACCTTTCCCCAACTAATTTAATAAATTCATTAAAACATGAGCACTCATGTAGGATCCTCTATGTACAGGTATGCTTAGGTAAACTTTGTAAGCCTTGACCAGCCATCTGATCATCTGCGATTTCATCAATACCGTTAGTTAACCTTTAAAGCGCCAATCACGACTGCAGCAGACGACAAATTTTGAGACATCTTTCCCAATTTTCGACAAAAATAAGGTATGATATTACATGAGAATCGTCTGCCAGCAGACGATCCTCATGAAATATCATGCCTTATTTGTTATTTTTGAAAAAGCGGCAAAATTTTCGTCGTCTGCTGCAAATTATAGGTGGCGCTTGAAGGGTTAAAATACCTCATCAGGTTTCAAAAATGATTGGCTCTAATTTAGGATAAGTTTGGTTTTCGATATGCGGTAGCTGAATTATGACAACCATGTTTACCCACCTCCCCCACCCCTTATAGATTCTTTTTATGCCCCAGCCTTGAAAAAGTGGGGATTATTTTGTTATGCTTGTCTGTGCATTCGTCTGTTAAAAAAATAGGGTTTGAAATTGCATACCACATGGTGATACAGTGACCTATTAGTTGAATAATATTTTTATAAGTTTTACTGTAGCAAAAACAGTTGCTAGGAGTATAGAAATCGCTGTCACATAGGAGAAATATATGAAAATGTTCACTAATCAACTTTTTGCCTACAAATGTTGCCTGCTGATAACTTTTGCAAACAGTCCGCAATCCAGATCAGGCCTGACTTTTTGTTGGGCCTGATCTTGATCCAAACTATTTGACACTCTGATGGTATTCCTGAAAGAATTTATGTAAAAATTTGATTTGAAAAAAAAGAATCAGCAGATGACAAAAAAGCATGCAGAATTACCCAGAAAATTTGAGACATCAGAAGATTTTTTATAAAGAATGAAAAAAATCAGCGCAACAAAATACCAAAAATTTATTCTAATATTATAAGTTGTGTTATGGTAAATCTTATTACCTCAGGGGCTGATCCAGGATTTCTTGAAAAGATTTCAAATTTACAAAGGGGGGTTTGATTTGTTAATCGAATCTAAGTATGTGTTAATTTCCTATGATTTTTCTGAAAATTCTCCTCTGCACCCGTCAAAGTTTCTTTTGGGAATTGCTTGTGCTGTTCTTTACGTAATATGTCAAAAAGCCACAAATTTGGTCAAAAGTGCCACTTTTCTTAATTTTTTAGGCCATTTGCTGTTACTACTGGCAGCAATTAAAGTAAAATGTGGTGATGTAGTTGGTACCCAGCAGGCACACAACCTTAAAATAACGTCATATCGACGTCAAGGCGACATCATGATATCACATTTTAAGGTTGTATGCCTGCTGGGTAGAGAGTTAGACATAGGGATTGAAGCGTCATAAAGTTGTTTGAGATTCATCGTTGGCACTGTGTTGTGTCCTCGAGCATCCTTTACTTGAGCATATTATCTGCTTAGTACTGGTTCAACCCGGGAAGACAGGAAGTAGTCTGAATATGATTAAAAAATTGTTGACTGGGACATAAAGAGTCAATACAAACTCTTTCCTTGCTAGCCCTGACTTTTGATGTCTGCTTATAAACTTTAAAAACAGTTTTGACCCAGATCAGGACAGATAGAATGTTGATCCTGATCTGGTATGTGAACCACTAGACACTCTGATATTTTTCCTAAAAGAGTTTTTATAAAAATTAACTTCGAAAAAAGTAAGCAGAAAACAGCAAAAGCATAAAAAACTACCCAGCAAGCAAAAAGATAAACATTTTTACTACGGTAGTTTTCTTATAAATTGATCAGAAGAAATTGGTGCAAATTAACTTTTATTCTTAAGCTTCAGATGCTCCATGGATAGGAGGCAACCAAAAACACTCTTAACTATTGACAAAGGCGGATCAAAAATCTCTGGAAACACAGTTTTTGATTGCCATTTGTCGCTAGGTGGGCGACAAATGGCAATCGAAAACTTTGTTTCTAACT
This sequence comes from Loripinus fragilis, assembly GCA_964019695.1. Classification (NCBI taxonomy): domain Eukaryota; kingdom Metazoa; phylum Mollusca; class Bivalvia; order Lucinida; family Lucinidae; genus Loripinus; species Loripinus fragilis. The sequence continues at coordinate 52,456,142 of OZ026528.1, read as the reverse complement.
ATTTTTGATCTATGTTCGTTGATAGTATTGATGTTTTCTATTGCCGCATATCCATTTTGAGATGGGGCCCAAATTGTGGCATTTCATTAGACTCCACCACAGGTTAAAGTCAGGGTCATCAGTGGGGTATAAATGGAAGAATACACTTCTGTTTCAACACCTTCTCCATTGCACTCAAGCTGTGAACATCTACAGGAGCTTATCTCTAATTTGATTAGCTTCTGGCATATACCTGGATGTTAGCTGACAGGTTTTAACAGCTTAATTACCCATGCTGCTTATGAGCATGGTCCAATGTAAGGCTCCTCCTACTTATTGTCTCATATTGAAGCCCCTCCCCTGCTAGGTGGGGGGGGGGGGGGGTTACAGGATTCCTGCCATTATGATGAAAACAGTTTTCATGGACTGAAGAGAACAACTTTATTTGGAGATTATAACCTGTAACCCCTTTATAGGAAACCTGTCTTTGGATGTTGGCGAACAACAAAGGCGCAGACCAGCCTGCGCATCCGCACAGTCTGATCAGCGCCTTTGTTATTCCCTCATTGGGAAATATTATATCTAGACTTGCTTGGATCTAAATTTCATATTTCTTACTAGTCTCTGTAGCTGAGCAGGCTGGTGTAATCCTCTCTTTGTCGGGAACCCCCAAGACAGGTTTTGTCACGACGAGGCTTTTATATGAACACTAAACCATGCCAGGTTCGTTATATCCACCCGGAAGGAAGACTTCATCAGTTTACAAAGGGTTTATGGACTTGACCCTTTGTGACCTCTACCGTTTGTCTTCTTGGCGTCAACATTGTTTCCAGCTGTGTACTGTGACATCATTAAATTTGGGAACCTCTCTCTGATGCCTTCAGGGCTGAACATATAATCCATTTCTGCAGTTTTCCTCTGAAAAAATAATATGATGCTGTAGTACAAGCCTCCAGAAGAATGCGCATTGGAAAACTATTTTCTTTATTTATCATCTGAAACCTTTTTTGTGGGTATTCAAAAGAACAGTCTCAATGAGACTGATCTTTCGAGCACCCAAAACACATGTTTAAATTGATGGGTTAGAAAATAATTACAATTTTCTGCTCATAAAACAGTGTTCAGGCGACAAATGGCAATCAAACACTGTGTTTCAAACTATTTTTGAGTTTCTGTGGATCCTTCAGATATAGAGAGAACAGCAGACTCAGTTTAATTGAGTCTGTTCATGAGAACTAATGGAAAGTGCAACAATTCTCACACCCCTTAGCACCGGCTTAAGTTTTTCCTGCTTTCTTCAGAAGACAATATTTTCGAAGAACCAGAATATGAAAAAATATCAACACTATATTGATGTACAGGGTAGTCAAGGCGCTGATTTCTGTACAGGCCTTAGTTTTTGACTTGGCACAACTTACCTGCCAGAAAAGGTTTGACTGCAGAAATGCAATCCTGGGGTCTTCTGCAATACTCCTAGGTACGTCATACAATTAAATTGTGGTAGCAGTTTTGCTGTAGGACGTCATATTTGAACGTACCCTACGCTAAATGAGGCTTAGGTAAATTGAGAGGAAGACACGCCTCACGTTCAACCATTGCTTTCTATTCAGCATATTTCCCTTTAGGTTTATACATTACATGCATACAATGGCATACGACAGTAAAGCAATATAAAAGTTTGTATGTATGGTATATTAGACGTGAAAATGTCCAACGTAAGGGGTGATTTACCCCACCCCCTGAATATAATGTATTCAAATTCAAAAAGAAATGAAATCTTCCCCATTTCTTAATTTATCAAGTAAAATAGCATATTTATTATCATATTTAAACATTATTCTTATAGTATGTTTGTCATGTTTTACATTTGTTACAAATCAAAGAAAGAACATACCACCTGAAATGACAATTCACGAATGCGTGTATTACACAATTTTCAGCGTACATTCTCTGCTGCAATTTATTGTATGACTTATACTATATGCCTATATATGGACATGACGATAGCCTTAAAATCATAAAATGAAATGCAGCAAACAGCCAGTATGCGTTTAATCATTATACAACGTGATAATACAGTTATATATGTTACTTACTTTCAAATGTATTACTAGTTAATGCAGTAATATCATTAGATTATGGGCTACCAAACGACCTCTACAAAATGAGGTTTATAGACTGTAAATTTCTAAAACCAAATTAAATTAGCCACATAATGAAGTGCGTTAGCTTTTCAGCGGATAAGGTGTTACCCTGCAATGGCCAAATTCACTACGTTACCCTAAAATAATAGGAATTCCTATAGTGTTAATATCCAGTTATTTTGTATTTTTACGTACCAATATTAACTTTTATTTGAAAGGAAATTACTAGCAATATGATTTTAAGCTAATTTTGGCACCTGTTATTACATTTATATATTTTAGTTTCTGCTAAATACAATTTTTAATGAAATGACAACACTATATCACCAATTGTATAAGCCGTCAAAATACATTCAATTATAGCTTGTCAGCTATTTACTACAATAAATATATTGATAGCTATGATTTGGGGAAAACTTACACTTAATTCATAAAACTACCTTTTTTAATTACAAAATTGGTTAAAAATGGACAAATGAAACTTAAAGCAAACGTAAATCCTTGCCATAGCAAAAAATGTTTTAATCGCAACGGTTTCTGTCACACATATGGCTAACGCCATGCCTAGTCATATGATTAAAACCGCTCTTTATCTAATCATTATTCAGTTTGATGAAGAAACATAACAACTGATGTGAATAACGTATACAACAAAAGTATTTAACCCAATATTAGACTAGCGTTCTTTTTGTGGGACACAGACGAATAGTATAGGCCAAGATCAGACGCCAAAGACTGCAATGTCTGATCAGGTTCTCTACTGGATGTTCTATCAAAATTTGAATAAGAATGAAAAACAACACCCAACAACACTGAAGACGAAAATGGACTTGTCCATTGGATAAAAGTGGGAAGTTTCATTTGACTTAAAAGGGTTAAGGAGACGTTGACATTTATCATACGTTTTGTCTGGTTCTGTAATGTTATAGAGCATTGAAACAGGATATTTTCCGAGGTTCTTTATGGTTATATATTTTATAGGTCAAGGCTTACCACTTAGAACAACTCTCTTGCGTTGTAAAGATTATATTGTAGCTGTTGCAAAATGAATGGACTCAAATAAATTATTGGAACTTTTGTATTGCATTATTTCTATCAATTATGCTTAGTCTAAACGTGGAACTTGTTCATATAAAATCATTACGATATTCAGCATGTCAAATGGGGACATAATCATTGATGAAAGAATGTCATCCCATTAATCCTTTGTATGTTCCAAATCAAACTAAATTGATGATAAATAGTAACTTAAATAAAATATCAAATTAGTAAGCACATGTGAATTTAGTTCAGCAATGAAGGCTCATGCGAGCCTGTAGAAATAAGTCATTAAACACATCAGAGCATTTGCTGCTTGTATATGTAGATGAAGACAAACGCTAGCTCCACTGCATCAGCATGAGGATTAAACGGTGCATTTTCCCATGTTAGGTAGGTACCAAAATCACCAAAATCACATATGGTGGTTCAAATCTTTAATTGAGTATGTATAAATTACATAAGAGAGGTCAGCAATTGTTTTGTGATTTTATGGCAACGAAATTCACACTTGAGCTACTGTCAAAGATCATATCGAAGATAAGATATTCAAAATATTGCATATTATTTCGAATAACATTTACAAAAATAGAGGCACTGCTATATCAACCTCTAAGATTTATACTTACCTTTAAAAGTAATAGGAGTATGATTTCTTTTTGAGAGGAAGCATTGCAAATATGACATGTATAATATGAAAATATATATTACAGCTGTATATACTGTCATGCATCCTTTCTAGGCATTGCATTTAAGTCTTTCATTGATGACAAAGACTACTGCACAAAGTGTTTGTAAGAACAATTGACTTTGTAAATCACTACCCTCCACGTGTTTTGTGCGTTTATATAATTTCATATTTATGTGTAATGCATTTGTTTTGTGTTGATATTGTTTTAAGAAAAAGCTGTGTTGATTTTAATTTTATATCAATTATTGATTCTTATGTTTATATACATATAGCGCTTGTTATAAAGAATTATATTTCCAAGACTCCTGTAAAAATTAGGCCATGCCACATTCTGTATTCTGTATAATAAAAGTAATCTTAATTCAAGTAACACATATAACACCATAGGAAGCTGTATATTTGTTAAAAAAACACTTTCTTATGTATCAAAGGTATTGAGAATGCAAACTACATGAATAATTCAAATAAATAGATAGTTTTATGTCTTCTTTCTGTTTCTCAGACTTTCAATTCATTTATTCTTAAATTGATATGGTAACATACGTATCATACCATTACAGGCTAACCCCCATAGTTACTAGAGTGCAAACATCTCTTATTTGATGCAGCTTGAATAGTTCTTTAAGGTAGGATATGTCTGCAAAATTCTCAAAGGGGTGGAGAGGAACAGGATTGTACTCAGTTTGCAGTCCTAATTCTATGCAATGATTTTACTGCTTGTGATGAAATGGGTGATTATTTTGCCATAGAAGCAGACCCAATGATAGACATTGTGAGGGTGACTTGAATAAAGATTGTTTTTGAATAATTCTATTTAATAGGAATATTTATTAAATTGTATCATTTAAATGAGAACTATTATTTTCTATCTATATGTCTATATATTCTAATATTATAGGCATTAGGAAATGTGTGATATGAATATTATATATAACATATGTAACACAATTCCATGGGCTTGTTATCAGCAATGACTATAATTACTAAGACTAAGGCACCAGAGGCTAGAGATTAATAGGAAAACATGTGAAAAATAGTATTTTTTCTGAAATATCATCTCTTACTCCCAAGACAATTTCCTTGCTCATTCATTATGCCATGTAACATACGCTACATACTTAAATAAGTGCTCTGATCCTGATGTTAAACTTGCAAATGTATGATTTTTTATTGCATTAGCAAGACAGTGCCAAAAATGTAAGATATCCATGAGCGTCAGATATTTTCATATATTTTTCTTCAATAATAGATACCAAAATTGGATACTTAAAATTGGGGATAGGGTTGTTTGATAGCTCATATAAAACAATGTATTTGAGATAGAAAAGCAAAGTTTGTTTTTTTCTATTAGTCGAATAAGTATTTTAGTAAACTAAGATTAAAAACACTTTTAAAAATGCACAAATCGTCTGTAAAATTAAATTATGTTAGTCACGGTTTCAACTGTCAAAGGGAAATTTAATCTATGTAACGCATATAACACCATTGAAGGCTGTAATTTTGTTTAAAATGCTGCTTTATATAGCTTAGGCATCCAGCTTGCAAACTACATATGAAATTTGAATAATTAGATGGTTTAATGTCTTCTTTCTGTAGCTCAAACTTTCATTTTGATTTTTTCTTAGTTTGTTACAGTAACATATGTAACAGGCTGTCAGAGACCCGGAGCACAGAGTGCAAACATCTCTTAAAAGATGCGGCTTGAAATTTTCTTAAAGATAGGATATGCCTGCAAAATTCATTAGGGGGGAGCAGGACCTTTTTTAGCTCGAAGTCTACTTGTATAAATTACATTGGATTGAAACGGAAAAAAGAAAAAAATACATTGATTAACTTGACGACGATATCTGTGCCACCTATATATATTATAAATACATGAGAAGTTACTAGCTTCAATACCTATAGCAAGGTGTTAACTTCGACATTCCGTTACAATATTAGCTGATCGTTTGCATTTTAGACATCACATCAGCTACTTTTTGTTTAAATAGCCTCACTTTAACAAAATTACTGGAAAACTGACACAGTTCTTTCGAAATTGTGGGATATTAAATGATTCGGATATCTGTGCTGTGTTGTAGCTTTTTGACTGTGCTCTAATTAAAAACCGTTAGACGTATTTTATCAAACTTGCACAGATACTTAACTGGGACAGCCAAAACAAATTGTTAGATTTTGGTGGCATTGACCTAATTTTCATGGTCACCAGGATTATATACAACTCTGCAAAAAGGCTTGTCTGTACTCTATCATTTTAACCAATGGCTAGCGTTTGACCAAACTGACACAGATACAGCAGGACAGACCTAAATGAATGACCAGATTTAGGTAGCATTGACCTAAATTCCAAGATCGCCTACAGGGTCACACACCTTTATTAAGTGGGTGGGGTACAACTCCATCTACTGTTATATACTTTCCATTCCTAACTCACAATGTATGGCAACATTAAACGGTGTCTACCCTGTAATGCGAGAGTACCAAAAATTGATTTAACTAGAACACATTTGATGGCACGCCATCGCAAATCCCCACAGTCTCAAAGAAATCTAATTGTATTTGAACTTTTAACCCCACCCGAAGGTCACCAGTTTGATTCTAAGTTAAAATTGTCCAGTGTATCCTGGTCTACTGATCATCCTTTTTTAATTTGATATGCAACATGACTATGTTCAGAAAATTTAATTTTTGACTCCCAGCGCCCAAAACATGACCCAGGCGACTGTCTGATATGTTTTATATCTTTTATTTGAGAGAAGACACACACACAAATTTGGTTTAAAAATATTTGAAATTGACTTTGTAATTGAAATTTAATAATATTTGACCCTTTGGCCCTCCCCAGGGCCCCAGGGTGCGGGGACCCCAAAAAATTGCGCCTTTGCAGGCCCCATTCATTTGAGTAACTTACACACCAAATTTGGTTAAATTTCGGGATAATTTTTTTTGGACCCCAACCCCCCTGTACCCTTCCTAAAGTCCCAACCCTGGGGCATGACCCAGGCGACGGAATGAAAATCCCGTCTGATATGTTTTATATCTATCATTTGTGAGAAATCACACAAAGTTTGGTCAAAAAAATTGTAATTTGTAATTGAAATCTAATGATATTTAACCTTTTGGCTCCTCCCTAGGGCCCCAGGTGGCGGGGCTAAAAAATGTGCCGTTGCGCACCCCATTGATGACAGACGGACGGACAGACGGAGGCGATTGCAATATCCCCATCGCCTTTTTAAAAAAGCGTTGGGATAATTATTCCTCATGCTCCAAAGAATGATCACATAATTTTCAATTTTGACAATGTTTTTACAATGAGCCATTCCAAAACAAAAGTGGCGGTGAGCTGTCTTCATAAAAACAGTTTATACCAAAACACTGTCTCCAAAAATTTGTGTATCAGTTAAAGAAGTGGGGAGGCATATTCAACTTTCAACCCACTCTCTCCGTCGATCTTTGTTTATATGCCCCTCTTTTATTTTTCTCTCTCTCCCATATGACTCGCATTTTCTAAAGCCTTTAAAACTCAACATATTCAAAGACTGTTTAAAAATAGTATTGATAGGAGCTTGATGATTTGTCTATTTAATTACATTTTCGGACAAGAACCTAAAGTCTTTCCAGTGATTATCAATACTCTCAGTGATTTGATAAGCATAAATTGAATGGTTCATTTCAAGATAAAATTTGAAGAAATGCCTTTTTACGGTATATGCTGCATGAGGGACCGATTGGCAAATACCAATTTTTTGTGTAAAATTATATGCACAGTAATATAAGAATAGTTTTATCCTGTTACATGCATGCAGACATGTATGTAATTGAGTCACGAAGTGCACAAGGGTGTTTGGTTTTACCACAGACTGGTTGATAGGGCATGCATTTAACCCCAAAATTTATCATAAAAATACATTTAAATGAGGAAATTAAATTGTGGAAATTTTCAGGGAAGGGGGGGGGGTGGGTGGGGCGGGGCGGGGGGTCCAGGCCCAACCGCCAGAAAACAGTCTGGACACCGTTTTTTTGTCCTCAACTTATTTTACAGTTAACAGAGGAGGTCCAATGGTTTTATTACAGAGAAGACAATACTTTTCCAAGGATCCAGAGAGGGTACAATATTTTCCAGGGGGGTCCAACTTTTTCCTTGGGGGGGGGGGGGTTCAAATGCTAATTTCTATAGAAACCCATATGACTTGTGATTTTCCAGGGGTCCGGACCCCCTATCCCTACTCTGGATCCGCACATGATCTGGTAATATATTTTTGGGGGGGATTTCTTTACAATCGATTTTTACTGTGAAAGTGGGCCATTTGTAATACAAAACCGTTACATGTCCTTAACGGGAATGAAGCAGAGAACGCAACGCAAGCAAATATTTTGCCCTTTCATACACCCAAGATACCTGGATGAGGTGAAAACATTTTTTTCTGAAGAAGGTAATGTTGCATATCAAATTAAAAGGGAAGAAGTGTAGGACATCGTGCAAGTAAAATGTTTGACCTTATGCACACCCCTGACCTCTTGGGTTGGGAAAAAAGGTCAGACATTGCAATTGTGCAGATTGAACTTAGTGAATCGAAAAGGCTGAGTGATACCCAAGTTGACTTATGTGTTGTAGAAATGAGATTCATATTTTGTGGTTAACATCCTGTCCTCATCACAATGATTCAGGTGAGCGATCCAGGGCCCTTGGGTCTTCTTGTTATATCTTGGTCTATATGAACTAGATGATTCATCGATAACTTAGGTATCTTTCATGCGAACCAAACATCCACATCAGCGTTAAGGAAGTGGTTGGTACCGTTCAACATGTAATTTTTTACTAACCGTTTCAAGGCATTGCTACTTTTGTGGACTCTTTTTGTTTTTTTGTTTTTTGTCTTTGTAATACTGTCTCATCTGTTCGTTTGCTTTTTGGTTGCAGCCTTTTGATCACCTGCTGAGAAAGGACTGGTCTCTTGGCTCTTTATTTATGATGTTTTCTTATGTTTTCATCATTTTCCCATGTGGTGTCTTGGGTCAGGTGTATAACTTAATTGTGTCAATGCCCGATCTTTGCCTTCTTCATTACCTTGATATTTCATTGGCATCAGCTACTGACAATCAAATCTCAAGCATTTTTACTAACTGACCACGAGCATTTTCACTAAAAGACCTGGACCGGCCGAAATAATGCTCGGCGAAGCCTCGTCATCATTGTATGTACCTGTGGCTGGACAATGTTTAACTAAGTATGAAAAGGGGTACTTCCATCTGTGCCCATGCATGAGTTTTTCTTTAAACTTTGCATATTATTAACTCATTATATACAAACTATTAAAAAAGTATTCATCGAATAAGTTAGTTAAGAATAAGACTTAGGGAGTAACCCTGACGTACTCCACCTTTGAGGTGGTACCCATCCCTAAATTTCTATGTCCTAAATCTATAGTTTTGTTTATTTCTATGATTTGTCACCTAGATTGAATCCAAAATACCATAGGCATTATATTAATACCACAAAACCATTTGGATAAAATATGGTTTACTTTTTCTGAAGAAGTGATTATAAAATTTCAATATTTTTTCTCAAAAAATTACAAAACATTCAACATTCAATTCCAAAGATAGATATGTTCTAGTCTTTGTCAAGATATCATATTATCACAAAACATGCTATGTATATTCTGATGATCTGAGCAAAATTTCATGAAAATCCAAAACCGGTAACTTTGTCATTTCCTACCTCCTATGGGTATAGGTCACTTTTAACAAAATTAATTATTTAGTTGAAATGAATCCATAACTCGACAGATGGAGGTTGTTTTTAAATCTACTTCCACTTTTCTTAAAAAAAGACATGTTTAGACAATTTCAAATGATTCAATGGTCAGAAATGCCAAAGACCATGTCCCCATGCCATGGCACTATGGGACCAAGACAATGTGTATCACTTCCTCAAGTCCTGAATGATAATTGTTAAAGTAACATAATATCATAACAATAAACGTGTGAAACCATGAAGACCAAATATTTCCTTTACATCCCAACTGAACTAGAGTAACCACATTTTGGTGCTGTTAAGAGGATAAAGTGTAACAGAGTCGTATCAAAGGTATCAAAGAACAGAGTTCAACATGAATAAGTGAGGTCCAAAAACGAAACTGTATGCCTAGAATATACAGCCAGCTAAAGTATAAATGTTACTATTTGATAGAAATCAGAATCAGTTTTACAGAACAGAATGATCAGAGAAGATTTAAGCATTAAATTAGCAATACCTTTGGGGCCAAGAGTTCTCTGTGACCATATTGGTTAATGTTACCAAATAGGTTTGACAGGGGGCTATTCTTGTGAATCAGGTTTATTAATGAGGCTTACAATTATAAAATCATAGATATAAGGTTCTCCTCCTGTATGAACTGACTTGTCATAAGGTTTCTCTTCTGTATGAATTAAAATTCTTAATAATGTTACATATAACGTGTAATATAAGTTGGTTGTAGTTTTAACGTTAGAAACTAGATGTGGTTAGTACAGGTGTCACCATATTGTATCATTTTGGGTAATATTATTGTGTAAGCACGTTATTAAAAAATAAGCTTTGCCAATCCATAATAGGGAAAAACACTGAACATATCAACTTCTACCAATAAACGTACTAGCGTGGTGATTCAAACTAAGCAAGTATTCAAGTATGTTTTACACTGAAACATAATTATTGTATTTTTTACATTTCGATGAATTAGGGCCATGTGTTTACATCAAGTTGAAAAAAATGTTACCTGTCCTTGAACTTCATATAAAGACCGCAACACGTAAAAAAATTAATTCCAAATTTGACTGAATACATAATATACAGTTGAAAATTGGGGAACCATGTCATAAAAATGAATGTCTACCCACTATTCTAATACATACAAAGCCATTTATAGTATCAACGAACTTATCAATGGTATAGGCCCATTTCGAATCGAACTAAAGTCCCTACTATAGTAACTAAAGTTTGATTAGAACACCGATAGTCGCCACTAGAGTGACGTCACGAACCTACTAAAGATCAACGGAGGGTCGGAGCACCATTACTTTAGTAGATAGGCTGGTTCCCTACTCTAGACCTATCTACCAAGATGGGTTTAAGATCAGTCAGTAGTCTCAAAATGATTTGTTTGTTTTAAAATAAACCTAGCTGAGCTTAATTTTTGGTCCCACTTACTCTTAACTGATTATTAGAAAAGGCTATGCAGTTTATAACATCCTTTTTGTCTACGATGAAGAATTGAAGTGGACCATACAGGGCTATTCTTTTTGTCTATTTGCCAACCAAATAAAGTTTGCAACAGTAAACGTGCGTGCGCATCTATTACGTACTAACTATAGTAGGGACTATAGCTCGATTCGAAGTGTGCCATAGTTATTTAATAAAACATTTCATGATATGTCGATTACTTTAGAAATGATCATAACTGGGTACCCTAAGGTATTGTAGTGATATCATACATGACGTCATAAATTAGCGATGGAATTGCACAAAAACTCAAATGCACCATAGATATAAAAATCATACCCAAGACAATTAATAAACATAATATAAAATTCCAAGCGTGGGCAAACCCACATGTTAATTTCCCATACCATGTAAGAGCCCCTTTGATCCAAATATACCATGGGTTCAAGAGGTATGGGGCATTTTCACTAACTGGCTACAACCGCCTGGACTGATGCTCAGAAAAACCCTGTCCATCAAAAAAGCTGTTACTCATGCCAGTGGTAAGACGATGTTCAAATGGATATTTAATGCAAATATTTATTGAAATATACCATGTGGTTCAAGAGTTATGAGTGTTTTCACTGCTGTTAATTGACGGACGGACGGACGAACTGACACAATGATTGTAGTCTAGAATATTGTTTTTTTTCTGGGGTAAGAAACAACACTAAACAAGACCAATAAAGATCATTATCACATGACGTTGCGTCTGGGAGTGAAATAACGCCATGCAATAAAATTGATAAACCACTAGTGGTTTACAGATTTTCGAGAAACGTTATGACGTCCATAACAACGTTTTTACGCCAGAAATGAGATTTAAAAGTAATCTTAATGTCATATGATAAAAAAATCTAACATTCGTGCTCTTGTATTATTGCATTTATTAAACTCGTTGCGAAAAAGAGATAAAATGCTCAGCAATCCTCGCATTTTATCTCTTTTCCCCAACTCGTTTAATAAATACAATACAACATGAGCACTCATGTCAGATCCTCTATATAAAGATATCTCACAATACACAATAAACCCGCTGAAACAGGACAAAACGACATAAAGCTAGAAATTTTAGCATCAGAACTTGCACTAAATTTACAATGGATAAAGACCGGGCCGCGTAGCGCAGTCGGTAACGTATCTGGCTACAGATGCGTGTCTGACTGCAGATCCAGGGGTCGCGAGTTCGATCCCGGTCCGGTCCCATACTTTCGTGGAGATTGATCATGAAATAATTTCTACGGTTATTCTCCTCCCTTCCGCTGATTTATTCAAGAAGGGTTGTTGTCAGTTACAATTACTGGTTAACCGCTTGTTCAAGCCTGCCCAGGAAAAATTGTTGTTAGGTGAACTGACCGTCCCGCAATGACCATAGCTGTTGACTTGGGACGTAAAGCAACAAACAAACAAACAAAACAATGGATAAAGAAATTTATAAATTTCAAAAAGGTCTCTTGGATATGCTACTGAAAAGCTACTCGACAGACTAGTTTTTTGGTCTGGACCTTGCCTTCTGCTATTTGCACATTTGAGTGATCAGCGGGGCGTTTGTTGTTCTGTGCGAAGGCTCAGACACGATTGAATCTCCGCCGATCGGACGGTATTAAATTTGATATTTGTGACATATGCTCGGTGATTGTTGTGATTGGCTCGTTATTAATTATAAATTAGATAGTTTTCAATGAATGTGCTATTTCAAGCTTAAAAGATGTATTTGAACTGTTTAATGCAGCCATGCACCCTTATAAAACATGTGCAATTTGTAAATAATGTTTTTGATGTATATAGTTTTGTTATAGAGGGCCACTTGGTAGAATGAGGGTCTAGATGGGGGGGGGGGGGTTCTGGTATTCACTTTTCATTTAAAATTTAGCCCATTATTCATCTCATTAAAAGTTTGGGTTATTCATTAAAACAAGACCAACTATTCATTAAAATACCAATCTTTCAAACAATGCTTAAAAAAGATAGTAATGTTTTAAGATTTGAGCGAGCGAAGCGACCGAGGAAAAATTATGTATTTTCATTGTGTAAATGACATTTTAGAGTGAATAAGTTGGGATAGTAGAACATTTCCAAGAAAAAGAAGGGAAATGTAGGAACACAATGAAAAGTAGGGCCTATCTGAAAGCCTGATTAATAAATTTCTACCCCAACCCGATAAGCATGTTAACACAAAGTAAATACACTGAGATTTCCCAAGGGGGGTCTGGGGGCTTCCCCCAAGAAGCCGAAGATTTTTTTTAAACAATCAAACGAAATGAAGGCTTTGCCTTTAAGGTGAGATTGTTTAAATTAAATTTCATTCTTTTTTGCAGGGATCCCTAAATCCCCAAAACTATGAGCTTGCTCTCCAAATCCATGAAAATAATTACCAGTGCTTCCCAGCTCCCTGAAAATAAATAGCTATTCTCCCCAGATCCCCAAAACCCATGGGGGCCCAATAATATGCCTGCGAAAACTCATTACATTTTCGTGTTCTTTGGAATTCATACACACTCTTGACCTATATATACTTCTTTCTTTCACAGTTTTGCGATCAGTATTATAGAACGCTAGCATAACAGGAACCACATGAATACTACCTGTGTCTTTTGAGTATTTGGTTCTTTTCTGGTATGTAATCTATTTCAGATGCCATTTTGTACTGATTCTCGCTAAATTATGTCCCTTAGTTGAGTGGGTTTTATAAATTGTAGAACTACCTATCATTTGTGATTGTTATAGTGTAATTATTTGATAACCAGTCAATTACAAAGGTGATCAATTTTTTACAAGCATAGGCAAAAATGCATTGATGATTTTTCTAGCATTATTCATTATTCATTAAAATCTGATTATTCACTATTCATTATTTTTTTCTTCTATTCATTAAAAAATTAGGATAATTCATTATTTTTAGGCCCCCATTATTCACTATTCATTATTTTTTTGACTCATTATTCACTATTCATTATAAAATAAGGCCATTATTCACTAATCATTATACCCTATCTAGACCCTCTAGAATGGCCATTTCAGCTAAAAGTGTACACCTCTTTATTTATTGTATAAATAAAATAAATAAATGCGGTCACCTACTGGGAAAGGGCTGGCCTCTTGGCTCTAGTTTGTGGTGTCTCTTTGTAAGTTTGTCACTTTCCCATTGGTATCCTTGGTCAGGTGTGGTACTTGATTGTATCGATTCCTGATCTTTGCATCCTTACTAACTTTATCCATGGGTGTTCCGTTACTAGGATATTCGGCACCGATGAGGCATAATGACACCTGCACTCTCTTAAAACTAAAAAAAGACGGGTTGTGCAATATTTTCAAAGCTGAAAACTGAAGGAGGGCGTCAGGCAGCACACGTGTACCGTACCTAAACCCCAGTTCCAAACTCATGGCTCTATAACGATCAACATTTATAAGCTTAATAAATAATTAGATATCCTAACTATGTTGACGGTGGTGAGGGTTAGGGGTTCTTTCTTTCTCTATATACTGCCAGACCCTCTTGCGAGTATTATCGGCAGGTGTACTTTGTACACTCCGGGTTGCAGGATGAAAGCCTACAAGTAACCATATCTAAATTACCGTAGGGTTCTTTAACCTGCACAAGGGACATCCAGTTAACGTCCCGATCCGAAGGACGATGCACTTATTTAGCGTCATCCCTTCAAATGACACTCGAGAAAGCGTGTTCGGACACCGAAATTTTCCTCGTCACGAGCGGGGATCGAACCTGGGACCTCTAGCACCAGAGGCAAGTTCCTAACCACTGAGCTACCACGCTTATTGGGAAGAATTTTGAGATGTTATAATGTTGGTCTAAAAAACAAACAGTCGGCCACAATCAGATATAAGTATATTTTCAGCTGATATTAGAGATTTTTTTCAAGGTAAAATACTATACTGCTCAACAAAAGTTTAGCACGGGTTTTAATACGATGTCCCACTTTGAATGAACATGATTCATTTTATTTAATGTAATCAACATGTATGGGGATCTTGAAATTTACATTTTTTCGTGTCCTCAAGACAAAAAGTTTTCTAGTTAGGTGTCAGTGGATCGACGTTAAATTTGATGGCATGGGCATGCAAAGGATGCACGTCTACATCTGAAATTAAAAAAATTGATTTTAGAGTAAAGCCAAAGGTTCTTAATGATGAAAAACGTTAAAAACGTCAAAGTATGATACCCGTTTATGTCACGCTTTACCGTTCCATTATGACGTTAAAATGACTTTTTACACTTCTTGACTTTTCAGCGAACTGAATCAAGAGATCAAGAAATCTGTTTGATGTTAGATAGGCACAAGTACCCAGAACATTTCTGTAGTTTGTTCTTCTTTAGATAGCGTCATCGCCTTAATTTAGCCTCAACTTCAGATTAACGTCACTTTTAATGAATTAAATACCATGAGACAAAATTTTATAAACTTACCTTTCCTTAAACTGTCTCTCGTTTGGCATCCTCTTAAACACGAAAACCCTTTCAATTAAGCATTCCTACACAGCGAAAACAGTACTGTTTTTTACTTGTAAACGTCATTATAACAACGACTTAGTTGTTTTCAAGACTCAACTTTTGCTACTTATGCTCAATGGAGATGACCTTTGTCTTTTTTCCAGAATGGCTTATTCGATCAAGCTGTAAAACAAGAGACTTTATAAACCAATGATGCATCAATTTTGTATTGCCATTAATGGAGTTGAAACACGTTTTTTGACCCCTCTCTTGTTTAAAGCAACGAACGACGCAGTAGAAATCCAATTAAAGTACACCAATTGATTCCTAAACTTTATCACATACCAAACCGCCATTTCAGCAGATATTTTATAACTTTAAACCGTTTGCTCAAATAAAAAATAATTTTTATTTATCTGTGCTAAACTTTTGTTGAGCAGTATATTTGCAATAGATTACACGGCCTTTATCTTTATTTGGTCATGCGTTTAATGTCATGTGATTGCGCATCTATCTTTTTAGACAGGGTCAAATATACACAAGGAACAGTTTTGATGAACACTGGAGAACTCTAAATTATATATGAAAAAAAGATAGTCACTGTGTTATGGTGCGACTAATTTTGGCGTACATGTGGTGAAGACGTAGCCCTCTTATTAGCAAAAGGAAAACGTTTAATCGAATTTGCTTCAAGTAGGTATGTAAACTATAGTTCTCCCAAGCTTTAAGGACCGCTCATTATTTTAGTGTCAGGGGGAGGGGCGGCTGAAATGTTGATCCATCCAAATTTAGATGACCCCCCTCCAAAACAAAAATCCAATGACCCCCCCCCCTGGAAACCACATGGAATATAACCTGAAACCCCCCCCCCCCATTTTATATCATATTGTCAAAATGCAATATCCTGTAAGTCATATGTGTGGTACTATGGTACTTTTATTCATTTATTGGCCTGCATGAGTATCCGAGCTTCAATTCTAAATCTTGACAAGTTTTGACCACCAATGAAATATAAGGAATATTTTATATTCGAGACTATTCTGTTTCTATTATTTCCTTAATTTCCAGTCAACAATTTTTCAGTTATGTCTAGATGGGCCTTCCTGAGTTGAACCAGTATTAAGCTGCAGGTAATAGGCTTTCAAGTGCCTTTCCACAAAAAGTAGGGAAAGGGTATGGGGATAAAAGTTTTGACGACAAAAAAATCATGAGCGATAAAGGAGTTATTTTGGGTGTAAAACAGAAGGGATAGAAGGGCTTCTTCACATACAGAATTCTTAAAATAGAGTAATGAATAAGGGTATCAAGCTCCCTTACACAAAAAAGTACAAAAGTAGTGATAATTAAAAGCAGGAATTATCTGTGGAAAAAAGCAGTGATAGTAGAGCTTTTCCAAGTACAAGATCATTACAATAAGTTGCTTGAAAAACATTAAATAAGAAATTTAATACTCAATATTCAAGTAGGATAATAGCTGTGACAATACTACTAGCAAAACAGAATTTTTGTTCATCTGTCTGCTCTGTGGAAAAAATAGTTACTCTCTAAGATTTGAGCGAGCGAAGCAAGTGAGGAAAAAATTCTGAATTTATATCGTGTAAATATCATTTTAGAGTGAAAAAGTAGGGATCAGAAACAGAAGGGAAAAGAAGAAAGTCAAGAAAAAATAGTGGAAAAATAGGACATATCTGAAAGCCTGATTAATCAATTTTCTATCAAAATCAGCATAATTATAATAATAAAAACACCAAAATAGAATTACTTTTGCGCTTGCAAAAATAAAAGCTGAGAAATTTATTGGCCTTCCTAAATAAATATAAGAGATTAATGAATAAACACGAGCGAGCGAAGCGAGCGAGGAATTTTTTCTAATGATTTTATTGAAACGATTTAAACATGACCCCTTCTGCTGGGAAGTCAAAGTTAATGGCGACCTCCCCCATACTAGCCACATTCACATGACCCACCCTTCTTTTAGCTGCCCCCTGACACCTAAATGATGAGCGGTCCCTAATGGCTTTGCTTACATTAAATGCTTGTTTGTAAACATTGAAATCAAAACATTTAAACAGCAAAGTCAGAAATCAGATCTGGTTATTTTGTCAAATAACCATTGTTGTCAGCATGCATGATAGCTCAGTAAGAAGAGACGCTGCCACCAAAACTCCATTCTTTTTTCCATTATGTGCAAGCTCGAATTTTACCAATTTGGACTTTTTATTGTATAATATTCTTATACATTTCCTTTGATCATGTTTGGACGACTTTTTTTAACATTTGTACAAAGCGTCTCTTAAATAGGACATTAGCAAACACGAAGACCCATACAATATGTCATGGAAGGCGTCATTTCAGCAAGGCACAGACTGTTTATTTAAATTATTTATCAGTGCATTTTGTTTGGTAAAATGAAAATCACAGTATTTTTCTCCACTGTGGGCGGCCACCCATATACTAGACTTGAAAGTCGTGACTCCTCCAATAAGTAGTTGTAGTAAATCGAAAGTTTATCGTAAAGTATGTTCCAACCAGGAAGACACCAAATATTTGATTTATGAGTAAATAGACAGTCAGCGAGTATACTGACAAACCTCAGGTAATGTAGAATGCATTGAGCACTCATAGATTTGCCTTTTAAAATGTGTTCAAGGGAGATAAATCACTCTGATAAGAAATAGGGTAATAAAAGTAGACTAAAGTTTGTTCATATTTGCTGTTTAGGTCGATTAACAGTAAACAATAAGTAATAAAAGAATTGATAGTCATAATATTTAGGTAGGCAGTGTTTTGTCGCAGCTACCAGTCGCACAGTTAAAAGATAAGCAGATAATTCGTTTTGTTTGAACATAGGAAATGTTCTTACTTGCTAAGTGTATCAACATGGAGATAAATCTAATGTCATTGGATACCTGGGTGAAACATAGAATTTGGTCAGACAAGTAAAGCAACCATTAAGTAATTAAGCCACAGTGAGACCAACCAATGAAAGATTTAGGCTGGTCCGTCTTAGAATTAATCAACTGTCTTGCAATTGAAGTTTAACATGTTTACATACTGTCAGCGAAATAGAATGAACTTATGCTTTAAAACATAACTTTGTTTCATATGTGTCTCGAATCTGGTGTTTATGTCCAGCTCAAACATGTTAAGCTCAAATAATTTCATTGATACTATTGGAAAATATCCTATTAATCTTCTCCTTTTGTTGGTATTTTCAATGTTATTAGGGTAACATTGATTACATGCCATTTACAGACGCCTGACCAAAGAAAAAATTTAAAAAAAACATGGGTTTCTAAGGCTCCAAGACATGTCTCCTAGCTTTTCGTCCTGGGGTTGGGGAACATGGTTCATTATTATATGCAATCTGTAAAGTCATTATCTGCAATTTCGTATAAAATGTAACATACGTCACGCTGTTGAGCGAAAATATATCTCACAGATTAGTGGAATTGATATTTATGACTAGAACAAATATTTAATTTAAAAGTTCAAATAATGTCATTGACACTTTTGTATAATATCCTATTAGCCTTGTATTTTGCATACTACTATTTTCTATGTAATTGGGGTAATATTGTAAACAGGCCATTTACAGAAAATTGTCCACAGAAAACTTAGTAAACATGGGTTTCTAAGGCCCAAGACATGTCCCTGACTGAAAAAAGTAACCACGTGTTCTTCCTGGGTGTGCAACAGAACTCAAAATTTGAGATTTGGCCCCTAGACCACTCTACCTTATAGCCACTGCGCTCCTTAAGTGCGGAAGATTAATTATAGTAGACTCGGAGATCTAGGCGTCGCTGGTTTGAGACTCATTGAAGACAATGCACTGTGTCCTTGAGCAAGACCCGTTTACACCCGGTGGTTCCGTGATACTTAGTTAGCATTCAAACCTCGCTTTCCATTCATTTCTTAGATTGCAGCCACCCAATTCTACATGAATCTATTACAATATACACGAACCTCTCTCACAATGAATTCAGTCGAGGTTGCTGTTTGGTACTTAACGTAAATATTCGTTTATACACTCTATCGTGTAGCGCTTGAGATCCTTCCCATTTATCATCTGCTACAAGCCCTAATGAGAGTTTTATTGCCCACCTTGGCCATTCTGCCAAAATCAATCTGTGTATTACCGTAAAATGATAAACTTACAGAATTCCATATTACTGGGATATAAAATTGTTTATAAAGCACATTTTTGTTAACAATGAATATTTAAAAAAACTCCATGCTAGGATTTAACATAAATATTTGTTTGTTTGATTTGATTCTTTACGTCCCATCAACAATCTTTCAATTAAACAGGGATTGGTCTTCCTGGGTTGAAGCAGTACTAAGCTAGGATAAATGGGTCTTGCTCAAGGACCACAACGCAGTGACGCCGGTGAGGCTGAAACCTGCGGCCATAACATAGATCATATGAGGTTTCCCGTGATAAAAGTGTTTAACGTAATGATGAAAGAAAATTAAAGTGCCTAAACTATTAACCACCCTGTAAAACAAATATTTGTAAGCTAAAACCGAAATAGGTGACAGCTGAACTGCCATCCCTTTTGGTTTAAACTTTCACTTATTTTCGTACTAAAACAATATGAGATCAACCATTTCCAGTGATAATCCTAAACATATCTACCTGTTGTTGTTGTTGCTGTTATCTGAATCGTTACCGGGCCGCATAGCGCAGTCCGCAAAGTGTCAGGCTGCAGATACGTGTCTGACTTTAGATCCAGGGGTGGCGCGTTCTATCCCGGTCCGGTCCCATACTTTCGTGGAGAATGGTCATGAAACGGTCATTCACCTCCCTTCCGCTGATTCAAGAAGGATTGCTGTCAGTTACAAACGAAAGTATGTGCACGAAGTACTGGTTACCTGCTTAGTCAAGCTTGCCCCAAAAAAGTGTGGTTATGTGAACTGACCGTCCAGACATGAACATACTTGTTGATTGGGACGTAAAGAATCAAACTATACAAAAAATCTGAATTATTACTATTGAATACAAAGAGGATATTTACCTTTTTGAGGTGAATACCAAATATATTTCATCGAATGAGTAGAAAGCATCAGAATTTTCAAGAGTGCGCAGCATGAGTGAAATTTTTGATGTTTTCAACTCACGAGATGACATATATTTGGTATTTACTGCAAAAAAGTTAATTTTCTTTTTATTTTATACATTTTTTTAAAGATTTACGGTTATTCAACTAACCATGCTTCAAGTCCAATCACAATAATATAAAAGAAGACATAGAGGATCTTACATGAGTGCTCATGTTTTATTGAATTTATTAAACGAGTTAGGGAAAAGAGATAAAATGCGAGGCTTGCCGAGCATTTTATTTCTTTTTCGCAACGAGTTTAATAAATTCAATAATACAAGAGCACGAATGTTAGATTCTATTTATCATATGACATAAGATATCTTTGAAGTTTCATTGCTGACGGTAAAACGTTATAATATTGTCATTATGTACGCAATGTTGTTATGGACGTCATAACGTTTCCCGTAAATCGATAAACCACTAGTGGTTTACAGATTTTATTGCATGGTGTTATTTCACTCCCAGACGTGACGTCATATGATAAAAAGAAGTATTTGTGACAGAATACCTAGATCATTCTATAGTCATCGGGACTTACAGATATAAAGAAATTATTCAGCGTCAAAGTGCGAGACAACGACGTCATAAGTGGTGGCATAAATGTTTGATGACGTTACGTAACATAGATTACATTCATTGCCTCAATATTTACATTTCCACTGCGAGTCTTTAAATGAACCTTTACATTTGAGATGTGGTTCGTACTTTCATGAACTTATCGATTTAAGCCACATCCACATACGCGCCATTTTAGCGGGCTAACGTCAAGTCCATCCAATAGCGTTGCTTGTTTACTGACGTTTGCGTGACGTAGAATACGCATCGCCATGACATTAGGCGCGAAAATTGGGCGTTTTGGCTATTCCTAACCCTACGTTATGTCTAATTTAATTAAAAATATCTGGAAAACCAGCCAAGTTGGGTGAAAATTGAAAATTGATACTTGACTGATAATATAAAATGTAAATATAAGTAAGAAATTCAATTTTTGAAGGTTCATGGAATCATGAATACTTCGGGTCTCTTGCAAAGTTAACGTGAAGCCCGAACTTTGCAAGAGACCCGAAGTATTCATGAATACTTCAAAAAAATTGAAATCATTTCTTAACTCACTGAAGCGGGGGATGCTGAAAATGCAAAATCGAAAAAATTCAGCAAGTCTGAATTATTTTGGTACCAAAATGTTCATCGTGTTCTTACTAAGAAAAGTCCTACCCACACTTGATGTTTTTGTTCACAAATAAGAAAGTTATAGGCATTTGAACTTTCGAAGTGAATTTAAAAGTCAGAGGTAATCCAAAAAGGTGATATCAATCACTAGTGAAAATATAGGCTGATATCAATCACAAGTGATTGATATCATATCGTTTCACTCTGTGAAAATGCCATTTTTATTTGTTTTAGATATGCATTGATTTCACTGCTACTGTCGTGTCAACCAAGAGTGACAGTGACTTAATATTTTGTTTACAATTGTTTAGTAAAATAAAAACTTGTACACTCCACTTGACCTAAGACGAATCGATAGATCACTTGTGTATAAATCCTACCCTGCGGATAGGATAACTGCACAAGTGATATATCGATTATAAGTCCATGATATCTTTGTAAACAAAACATGACGTCACTGTCACTATTTGCTGGCGGGACAGTATGTATGAAATAAAACAACTTTAAAATCAATAATAATGTTCCACCAGGATCAGCGGCAGTTTTGTTGCATCGTATTTGTGAACAGTCTATGCTATAAACAGTACAGGATAAATTACTCCAACACGAAAATAATATGCCATCAGGAGAGTTCCAGATCAGATTGCAGTTAATCTAAACACGAAAAAACATGTACACCCGATTTACTGTAGACTAGTCTTATTTGACAGTGTATGACAGCGCCCTGTCTGACACGCTCAGTCTCTGTTAGCTGGTCGCACTTAGATTGGTTCCCCACGTTGATAATGCTCCACTTCCGCTACGCATATAACGTTTGGTAACTAGTAATTTTTTACAAGTAGAAAATCCCACTCATCCGACTGCGCATGCTCCAGAAAGAGCATCTGTTTACATCCTGGGTCAATTTCGCACATCAAAATGAGAAATGAACATGTACTGAAAACTGAGAAGATTTGCAGCACTTTCTTTTCGATACAAAGTCTTTCAAATATTGCTGTTATTGGTAATTTCGATTTTAATATTTTTTTTAATGAATTCATATTTTAATGTAAACAACCGACGGTACTTTCCCAAATAGCTCAAGTGGTAGCGCTGTAGCTTAACGAGGTAAGGGTCTAGAGATCGATTCCCACACGTCGAATTTTTTTTTCTTCCGCATATAGTATTTCTTCAAGTAGAGAATCTGTGCATGCTCCAGAAAGAGCGTCTGTTTACATCCATGGATCATCGTGGCTACAGCATGGGATAGAAAGTTATTGTGATAGCAATTAGCATTTAGGTCCCCCTTGGATGGACCTCCCCTGAAAATGTTGGACCCCCTCTGGATCCTTGGGAAAGTATAGTTTTCTCTGCAATAAAACCATAGCCCCCCTCCCCCGCCTCTGTAAAATAAGTTGAGGACTAAAAAACGTCTCAGCCTGGAACCCCCCCCCCCCCTGGCAAAAATTCCTGGATCCGCGCATAATATTATACATGCTTTAAAGTCATATTAAGGGGGTCGCGCACATGCGTTCCTTTTTCGCCACGCCCCCTAACTGTGAATGATGACCACCCCGCCCCCTCCCCTGAAATATCCACAATTTCATCATAGATCCCATAAATTATTTATTCAATCTGAAACCCCTTAAATTATTGAAATTAAAAGTTAGACCCCCTCCTTAAGAAAAGGTCCGAGTCCACATAGGCTACGAAATGTCAGAGTAACCCCCATCCGATTGGAAATCCCCAACACAGGCATGCACGGACCCAGAAAGTTTTGTTAGAGGGAGTCCAATTTATCTTTAACAACTTTTTTATGGTGAGGATCCAATTACCTTCAAGGTGTATCATCATCGGCCAATTTCAGTGGCGTTTCGCTAGCGGCCGAATTAATGGCCCAACATTGAATTCTGGCCTTGCCTTTGAGATTTTCAAGTGGATCCAGACGTGTATTGCTAAATAAATCCTATAGCTTTGTGATTTTGCGGGGCCCGGAGCCCCGGCCCCCTATGGATCCGCGCATGGATAGTTTTCCTCGTAACCAGGCTTATTTAATGAACATGAGACAGAGGGGCCGCGGGTTCGAGCCTCACAGGCGACACTGCGTTGTGTCCTTGAGCAAGACACATTAATCCTAGCTTAGTACCTGTTCAACCCAGGAAGACCAGTCCCTACATAACTGAAAGATTGTTGATGGGACGTAAGAATCAAATCAAACAAATCTCCTTCGCAATGCTGGTCCAATGTCATGTGCTCCGGAAACATAAACTTCTTTTAACACCAAACACATTATTCAGAATACAGACACAGAGGATTTTGTAATAATATAGTGGTGTTTTATAATGAGAGAATGGTCGACATTTGGTTCGATGTTGGTACAAGGTTGGTATGCGGCGACGCCCACATTTCCACCAACTACCAACGTGGGACCAACATATCTTTGCTATCTGTGTAGACACCCAAAACACAAAATATGACGTCCGCTGATATTGTTCACGAATTCCAAGCATATTCCCGCCTGGGTGAGAAAGGGGGCGGGGGGGGGGGGGGTAGGGGTACTCTGATATTTTCATACATCCGTAGGCCCGGACCATTTTTGGGGTTAATTTTTTGGTGTTTTGTGATGACTCCAAAAGATATCCACAAAATCTTCATACCCCAAAAAATAATTATTTTTCTGAAAACCCTCAAAGGTATTGAAATTCAAAATTTTGAACCCCAAAATGGTGCGAGCCCACGTATGAATGAAAATATTATAGTACCCCACCCCCTCCACCCTCTCCTCGCAGATAGAAACAGGGGCCGGGGGCGTCCAGACTCAAATAACAGAAAAAACTCTGATAAGGGTGTTTTTTGTTGTTTTTTTTGCAACTATATTTTTTACGGTTCAAAATGGTCGAACATTTTCCGGGGGGGGGGGGGGGGGGGTGCAACTTTTTATTTATTTATTTATTTTATTTTTTTTGGGGGGGGGGGGAGTGGGGGTGGCAAATCCTTATTTAACTTATATAACAAAACCTATATAACTTGTGATTTTTCGGGGATTGAGTTTTCTGAAAGTCTCGGCCGGCGCAGTCGTTAACATGTCTGACTACTGTTTTTTTTTTGTTTTGTTTTTTTCGGGGATGAGGGGGGGGTGGGGGGGGGGGCAAATGCTTATTTCCAACGAAACCTAAAGAACTTGTGATTATTTTTTTTTTGGGGGGGGGCCGGACCACCTATCCCCCTCTGGATCCGCACATCTGTTAGAAATAAGTAATTGCCCATTTCCCTGTCATGGATTGAGTTTTGTTGGTGCAAACTGAAAGTCTCATAAGTGTTTCCCCTGCGAACATTTGAAATTCCAGAAAATAGTTGTACCAGGCCGCGTTGCGTCTGACTAGATGCGGGGTAACTGTCTTTTTTTATTTTCGGGGGGGGGGGGGGGGGGGGGAAGGGGGAGGGGGGGATGCTTATTTCTATAGAAACCCATGGAACATGTGATTTTAGGGGGGGGGGGGTAGGGTCCGGACCACCTAACCCCCTCTGGATCCACGCATGGGTTAGAAATAAGTAATTTGCCCACTTGCCCGTCACGGATTGTTTATTTTCGGGGGGGGGGGGTGTTTATTTCTATTGGAACCTATAGAACTTGTGATTTTTCAGGGGGGGGGGGGGGGGGGTCCGGACTGCCTATCCTCCCCCTCTGAATCCGCGCATGTGTTAGAAATAGATAATTGCCCTCTTCCCCGCCACGGATTTAATTTGCTGGGGGCAAACTGAAAGTCTCAGAAGGTTTTCCCCTTGACATTTTAAATTCGTGATGGGATGCTTGTTTTAAAATCGCAAATGCACTGGACTCAAGACGTCACAGGTATTTTCCAATACCACGTATTTTTCCAATACTACGTCAGTGTGTATGCTATAAATAGACGCAATGGCGTATAGTAGTTACCTGTCTTAATATGCTGACAAGCTATTAAAGGGAGAGAACCAGTCTAGGTCGCACTATAAAAGTCGTGTTTAATCGTACTAGGGCGTAACAGACCGCACTAGACCGTACTCGGAACCGTAAAACAATCGTATGAAAATCTTTTTGCAAATCATGTTCAAAGCGTGACAAACCTTGCTTGATCGAGTATATCCGTGTTTTATTCGTACATACTCGAGCTACATTCGATTCTAAATCGTACCAACTCATCCCCAGGCACGGTTGGAGCTCAATACTCGTACAAGTCAACCCGTGTATAACCGAGTATACCGTATTGGAACCATGTGCCGAGCCGTGTTCTGTGTGAGACAGGCTTAAGTGATTTCCAACAATGTGGCATTTTGACAAGCGTAAATTCAGACTAGCCTTTGCAGCCTCCTTTTAAGCTTAGAAGCTCCAAATGATGTTCGGGCAATAGGTTAATATTCATAGAATAGTCAAACGAATAACAAAGGCTCTGATCAGACTGCCCGTATGCGCAGGCTGGTCCGAGCCTTTGCTGGTCGCACATACCACATTGTTGGAAAGCTCATGTCGCGGCTCAAATATTTACTAGCCTATCGGATGAATAAGTCCAGATCACCTGCACTGTAAATGTATGTGTAAGTTAACACCTAAAAAAGTGGCAGTTGAGCTGCTACTATTTTTTATATAAACTAACACTTATAATCAAACCAAAACAATATGAGGTAAAACATTTTCCAGTGATAAATCCTAAATATTTCTACCCGTTATTGTTGTTGCTGTTTTCTGGATCGTTACAATTGAATAAAATAGCTTTAAAGCAATTGTAATGTTACACCAGGATCAGTAGCAATTCTGCTGCCACTAAATTTGTGAAAAGGTATACTATTATAAGTAATAGTGCAGGATAAATTACTCACTTAGCTCTGTCCCTCACCAGCTACTTGGGTGAGCTAATAGTATTAGGCTCTGTCTGTCAGTGCATCAGATTATCGGCACAAGTATCGGTTTGTGATTGTGGTATTTCCTGATCATACTCACTTACTATTTTTTAAACATATTTGTACTACAAGTTTTAGCTCATCTGAGGTGAGATACTAATATTAGGCTCTGCCAGTACGCCATACTCATTATGTGAATGTTTTATTGTGATCAGTCAACGTCCGTCGTGCGTCTTCCATTGTCTGTACACTTTTTCTATAAATGATATCTCCTTAACCACTCGTCAGAATTTCAAAAGAAAAGTTTACATAAATGTTCTCCATTAGACTCTCCACCAAAATTGCACAAATGAGTTCGTACTGCTGAACAAAATGGCCACCAACGCTACAATAGAAACATCTTAAACCAGCATCTCTCCCTTAACCGCTGATCAGAATTCATATAATTTCACACAAATGTTCCCCATAATATTCTGTACTATATATGCATATTCGAATGACCACCATAACTAAAAATATAACTAAAGTTAACTTTTTTAACGGTGCAAACCCGTCGATGCCATGACACCTCTTCCATTTTAAGACGCACCAGCTAACCACTTTAGAATCCCATGTTTTCCAAAGGACCGTTTGCAAAGCATGTTAAGGCACATGCGTAAAATTACTCTTTAAACTTGCATGTGTAGCTAGCCATAGAAGTCTTAAGTTGAATTCGACACTTTATCTGCTTCCACACTTTGTGTTTGCGAGCAGCATAGACTCTGGCGAGACTGTGCATATGCACAGGCTCGTCTGAGCTATCGCTGCTCGCCTATACAATACATACCAAAATCTCATGTATTGGCTTATTTTTCAATTTTAAGGCTCTTGTCTTTCTTTATTCATATATTGTGGAATACCAAATATGGACATGAAACATTGGCAAATGCTTGTTTTATAAACTTAGTTCTGTAATTTCAGAGGCACTGATACAGAGACATGGACTCAATTGATGGTGCTAAAGGAGGTCACGTTTCTTCGGAAGAAAGTTTTACCATCGCATGTGACCCATGTGACTATGACCATATCTCAAAGAAAGCAGCAGCCTACTGTCACGAATGTGCTGAGTATTTATGTGAGGGGTGTAAAACTGCACATGGGAAACTAAAATTGACACGTTCACATAAGCTGCTATCTGGAGAATTGATGCCACCAAAAAGATCAGCAGGAAAGATGCAAGTTTTAAATACAGTTCTGTGTTCCTGTATGAAACATGAGGTATCAATATATTGTAAAGAACATTGTAGCCTTGTTTGTGTGAACTGTAGAACTCTTCACCACAGAAGATGTAAAACCAGTGATATTGATGAAGAAATCCTAAGCTTTAATGTCGACAATACTAAGACAACCATTGATAACTTTAATGCGCTGAATAAAAACATTTCAACACTACAGGAGAGCAGAGAACATGACCTCAGAACTCTGTCTTTGGGAGCTGAAAACTGTCGAGATAGAGTAAAACAGTTTCGAGAAGAGCTTATTGCACAACTCGACAGCATGGAAGCCAAAAGTCTTTCAGACATCAGCATCTTGGAAACCCAAGAACAGGAACCTATAGTCCAACAAGTGAATATCTGTAAATCTGCAATGAACCGTTTAGATGATGACAATAGGAACCTTCAGCTGGCAATAGAACGAGCTGACATCCGAAGTATATTTATGCGTAATATACAACTATCACAAGCAGTGACGTCTTTGACAACAATCACAGAAGAAATCTCCACAGAAGTATACCAGCCTCATATTTCTTTTGAATGTAATCCAGCTATAAGTTTTGCAGGTAATCAAGATCTTGGAACAGTTAAATTTCATACTACCAGAACACCACAACTGAAAGGCTTCGATGAAATGTGTATAACAGCAGGAAATAAAATCAATGTCAAATTACAATCTGATGCCAAAGATACCTGGATTTTTGGATCTACTTTCCTTTCATCAGGGGAACTGATTCTTTGTGATCGTAGCAATTACAAATTAAAGCTTCTAGATAAACGCTTGCAAATGAAGGAAAGTATTGACGTGCCTGCAGAGCCTTGGGATGTAGCTCCAGTAAATCAACAACAAGTGATAGTAACTTTCCCGCACAACAAATACTCACAGTTCATTCAAGTAACGCCTTCACTTGCTTTAGGTCATAAGGTAGATCTTGGGATGAAATGCTGTGGTGTGACTGTTTCGCGTGAAAGTATTTATATATCATTGGCAGATTCAGAAGAATGCAAGATCGGAATTTATGACCTTACTGGGAAACAGAAGCTTATGATCGGCCCATACAGTTGCGAGGATGGTAAACTACTGTTTAAACAGCCCTATTATATTGATGTGTGGAATGATGAAAAGATATTTGTGTCTGATGTAGATGACAAATCAAGTACATCAACAGTATATTGTCTTGAAAGCAATGGCAATGTTCTATATTCTTTATCTAACCCTTCATTTAAACGTTGCCAAGGAATAAGTGTCGATGAAAATGAAAACCTGTTAGTGTGTGACTGGTATAGCCATAAAGTATTTTTGATAACAAAAGATGGCAAAGAAGTACGTGAGTTCTTGACGGAAAAAGATGGTCTATATCAGCCATTAACAACCAGCTTCCGTCGTAGTGATGGAACTCTTGTGGTAACATGCTTAGATCGTAATGACATCCTGGTGTTCACATTGAAGTAAGAAATTAGCCCAGCTCAAGATATTTTTGTACTTCACAAATCGGCGAGCAGTAAAGGCTCAGACGAGACTGCGCATATTCGTAGTCTCGCCAGAGCCTTCACTTCTCGCATACACAAATGAGCCGCGACATGAGATTACCAACACTGGGGTATGTGCGACCAGCAAAGCCTCAGATAAGCCTGCGCATACGCGCAGTCTGATCAGAGTCTTTGCTAGTCGCTTGAAATTCTCGTGAGTGTTAAGACTCTGGCTGATCATCGTTTGGAGTTTCTAAGCATACAAGTAGGCTGCAGGGGCTCGTCTGAGTATACACTTGTCAAAATGCCACATTGTTGGAAATCATATGTCGCTGTTAAAATTATAGAAGAAGAGGAGACTCAGGCTCAATATTAGACCTCTAGCCCCGGTGTATTTGTATAGGCATGGAAAAGATTAAGCATGAATGAACAGTCTCACCAGAGCCTTCACTTCTCACATACACAAAGTATAGAAGTAGAGGCAGACTCTGGTCCAATATTAGACATCTAGCCCTGCTGGATAAAAATAGGCATTTAAAAAGGCTTAGCACATATGCGATAAGTACCAAAATATTGCGAACTGGTCCATATGGATTAGTCAATATAGCAATGGTACCTACAACGTACGAGCGAAGTCATTTCTTTAAGATGAAAAGTACAAAGTATGAAACCTGAGTGTACAGTTCCGCACAGGTTTCAAATTTTGTACTTTTCTTGAGAGTATGATAGTCAAATAGAGCTATCACATGCATTATAAGAAAGTAATTGTATATACATTTTGTCAACCAATTCTTGCAAGGGTTGATAACTGCAACTGGATTTTAATTGCACAATTATATAGAAGGGCAAATGAAAATAATTGTCGATCGATTTTTGGGGACGGATGTTAGTCCGTTCCCCAATTTTAACAATAGCGTTTTGACCACACGTCGTAATTTGCTCTTGCACTGTTGAACACATCAATATGTTACCATTAATCCCAATTTTTCAGCATATGTGTTGCAAAGTATCAGGTTAAATGGTTGATTTAGAGGCAGAGAGGTAAACAGTTGATTATGGATCAGTTACTTTCTGAGAAGCCGGCTGATATGGATCTACATTGTATTCAAAACAGGGCATTACCAAGCCGCATGATAAGGGATTAATACGATCCTAACAACACCTATCAAGAAGCTTCCGCGTAAAAATAGTTCCAACTTGTTTCGTGTTTTTTTATTGTCGTTGTTGTTTTTGTCTTTTTAAAAATAGGTCTAGATCTACAGTAATTGAGATTTATCTGCTCGATTTCAAAAAAACAATCATAAATATATGTAAATTATTATCGCGCAATAATAAATTTATATAATTAGCGACCACGTGAGCAGGGAACCAGTTGATACATATACAAGAATTGGCTTTTTAAAAAAGTTAGCGGTCGTTTAGCGATATGATTTTAAGTCGTCTTACGCACTACATACTTGTGTTTGAACCTCTCAGACTTGTCCAATTGCATTAATATTTGTTCTAAGTTTTGATTATTAATATCCCAGCTGTGATTTTATATTTAATTTTTACAATTTAATACATTTTCCCATTTAATGCACCCTGCCAAAAGGTAAATAAAATCTAAACCTGTTGACTGTACAATGTGCAGACTTCACGGAGCCTTCGTTTCTAGCATAAATGTGAACCATATCACCATTTGAGTCAACACGACCTTTTGGTACTTAACGCATTGTCCAGTGACGAACTCCATGCAAACATGTGCAGACTCGCCTTCGCAGTCGCATTGTTGAGTGTCTCAGGCAAATGTGCAGACTCGTCATGCATTCGCTGCTCGTATTAGCGACAACCCAATCACCATTTGATCAAACACGCGACATTTTAATACTGTTGCGAAGGCTCAGACGAAACTGTCAGCGCAAATATGCAGACTCGCCAAAGCCGTAGTCACTTCACAATGCGATAAGTGTCAAAATCTCGTGCTCTCTCAAATGGCGATTTCGGTGTCATTTTTGCAAGCAGAAAATGCTCTAAAGAACAGGCTCACCTAATGATTCATCACAGTTCCAAAATATCATGTGGTGGCTCAAATGGAAATCTGTGTTCCAGAAGCAAAGGTTCTGGTGAGTCTGCACATTTGCACAGGCTCGCTTGAGCCTTCGTAACAGTATCAGAATCCCATGTGCATGCTCGATCGGCGGTGTGTGTGTCATTTATGCGAGCAGCGAGTTAGGGCTCTGGTGAATATTCACAAGGCTGCACAGGTTCACCTGAGCCTTTTGTCAGTCGACAATCTAATAAGTACCAAACTCTCTTGCTGGCCCGAAATGCGCTTTCGCTGTCATATATGACTTCAGCGAATGCTCTGGTGAGTCTGCACATTCGCACAGGCACAACTGAGCCTTCGTCACTGTACCAAATTTTTTTGCGTTGGCTCAAATGACGACTTGTGTCCTATTTATACGAGCAGCGAAGGCTCTGGCGAGTCTGCACCAGTAAATACAACAACGGGGTGCAACCATCATTGCGTTATTTCAATGCTCACTTCAAGGTAATGAAAATCCTCAATAAAACTTTTATCAAGAAAATGTCATTTCATGGAGGTATAATGCTGCCTATACTTTCATCAATATAGGCTGCTAACTGACTCAAGGGTCGTTGTCGACTTTTGAAAAGTGGTACGATCTTGAAATGTAGTATGCGTCTTTCGAGTGTCAAAGGCACGTGTGTGTGTGTGTGTGTGTGTGTGTGTGTGTGTGTGTGTAGGGGTGGGAGGGGGAGCACGAGAGAAACGACCCCTCTCGTTGGGGGATAGGGCCTCCCTAAAGAAATATTTCTACTTCAAAATGTCCGTAAAAGCGATTCTAATGCATTTTGAGGTCATATTTTTCTAGTGAAGCCAAGTTTATTTTTTACAAGCATTAGCTTTTTTTTTAAAAAATGCATGTAGCAGCTTTTTGAACCCTCACCATCAATGCATTAACACATATTTCGGCCCATCGGCGGTGGCGGTGGACAGTTTCTATTTCTCAACCAAAACATAGTTGTGGGTACTCAAAGAATTGTCTCAATAAGACGGTTCTTTAAAGCATCAAAACATATGTTTAAATCTCTACCAAGGCATATGTTGTGGATAATCAAAATGGAACTGTCTCATCTTTTGAGTACTCAAAGCAAATATTAAAACTGATGGACAAGAAAACATTCTCACTATTACGCTGGAATTGTTTGCTAATCTAGACCTATGATTCTATATCGAGAGAAGACTCAACAAATCAGGTTGCGCATCTACAACATTACTACGGGTTAACACGAAATCATGTTTGATTCGAAACAGCATAATTTTATATTATGTTTTCTGTTTCTTCTCAGCTCACAGGGGTCGGCAATGATGATTTAAGACCACTTTGATGCACGCTCACTATTATACTTTAATTGTAATTGGTGCCATTTTCTTAATCTTATTTTTTGTAACGTCCGCTTTTCACACCCTGATGCCCCAAGAATGTGTGTGTGTGGGGGGGGGGGGAGGGGGGGGCTGAGATTTTCATATATATACGTAGGGTTGACCATTTTTGGAGGTTCAAAATCTTGAATTTTAATATTTTTGGGGGGTTTCAGAAATATCATTATTTTTGGGGGTATGAAGATTTTGTGGATATATCATAACGAAATTGGACTGGTTTTAGAGGTCATTTCTATACATTTCAGGGATTTCTGGGGTTTTCTTAAAGTCAATGTGCAGGATGGGGATATTATTTTGGGTAGCCCAAAATTAAAAATATTTTTTGGGGTCTGGCTGATATTCCCGTTATATTTTGGGGGTAGACAGTAGATGCTGGGTCCAAGCCTACGTATGAAGAAAAACATGAGAGTACATAATAATGTCTAAGTTCAAAACTCCCAAATATACTATCAAACGTGCACAAAATATAGGCTGCACATGTTCAACGTGGGAACAACCATAATGCAAAGTTTGAATATAAAAGAATGAAAGCTGCTGGAGTTACAGATTACATAAACGAGACACCCAAACCATTTCGGATGGAAAAATGTCCAAGTTCAACGGAAAATATTTTTCAAATGTGCACAAAATAGGAGGTACACATGTTCAATGCATGAATGATCAATCATTATGCAAAGTTTGAATAATAAAGATATGAAAACTGTGGGAGTTACAGATTACACAAACTAGACACCATCTAAGCATTTTGAACGTAAAAAATACCTAAGTTCAAGACCCCAAAACACGAAACAAAATATTTGGGGAATGTGCTCCAAATCAGAGATGCACATGTTCAATCGTATCATCATGCAAAGTTTTCATATATAGGAACGAAAACTGTTGGAGTTACAGATTACACACACTATACACCCAAAGCCATTTCGGAGTGAAAAAAATTCTAAGTTCAACACCCGTCAAAAATTGAGAAAATATTTTTCAAATGAACACAAAATAAGAGATGCACATCTTCAATGTGTGAACAATCATTATGCAAAGTTTGAATATAAAGGAATGAAAAGTGTTTGAGTTACAGATTACACAGACCAGACACCATCTTAGCATTCTGGACAGAAAATATGTCTAAGAGCAACGCCCCTCAAAAATAAGAAACTTGATATTCATGAATTATGCACAAAATAGAAGGTGCACATCTTCTATATGTGAACAATCACTATGCAAAGTTTTAATAAAAATGAATGAAAACTTTTGGAGTAACAGATTACAAAAACTAGGCACCCTAAAAGTATTGCGGATGGATGGACAGACGGAAAGACGGACTCTCTTACAAATGGATTCTTGTTGGTTGCCAATAAAGCGTAAGTACCCAACAAATCCCAGGAAAGTTTAACGGAATAAACTTCATTTTGAGTTTATATTGCCTAGGTTACATTTGCTACGGTCGTCGTACGATTTATTTTTCTACGATTTTCTCTACGATTTTTTCGGCACCGTAGGCGGCTAAAAGCTACGACGTATGTGTTTACATTGCTTACGATCACCTTACGATTTCTTTCGGCGACAAACTAGAACAAAAGTTTACAGAGACCTTGCGGATATCGTACGACAACCGCAAGGTTATCGTACAATCATCGTGTTATCTTCATGACCTCCCTATATAAATCGCACGATGCCCGTACGATGACCTTGCGGAAGTCGCAAGGAGTCGGTACGCTGACTGTGCAATTGTCGTGTAATTATGTGCATGGATTCAAACGGCTATCCATGTTCATTTTTGCATTCCATTTGAACTATGTTTCAAAGTCATGTGATCACAAATCGTGATGCGAAGAGGCTAGTGTTTTAGTTGAACATGGTCCCAAGGTATGAAACAGCGTGATACCTTTGTGTATATTTTAATGTCGATTTCTAAGTTCTGCAGTTTTCATAAAGTTTAAATCACAGAATATTGCAACCACTTTTTTATAGTACACTTTTATAATTCGAAAAGTAGCACTTTAATTGAAAATAAAAAGATGCTTTTATTGTATCAGCGTAGAATAAAACGCTTATTATGGTTTTATTCAGTTTAATCATTCAAAGGCACTCTACGGCCAGCAACACATAAAATCTGCGTCATAAGCAAAAATGAAGTCGTTGCATGCGAGCAGCAAAGGTACTGATCAGAATGCGCTTTCTTCCACTCGGCCTGGTCAGCACATTTGCCATTCGTTTTCAGTAAAATACATTTTGTAGAACATTCATTCATTCAAATTTCAATGTTCGAACTAGTCACATCTTCTCACTTCGAGATTTTATTCCTTGAAGTAATACTCAAATTCAAATCCCAGAGTTATAAATCACAAAAATATCTGGACTTTTTTTTAATCTTATCTAATTAATTAAACCCCTTATCCAACCAGCATTTTATATACTGAAAATGCATATGCATTTCACGTTAGGTGCATATTTTGAATTGCTCTTCAGATAATTTTATCATGGAAACATACTCTATGGGCCCTGATTAGCATGCACGGATCCAGAAAGTTATGTCAGAGGGGGTCCAACTCAACTTTTTTTACTTGATAAGGGCGAGAGGATCCAAATACCACTAATTATTGGCCCGCTAGCGAAACGTCATTTTAAATGGCGTTTCGCTGGCAGACCGATGCTGGCCCGTCATGTAATGCTGGCTTGGTACATGTTTAGCTTTGAGATTTTCTACGGGATCTGGACCAGTATTGATAAAAAAAAACTATATTTTTGTGATTTTCCAGGGGGGGGGGGTCCGGACCCCCTGTCCCCCCCTCTGGATCCGCTCATGATTAGACTGCTTCCATCAGCAAACTGAACTGTGTCCATATTGAGTCACACTGAGTGGTGGTATAAGAAACATCACCTGAAGACAAATATTGAAATGAAACAAACAGCTAATGATAAGTCGAAAGGCGAACGCACGATCATCGTGCCATCGCCTTAGGGTTACCGCAGGATGACCGTCCGATGTCCATACGATTTTATGGGCCCTGCAAAGGCATCGTACGGCGACCTTGCGGGCTCCTTACGACTATCGCAAGAGTGTACGATCATTTTTGGGCCAAGATGACAATCTAAAACCCTGCGTTGTCCTCACGATCATCGTGCGGTGCCCGTACGGGGATCATACGATGTCACTGCGATGTGTCTACGGGCTACGGGCTTACGATTTTTTCAAATTTGTCATTGTGCGGAGTTAAACAAAATCGTAGAGGCCACGATGCCCGTAAATCCGTACGATGATCGCAAGGTCTCCCTGCGGAGGCGGTACGGAAACGGTGATTTGGACATCGTACGGGCATCGTATACTCGTCATAAGGCAAATGTAACCGAGGCATTAGCTCCCTTTATATGCAAATGAGGTTTATTCCGTAATTGATTTTGGAAATTTAAAGTACCAAGAAATTTCGGAAATTTAAAGTACCCAACGAGAGTCCATTCGTGAGTACGAACGGACGGAGTGGACCTACTACTAGACCTGCTTTCGCTGAGGCCAAGCAGGTAATAATAATTATGAAACAAGTATTAGCCTAAAAAAGCTGGTGGTCGTTTAACCTGAGTATAAAATGTATTCATGCACACTGCATGCTTCAATTTTAACTTCTCGAGCCTGTCCATTTACAATGGTTCAAAGCTCTGAGATATAAACGTCAGAGCTGTAATTGTTTACCATTTAAAACGTGTTTCCATCGCGTATAGGTCTACTCTTTTTATGTGGCTGGATTTTAAGTACCCGGCTTATGCATGATCATTTATAGTCTATCGTGAACAAGATATGTTATGATAGTGGATCTAGCATGCGACACAATTATGGAACGTTATTTGACAACATTGGACAGCCCATTTTTACGATATTTTTTTCTAAAACTGAGGCCAGAAAGCAAGGTAACAGTGACACTGAATGATATTCGACACTCCCTGACCCCCAGGATGTGTCCACAAACCAAATTCGGGATTCCTATATCATATAATATAGGATTTATGCTCGTGACACGATTTTTCTAGATCTGAGGGCATATGTTAAGGTAGGGTACGCGACGCACCGTGACCCCAAGATACATGAATTCACGAATTTTGGCATTCTACTTCAAATAATACAAGAGATATGATCCCGACATTATGTCAACACTGAAACACTGTCTCAGAGCTGACAGCAGCAGAAACCACTTGGTGCCTAAATTAATTTTACTGGACAGATCTTCACTCTGGATGGATTCTGCTAAAGTCAAAAGCTGAGAAAGAATAGTATCTTAATTTGACCATATGTACATACAAATGGACGGTGATACTAAAGTATGAGAGTAAGTCCTGTTTCTTCAGCAATTAAGTACCTATAGTCTTATATTGTAGATACGTATGCATAATCATTAATAGTCTATAATAAAACTGTTTACCGTGTCCGTTATATGGCAGTACATCAATTCATATCTAATTCCGTGTGATGTAGATACAAATAAGAAATGACAAGGACCTCGGACAGTCTTAATGAAGGATTGCCCATAAAAATGGCCAGAGAAAAGTTTCAAAGAAAATGATATTTTTTCTGTGAAAAAGGGAGTAGGTTCAACCCTCGACTTATCCACAAAAGCCGTTTTCTCATTGAACAAGTACCAATTGAAAAATATGGGTTGAAAACTCCATTTTTGCTATTCAACATATAGAAAATAGAAAAAGTTTTACCGAGGTTCTTTCCCCCCCGTGACCAAACTATTCCTTTTGCATACAGTTGTAGATTTACATTTCACACATCATATAAAAACGGCATGTTTGGTCACGGGGGGGAACGATGTCAAAATGCTCAAAAACACTATATTATAAAAACTTATTAGAAACTTATTTTGTAAAAACCTGTAGGTAAATATCAATTTGCAATGGCATATATCAGGGCTTTAGTAATGAATGCTTACAAAGAAATTAATTGTCTCATTTCTCAATCAAAACATTATGTTGTGGGTACTCAAAAGAACTGTTGCAATGAGACGGTTCTTTTAAGCACCAAAATTATAGGTTAAATCTGATGTTTAAGAAAATATTACGATTTTACGCTAAAAAACTGTGTTTATCTAGACTATGATTTTTACAGTATACAGATATGATACACCTCAGTGCACATTAGTCGAACTGGTTGAACTTAAACATTACAGGTAATAGTCAAAAGTAATTGACAGCACACCCCTTTAGATGAGCAATGAAATCTTCTCAACCCGAATTTAATGCAATCGCATCACTTTCGTCTCATGTTTTATGCCGCAAACATTATATTAACATGTATTTAGATGAATACTCGTTGAAACTTTGACTTTTTGTGAAATAAAATTTGGTCACAAAAAATACCCCCACCCCCTAAACCCTAAAGTCCTGGCATAATTATGCAATATTTTCAAAATATTTTTATTTTGTTAGATGCACTGAATGCAAGGGTTTGATTTAAGCACAAAACTATAGTTGTCAATTAAGCATTATGCTAGCCACAGGCTGTCAAAATTTGGGCAGATTGAATAGGAAACTGTCCGAGGTCCTTTATATAGGAACCAAGTGGTTTCAAATTTTGATGCTGCCAGTTCTAAGGAAGTGGTTTTGATGTTGATTAATTGTTTATTGTTTCTTCTATTTTTTTTTCTTTGTCCTTGTTTGGCTTTTTTGTTGTAA
This sequence comes from Loripinus fragilis, assembly GCA_964019695.1. Classification (NCBI taxonomy): domain Eukaryota; kingdom Metazoa; phylum Mollusca; class Bivalvia; order Lucinida; family Lucinidae; genus Loripinus; species Loripinus fragilis. Next base: position 52,417,636 of record OZ026528.1, on the reverse strand, counting down.
GGTTTTAGTTAACCATTCTTGTTAGCTAAATCACAGGTTGTACAAAAGGTATCAAACTAAAAATCTCCCTATTTGAAGACTTGAACGCTTAAATACAGCCGTCCCCATCAGTACTCTCAGTGCTTTGATTCAGTTATTGTGACGGTGTGCCGCGGTCCCGGCGCACTAGGCATATATAGCACACACGGCACACCCAGTTTTATGCACCACTACGGCTTTAAAAAAGGAATTCGGGCTGTATCCTGCCCTTATCCTACGCCTATTTTGCATTAATTGAAAGTGTGGTGCATTAGTTAGTTTGAATTTTGGAAATGTTCTAAAACAGGTTTCAATCTTGTGGGGATCGACGTGACAATTTCGTCTGCACAATGTCACCCCCACTGTTCCTGAAAGTGTAAGTTTTTTATTCCGCCTGGAAGGGCAAGGAGTTTTGTTATTGTTTGTTTATGTTTTCCGCTCCCCCTAATGGTGAGCTGTACGCTGATGTTTTTTAAGGTAACATCATCCAGGGCATCACTCCGCTTCTTCGTCCAGTCCTTGTATACATAAGCTCGCGGGCGGTGTTACTCAGACGCGGACATCAGTCTACGAAGTTAGCTTTCCCTAGGGTAAGCTTTGGGGAATAAAATTTGCCTCTTTTATTATGTTTTTTTCTATTTTATTTGCAGTTTTTGTGGAGCGGGTTGGCGAGGAGTCGGTGTTCTTGTGATTAATGATCCCCTCAGAGATCTCACTTTTGCTCCTTAAAATTTTGAACTCCATTTTAAAAGAATGGCCCGTCATCGTGTGATGGCCTATATATTTTAGAGATTTTAAGCGGGGATAGGGGGCTTATTCCTAAGGGGAAGGGCGCCGCTCGGGTATGGTAAGACTCAGAACATGTGTGTGTGTTCTGAGTTCTCCCAGCATCCTATATTGAAATTTTGATTTAGGCTTCCAAAGAATAATATACCTTCTGGGTTTCTCGTGTGAAACCTTTAGTGTATATTAACCTTAAATTTGCGGGGCATGCAGAAGCATGGCAGTCACATACAGAGCAAGTTTTGGGAAGGTTGAGGGTTTAGTTATTAGTGTTTTTTAATGGTTAGTGGTTAATTATTAGTATCCTGGGGATAGTTTTTGCAGGTCTGCGAGAAGCGGAAGAGGTATTAATTAACCTCTCCCATCCCCTCGCTTCGCTGACATGTTAATTGTTAGACATGGCAAACGCGTCGCGATATTTACAAAATTCCAAAATTCCAATCTTCATCTGTGTTGAGCATACATCCTATCCATTGTATCCTATCCTGTTGGTCCACAATCCATCCATCGTTGATATTGCAGCTGTGCCGTCACATCGACAGACACACCAACAGAAAGACTGGCGCAGATGCAGTTGTATGCCCTGAAGAGACTTTGAGTTAACCAGTTTACCAATTCCAAATATCCAAGAAAGAACTGCCCTTAAGTTGCTCTAATTCGCGCTATGGTTTGGTGGTTAGGGGATGGGCATGTGTGTGTGTGATGGCCGGGCATGGCCATAATTAGGACAATTTGTTATTTTAAGGGGGAATACGAGAAACGATGCTCGAACTCGCGAAGTGCCAATTTGGGCTTATTTCTAAACTGGGGAGGAGTGTGGGGGTGTGGGGGGATGGGATCGCGTGGAATTTCTGCTGAAAAAGAAGTTTGATTATTTTCAAATATTATGTACATGTAAACTAATGGATTCATGTGCGTTAGTCTTCCGCGGGCGCGTGGGGACAATTTTGTTGTTTATGTTACTGATGTTTTTATTCTGAACCGCGCGTCACGTGGTTATGATATCATAAATATCTATCTAGGTGCTTGGGGAATTAGTTTAATATCACCTAGAGTATACTTTTTATTGATTGTTTGACTTGTCCAGCCAAGCTTCTAATAAATTAATTAGCTTATTTTTAATTGCTCCTTATGGGAGCATTTTCCAATGCTCCCAAACCACGTGACATAACAATTTTGGTCATTTTGTGTTTTATGTTTGTTTCCGTTTTTATTGTCGTAGAAAGGACACCAGATCCAAGTTAGTGTGACAATGTTCTTACTAACTTGGTTCTAGTGTGTTTGAATTTTTGAATTCAAACAGTATTAATTTTGCAGCGTATATCTTACATGTACATTTTGTTGACGCTGAAATAGTATATTGGATTAATACATGTATATAACAGTATGCAGACCTAATTTCCACATGCAGACGGAATGTGGATAGGTTGATAATAGGCATCTCGCGTCACCCTGCGGTCTCTGCCACTGACCGCCAGATGGCGCCAGGTGCTTATAATTACAATTTAGAATTTGTTCGCTTTGAAATCTCTCTGTTTATCGCATTTTGGTAAGTTCGTGCACGTTGTTCGTTTAATTCTTCATTTCAGCAATCCTACAGGGTTGTTTTTGATTTATTTTTGAACGTCTTGAACATCGCACAGGTCCATCATACGATGGGCCTGTTTGGTGTTCAAGCCGTTAACCAAAATTTAATAAATTTGTATTGGCGGAGGGGGTTGGTCAATGGTCAGTTATGGGAAATAGTCTGGCTGGGGTAAGGTAAGTATTCACTTTGTCATTTTGTTGATTTTTGTTAATAATAAACTATATTTTATATGTTTCGTTGTTTTATGGCCTAGGCTAAGCAGTTAGGAGATTACCCAGTATCACCCTTTCGGCATGTCTCAAGGCTGGGGTCTTTTGTCTCAACTTTTGTCTCTGCCCCTCTGCTCAGTGAGACTTCCTAGGTCGGATGCACTCCTCCCTGCCCAACCTATGTGTGCGTGTGTTTCAATGTAGTACCCTTAATGTTTTTGCGGCTAAGCATTGAGGAGATTCTCCAGTACCACTCCTTCGCCATGTCTCAACGTTGGGGTCTTTTGTCTCAACTATCTATCTATTATTAATGCCCCATACCTCAGTACTGGATGCACTCCCCTTGCCCAACCTGTGTACGCGTGTCTGTATCATGGTTAAAAGGAATCGGGCGATTCTCCAGGTCAGCCCAAGACTGGCTATGGTAGGCACATAGCACGCAACTCGCGACATACGTCATTGTAGCAATGATCGCTTGGGCTCTTAGGCCGGGGCTCACGAGAGCCTTGGGCCGGGATGCACACCCTATCCACAGCCATATATTGAATTTATGTTCGACCTAGTATATTAATTTATGTGTTTGTGGTTGGACAGCTTGATCCAGTTTGGTCCATTGGAGCAATTCATAAGCTTCCAATGTCGGATATACGTCCTGCTGGCCAACCTATGGGTGAGTGTAGTATTGTGTGTTTTTGCGGTCATATGGATACTAAGGCGATTCTCCAGAGTTTCACCTAAGGCTGGCTATGGTAGGCACATAGCACGCAACTCGTGGCATACGTCATTGAAAGCAATGATCGATTGGGCTCTAGGCCTGGGCTCACGATAGCCTTAGGCGGATGCACACCTTTTCTCCGGCCGCGTGTCCTGATGTTTTAAGTTACCACAAGTCCTTGTTAGGACCTGTGATAGTTGTTGGGGAATGGCCTGCATGATTCCTTGCTTAAGGAACATTGCCCATCCCATCTAGGGTCATATCCTTAATCACTGTCTCTGTTATGTCAGTTGGCCTTCCTATTAGATTTTAAGGTCATAGCCCGTATCTTTTAGGTAGGCGAACAGGGCCTTCCTTACGCCTTCTGCTACATCTGCCGGTGGATTTAATAATAAAGGATCATTGACGGTTTGGGCCTTATACGCCTATTTTTCTGATTCCCAGAACGCTGCTTTTGGGCTTCTAGTGTGGTGCATGTAGTATCAGTGCAATAGGTGAATCTAATGGCAATTGCCAGCTAGCAAAATATTTGCAAAATTCCTACATTTTCGAGAGTTACGGCGGGTAGAAAGGGGAGGGGGTCTGAAATTTCAGGAAAATAAAAAGTGCTTTATAAAGTGATTTCTGCACGTTTTCTTGAATTATTTGGTAGGCATGGTGAAATCTATAGAACATACCATACGCAGAGTATTAACGAATCACGATAATTGATGAAATTGTTTTAAATCCAAAATATGTTTTGTAATAAAATGATTTTGGGGAGATAATTTAGAAGTTACCTGTACATTTTTGACTACATGTACCGTAAATAATACAATACTGAAAGCTCAACAAAAGAAATAAATATTTTTGAAGGAATGAAAGTGTCCCATTTAGCATTGGAAAGTAAAACTGATTCTAACTAGATCCTTTGAATATTACTTTTGCTTTGTTTAAAGGGCATAGCATGTTGAATGTATTTAAAGTGTCCGAATATTTATGGTATACATATGCATGTATATCCCTATATGAGACAATATATTGAACACTAAAGTATTTACCTGTTATAACTCTTTGCATGCCAGTGGATAATTTTGTCGTCTGCCAATAGCCTTTTGCAAACAGTTTGAACCCAAATGAAGACCAACAGAATGCCTGTCTTGATCTGGATCCAAAATGTTTGACACTCTGATGGTGGTCCTTGGTGGTTTATTTTTAAAAAAAATAATTTTGAAGAAAGTCAGCAGACGAAAATAAAAACATGAACTATTCCCTAGCATGCAAATATATAAGTACAGGACGTTTGCAAAATAATGTGTCGTTTAATAACAGTGAGATTTTTTCTTATAAAAATATGCATAAAACCTTGCTAATTCTACTTTTAATCTTTAAGTACTTTATATTAAACTAGCACAGAATACAAAGCAATTTAGGAGGTTGGTTCTAGAGATCTTCACTACTGTCATTAATTTCTTATTTGGTAGAAAAAGCATTTTATGGGCTTAGGCCCTGGGTTTTTGGGCTGCTGAACATCTTTCCCCCCCGTGTGCCAGCAAGCCACCTCCATACAATGTGTAAAATATGGTAACACATATACATGCAAAAGCTTTTGCTGGCACACGGGGGGGGGGGGGGGGGGGGGGGGAATGATATTTTAAAAAATGTTTTCGGATTTCTATATATCTTAATGTAAAACTGATTGTTCTACCCAAAATTTTTCATCCTTGAAGCATTTAATATCGAAAAAGGATTTCACATCCATAAAGTACTCAGGTCAGGGTAGCTTCAAGGTGAAGAAAGGGACGATTGACAAACTTTTATTTTTACCGAAAACCATAGGCATTTACCCATAGCAAGTGTCAATGATCCTTTATACTAAAGTAACGCGTTGTAATTTGTTTAATATTCAGTCTTAATTTAATTCTTGCGAATTCGTGTTCAGGGCATTCAAATAAAAAATGTTCTGTAGTTTCTAATTCATTTTCGCAATATGGGCAGCTCGGATCTGCCCCATTATAATAAAGATTATTATATTTTAGACCATTTCTACCTAACCGCAGTCTGCTGTATGCTATGTCGAGTCTGCGCACATCACTATATTGTATACGTTTTGTGGATAATCCTGGGTCAAGCATATATCTAAAGCCTTGATATTTTCTCCATTGTTTTTCCCATTTAGCGCGTACTCCTGCTTTAATTACAGAATAAATTTCTTGAGTATAAGGTTTTATTTGAAGTGCATGACCCGATTTAGTTGCTTTTTTCGCTTCAATGTCAGCGAGTTCGTTTCCTATAATATTGCAATGTGATGGACACCAATCAATATGTAGTACTATGCCTAGTTGAATAATGTCCGATATGTTTATTAGGACTTGTGCCAGAAGATCCGGTCTAGTCCAACTCTTACCCGAGTCTATGCTTTGAATAGAGCTTAGTGAATCTGTGAGTATGACCACGTGGTCAGGTTTGTTATATTTGATCCATTCTAATGCCTTAAGTATAGCGATTAACTCGGTCGCATATACTGTAAGGTGTTGATTTAATTTAAAACCGTAACTCAAGCCCAGCTCGGGCACCACCATTGCACAACCGGTGTAGGGCTGAGACGGGTCCTTACTGCCGTCCGTATAGATTTTTAGAGTGGCACCGTAGCGCCTCTCTATATATCTATTTCCTAACTTATTTGCGTTACTGTCGCTAGTGCTACCTTTTTTAATTACTTTTGATAATTCATTGCGCGGTTGTATGCTTTGTATACCAGAAGTATCGTATTGTGTTGGGGATTCAATTTCTATATTTTCTAATTTGTATTCTTTAATAAGGTCTTGTACGGTTATTGCATGCGGAATAATATTTCTTAAAATGTCTCGTTTGGTCTCGTAGATTACAAAATCCTGGACCAGACTGTTTACTGGTAATTTATCGCCCAGAGGGGAGGATCTCGCCCAATATTTCAGGGCGAATTCTTCTCTCCTTAGGCTGAGCGGCATTATATTGCATTCAACTTCCATTGCTTGTACCGATGTTGATTTATAAGCTCCTGTAGCGATTCTTAACGCGTTATTTTGAATTTTATCCAATCTAGCAAGTTGGGCGGGCGAGGCTGACATGTATGCCTGGCACCCATAATCCAGCTTGCTCCTAATGAGGCTCATGTAAATCATTAATAGAGTTTTCTTATCTGCGCCAAAGGATGTTCCTGAGACCATCCTCATAAGGTTTAAGTCATTATTGCATCTGGCAATCAGTTTGTCAAAGTGACCCTTCCAGGTCAACAGCTGATCAAACGTCATACCCAAAAAGGTGGCCGCTTCGCTGTATTCGAGTTCCTTACCATTAAGTTTGAGTTTTTTGAGTGTGTTGGGGTCGATCCCAAAGGAATTAAAAAGTACTACTTGGGTCTTTCCTGGGGAAATCAGGAAACCCCATTCTATGGCCCATTCCTCAATTGCTTCTAAAATTATTTGTATGATTCTAATAATTTCATCGACGTTTTTTCCTGATTTCCAAACCGCGCTATCGTCTGCGAATTGCGAGAGATCTACCCCATATTTGATTAGTAGATTATAAAATTTTTGCTTAAGGGAGTCTCCTATTACGTTAAAGAGCGTCGGGCTCAGTACTGCGCCCTGGGGCGACCCATTCTCCTGTTCCTGGAAGTCCGCGCATTCGTCATCAATTTTTACGCGTATTTTCCTATCAGTTAAAAAGTCCCTTATCCATTTTAAAGTTCGACCTTTGATGCCGTATTCTGTGAGTTTAAGTATTACTCCTGATCTCCACATGAGATCAAAGGCTTTTTCTAAATCCAAGAATACAGCTAAGACTTTTCGTTTCCTTAACCTTGATGTGCGGATGACGTTCACCAGTCTGACAAGTTGGTCAAGTGTTGACCTGCCCTTGCGGAAGCCAGACTGGGTATCCGCCAATTTAGGTTCTAACTTTTTGAGTAATCGATTATTGACCATCGTTTCCATGGTCTTACATATGGCTGATGTAAGCGAAATTGGTCGGTATGAAGTTGGTTCTTGTGGGTCTTTATTTGGTTTGAGTAGGGGAGTAATTGTACTCTCCTTCCAAGTGATGGGGAGTTCACCTTTTTCCCATGATTTATTTATTAGTTTTAAAAGCGTAAACTTATTTTTTTCTGGGAGTTGTTTAAGCATTTCATAATGAATGGTGTCGGCACCTGGTGCTGAGTTTTTCTTACTATTTAGGGCAATTTTGAGTTCTTTAATAGTGAAGAACGCGTTATAGGGCTGATCATTGTCCAGTCCTATGTTTTCTTCAAATAAATAATTTATTCGTGTTTCCTCATCAATTTTCCTCCGTTGGAACGCGACGCTGTGCGTTTCATCACTGCTGACTTTAACGTATTGGTCTGTAAGTATTTCTGCGTTTTGCCTACTTTCCGAGTATCTGATGTTGTTTACTACCAATGAACTAACAGGTTTAAAGGGTTTCCCATTTAATTTTTTAATTTGTTGCCAAAGTATACGACTGTTAGTTTTATAAGTTAGTTGGGAGCAAAATTGCTCCCAGTGCTCTTTTTTGACGCGTAATAACGTATTTTTAGAGATATCTCTTTTTGTTCTATAATCAAGTAAATGGAATTCAGTGTGATATCTCTTCAATTTAATATATGCTTTTCGCTTAGCTTTGACGACCATGGTGCACTCATTGGTCCACCATGGTACGATCTTTTTTCGACTTTTAGTTGGCTTTGTTTTAGGAATTGTTTCATTGCAGATTTCTAATAGGGAGTCAACAAATTCTGTATTTTTTTCGTTTACACTGCTAGTGTCATCTATACAAATGTTTATTGAATAAAGCATTTGTCTAAAAAGTGACCAGTCAGCTTGGTCAAGCTTCCATCGCGGTTGTGGCTTAAATTCACTAAATTTGTATCGCGTTTTTACTTCCAGGATTACAGGATAGTGATCACTTCCTAGGAGGTGGTCATGGGTTTTCCACTCGCTTTTACTACCTAGATTTGGGCTCGCGAATGTCAAGTCAAGCGCGGATAGTCGGTCCGCATTGATGTCGTGTCTAGTAGGGGATCCGTCGTTTAGTAAGACAAGTCCCTTAGTATTAATGAGGTCTATTATTTCCTTGGAGGGTGCGTCATTTATAGTGCAGTGGGGTTCCCACAGCCTATTATGCGCGTTAAAGTCTCCTAGAAGTATAATGTTGTCGTTTATGTTACCAAAAATATCTAAATATTCGCGTTCTGATACATGAGTGCGCCCTTCCGGTTTGTAGAGGTTAATAATTGATATATGGTCTTTTGGACCATGTATTTTAATTCCTGCAATTTCGAGATTTGGATTGTTATTTTTAAATTTAAGATCCAAAAAATCAACGCCATATCTCACAAAAATGGCTACCCCGCCACCATGCTGGCCTTTAGGTCTACGATAGGCCGCTGCGTGGGTGTACCCGGGTATTTTAAGTTCTTTTTGTCCTTTATGATTCCATGTTTCTTGAATACACAGAATTTCAGGAATCTTATCAAAAGATTCCAAGAATTTCTGAAATTCCGCGACTTTTGCCCAATTATAATGTGAAGATAGGCTGCGGGCGTTCCACTGCACTATGGTCATTTCATTGTGCAGTGGATCTGATCTATTGAAATTAATTCCTTGAAAAATTTTAACCTAATTGCTATCTGGGAGGGAAATTATGATTTTCCCTTTTTTGTCCATTATTAAATTTATTGAGTCTAGCTTTGGTTGCTGACATATTCTGTCTCATTTTCGCGTCCGGAGTTCGCGTTATGCCTAATTTACGGTGTGGTTTTGGCGGCCTTTTTGTAATAAATGAACTGTCCGAGTTTTCATTTGTTTTATTTGCTACGAAAGTAGCCGATCCTGCCTCGGCACTTTCCGTAGTTTCCGAGTTAAGAGTGTTGGTCAGGTCCACGATCTGTGTAGATTCGACCTGGGATGATTGAGTTATTTCTTGGGCCTCCATGGGCTCAGGATCCCGCGTTAAGTCAACAGTGTCTTCTTGTGAAATTACGTCCGCTGGCGGATCCATGTGCGCAGTCTCGCCTGAGCATTTGATGGCGTTGAAAATTTCTTGTTTTATTTCAGCCAAATTTTCTTCATCGTTCAACGCCATCTTCTCGAGTATGATGTTGGCAGCCGCAGTGACAGCGGCTGCCACGCAAATTTGCATTTCTTCTTTAGTAGCTACTTGTTTTTGTATCGGCGCGGTTTTTACTGTTTCTTTTCGCGGTTCTGTATGATTGTTGATCAGGGTTGACTGATCATTTGATTGGATTGTTTGCGCGAGTTCGCGATCTTTTTCCTCCCTTAATAGTCTTTCATAATTTGTTTTAATTAAAATATTTCTTTGGCGCGTTTGTTTTTCAAATTCTAATACTACGGGGCACCCACGGTAGGCTGCGCCATGCTCGAGTGAGTGGCAGTTGGCGCATTCTGTATAATACCACCGGGTGCACTCGGTGGTCCAGTGGCCCCCTGCGCATCGTGCGCATCTGGGGACCTTGGCCTTGCACCTTCGCGTGCCATGCCCCATCTTTTGGCATTTGGAACATTTAAGACTTTGAAAATAGCTGGGTTCGACATTGATAAATCTGTTTTTATCGTTTCCTACGCGGAGTGGCGCGATGGGGGTATTAAAAGATAACTTGACGGTTCCCGTTGGTCTACCGTCAATGTACATTCGTTCTACATGTGTAATTCCGTCTTCATCAGCAGATTTTTTTTTTTAATTTGTTTGTCATTATATCTGAAATCTATTCCTTTTACTAAGCCCTTACTTGTTTTAAACGGTGTTGGTTTATACGAGTTCTTGGCATGAAAGTCCGGCGATTTGGTGTTTAGTTGTGCTATCAAGTCAACCCCCTTCATCGTAAAACTTTTTGCTTTTTCCATCATGTTTTTAGCTATTTTAATTGTCGGACCCATTCGAAACTGCGGATTATAATATTCATAACAATTTTGAAAACCTAAAAAGTCTCTAAATTCATAAACCGTTTGTTGCACTAAACGCGCGGGGAAGCTTGTCTTGGCCGCCAGCGAGAATGTAATAAAGATTGATTCAAATGATAAGGTTTGGGTGAGGTTTCTCTTTTTAGTTTTAGTTGTTTGATCTTGCATTTCATCAAAGTTGGCTTGGTTAGTTGGTTTTTGCGCAGGCTGATCCGGACTTTTGCTGTTTTTCGATGGTCCCGCGGTAGGCTGTTTTTGGCTGGTTTCGAGGGTCTCCGTGGCTTTTGATTTGTTGTCCGAGTTGTTTTTCATGTTCGTTTTGCTATACGAGTTATTTTCTTTGGGGTTCAAGTCCAGTGGTCCCTGTATTATTGGGACCACTGGGACTTTTTTATTTTTGGGACCAACCAATACCCAATCATCGTTGGTCCCTGACTTTGATACTTTGTTGGGTGTAGCGACCGAGTCCACAGGTGAGGTCTCGGGTTCCTTGCGCTTTCTACTGGGGGTGGGGGTTTGTACTGTTACTGTGGGGGTTGAGAACAGATTTCTGTTGATTTGATCTGTCCTCTGAATTTTCCCAGGAGTCTCTACTGGAGACGACTCCTGTTCTTTCCTTTTTGTTCGCGGTGTTGATTCTGAATTGTTTTTGGCCAAATTTCGGGTGGGAGTCGCGAATGCTCCCATTCCCGGTTGGGACTTTTTGCTCCCTATGCTGATTTTTTCGGATATTTCGATTTTCGCGTTCCCGGGCACGATGCCATTGTTGTCTGACTCTAATTTTTGCTTTATTTGCATGCAGTAGTTCCTTAGGGGGGCTGCCGCGATTTCTTGCGCTCTTTTTTGCCTTTCCTCGCGCTTTCGGGCCTGAAATGCAGGGTCGTTGATTTCTTCGTCTTTTTTATACAAATGTGAAAACCTATTATCATATAGGGCTCGAAGATCAATGGGAGATGATGTGGAGGAGGGGCCGGAGGACAACAATGAGTCCTCCGAGAGAGATGCTTCCAATGAGCGCCCACCCATCGGATCCGAATCCTCATTAGGGAACTCGGGGGTAACAAGTTTCCCCTTGGAATTGAGTAATGGGGCGGGTTGCAAGGGGGTCGCGAAGGGGGACCCTATTGGCGAAAGGCTGACGTCGCACGCGTCCTCATTTATTGTTTGTTCTGGGGTTTTTGGTGTAAACCCCGTTGAAATCTTATTTAATGGAAATGCCACGAATTCCCTCGGTGGTGTGGAGGGGGGATCTATCCCCGAGATCAGGGGTTCCTGTTGAGTAGGGGTAGGGGTACCCCCTCCTGCCAATAATTTTGCTACATCTTGGGTCGGGACCTCTTGAGATGTAAGGGTCGGCGAGACGGCGGGCTTTTGGGGAGGAGGTTGGACGGCCCCCTTACCCCCTTTCTTACCAGGGGGGGGGCTCTTTGTCTTCATCTCCGTCAAAGCTCGCGCAATTGATTTGTGTGCTAAGCCGTCGTGCTTAGCACTCGCGGGCCGCGACGCCTTACTAGCAGGATTGCCTTGATCTTTCCTGCCCGCGGGTTTGGGCAGCCCACTAGTCTGGGCATGCCCAGGTCGCTGAGGAGACACGATTCTCCTACGTGCAGCGCATTTTTCCTTAGAGTCGGCCTTTGTTGTTGTACTTGACTTCTCCGTGGTGAGCTGTTTTTGCTTGCGGCGCTCTCGCCGCAAGCATTTCTGTCGGAATAGTGATACCCTCTACCTGGTTTGTCTATTTATATAACATACTGTTAGCATAACGGTCGTGGTTATGAGAACAAAACAGTTCAACGACAAGACAATTCATCGACAGCAAGTTAAGACAGGGTTCGTACGGAAATGGGAAAACAGAAGTCCAGGACTTTTCCAGGACTATTCCAGGACTTTTTCATTTTTCAAGGACTCGATATCTTCCCAATTTTGTATAACACAACGTTAAAAAGTGGACTTTTTTCAGCCAGAAGCGGCGAAATGAAAGGCGCACTCGATTTCTTTGATTCTGACAACAACAACAATCTGACACCGGTGATAAAAGCCGGGACTACCGCACAAATTGAATAGGATAGAATACGAGTTGCACCTCGCTCTTTGACGTGTATCCAGCGATTTTTATTCAGTTTTTTGCGATTTTCACACAGTTTTTTGCGCATCCCATAAATCTGAAAGGACTAAATACATTTTTATATTTTTCAAAGACTAATTCATATTTTCAAGGATGATTTTACAAAATTCCAGTACAATTCCAGGACAAAAGGCACTTTTTTTCAAATTCGAGGAGTTTTCCAGGACCAAGCTAAAATTTTTCCAGGTCTGTACGAACTCTGCAAGAGCATGTCTCATATGATATGCCATATTAATCCCCAAATTCACTTTGTAGATATATGTTGTGGTCATGGAATGTCGCTCACTGTTTTCATCCACTAGCTGTGACCTTGATCTCAGGAGTCAGTTCTTGAAAAAATGCACCCACAGCAGATCGCCTATTTTATTTATGATAGCATTCCATATTTGTTATGTAGATACATCTTGGACCCTGGCAAGTCACCAAATGTTTCCAGGTCACTGTGACCTTGACCTCTGGTTTCAGTTCTAGCAAGGTCGAGCTCAGAGCATATCTGTATATAATTTGAGGTAGGAATCCTAAATTTGGTGTGAGGATATATTTTGGGATCATGGCGCGTCGCATACACTTCTGGGTCAATTTGATATGTAGCTTGTACATAAGCATGTATAAAACACTGCAGCTTTAGTTTTATAACTTTATTTATCATGCCACGATTGTCCAAACATGAACGATCTGGCGCAATTGGAATGATATTGGCCCACTAAAGTTCCTACTAAAGATGTTACGTAATATATGCGTGCGTACGTTTACACCCGAATGGCTACAGTTGCAACCTTTTACTTAGTTGTCAAGTAAACAAAGTGAATAGCCCTGTATGCCCCACCTCAATTCTTCATCGTAGACAAAAAGGTTGTGCATAAACTGCACAGACTACTCTAATTAACAATTACAAATAAGAGGGACTGCAAATAGAACACATCAAGGATTTATTTTGTAAAATATAAACATTTTGAGGCTATTGATAGATATTGAACCCATCTTGCTAGATAGGTCTAGAGGAGGGAACCAGATAAGCTACTAGAGTAACGGTGCTCTGACCCACCGTTGATATTTAGTATGTTCATGACGTCACTATAGTAGCGACTATCGATGTTCGAATTGAACTTAAGTTACTATAGTAGGAACTAAACTTCGATTTGAAGTGGGCCATTATAATTGCCATCAGGCAACTATATAGAATAGCTACCAGTCTGATAATAAAAGTGGTCATTAATAAACGTAAAATAATGTAATAATATTTCTTTCTTTTCCAAATGTGTATGTTCATTAGTCTATTAATGTAATTGTCTTTAGTGCAGTTGTATGATTATATGAACTTAGCACCAGCCTATAGACTAGCAACAAATTAGGAATATGTTTATATGGGGAAAATGAAATGACTATTTGAAATGTTCTAGGCCTTTGGGAAAGGCGATCAACTTTACAGCCCCTCAGAGATCGTTATCAGGCTACATAGACAGTTAAATATTGACGCAGGTCTGTTTAACCAAATATGACGACCTGACGTTAAGACGGCAACTTACGTTGAGTGTATCAACAATATTTGCATCAACGATATCTGTTCTGGCTGGCTATCGTCAGTTCCAGACAAATAATAGGGCTTCGAGTGTAATTTGTATCCAGGTTTTTAATAAAAATATTTTGATACAATTACTTAAATCACGTCCGATTCCTAGGCACATTTTAATTTGCAACTTTTGAATCTAAGGGTATTGCTATTCGATAAACTGTTGTCCTAACATTATTTATCATTTTGGCATGAAATTAAAAACATGTTTTGCTGACGTGTTGATGTTCATTGTTGCTAAAACTCAAAAAATTGATACATTGAAAATAAGTAAATTTTATTAATTTCATTTTCTTGCGTTTTTAAAGTCCTTCAGTGTACAGCGCTATGTGCCGCTTTAGATAACTGTTTGTGTTTTTCTTTTGCCAGAAGAGTATCTTACCCACCTACTCAATAACTATTGTTAATGTTCGTCTATGACGTGGTTTTAGTGCAGTGTAAACAATAACCAAATTTGGAGGTTTTCCCAACATACAAGGTGCACATGCTGTTTTTCAACTAGGCAAGCCTTCCTTTAAAAAGGAAAATTTATTTGTTTGCTGCTTTCGAAGCAGCAAACTTTCAGATTGACTTTTTCGGAAATCCGGTCATGCGCACTGCACAGTGAGATTCTGTCTGACGCAAGACGTTTCGCTTATTTCGTCATGCTCTTTGGACACATGACTCTTCATTAATACGCGGATCATTGCTATAAATAGTCGGAAGATGTTCAATAAATGAGAAACTATTTTACTGGCTTTTATTCGGGATCCTTTTACGTAACGATATTTAGGAATCCGCGAAAAATTGAAAATTGCCATATTTTGTTTGTTTGTTTGATTTGATTCTTTACGTCCCATCAACAATCTTTCAGTTAAACAGGGACGGGTCGTCCTGGGTTGAATCAGTACTAAGCTAGGTTAAATATGTCCTGCTCAAGGACCACACCGCAGTGACGGCGGTGAGGCTCGAACCCGCGGCCCCTTGGTCTCGAGTGTAGCACTCTACCACTGAGCCACTGCATTGCAATATAAAGTTGAGCTGAGCTACATGTAATTATACTCGGAATCGCTGGATGCAAGTCATTAAAGAAATAATTTAAAAAAGTAAACCTCTTACCTTAAAATCTTTGCTTTTAATCCATGTTTCCGTAATTACGTTACAGTTAAATTGCCGTATTAATCCATTTATTATAGAAGCACACTCGTAAAACATACGTTTTCCATCGTCATTTTAACAAAACAAGTTGACACAAAAGTGACCTTCGCAAGCGTCTGTCTGGTCTGCATGTATATTTCACACTTTTCTGATGCAACGCTTGTCCGAATGCTGACTGATTAACCCTTTGCCTGCAAGTAGCTATAACTCTTTGCATGCTGGCACGGATGTATACTACCGTAGTATACATCCGTGATGCTGGATAATAAGTTTGCATAGTCATCTTTTTTTTGTTATCTGCATTGGACAGCAAAGCACAATTGCATATTTGTGTGGTGTCTGTCAAGACATAGTGTCAATCAGTTGGATTTAGACCACGGGCTGACTGATCTTGGTTCAGAATGCGGCTACCAGCCTGTCAAAAAAATTATTTGGAGTACAATAAATTTCACAGTACCGCTTTGATGTTAACCCTTAAACGCAATTCACGATCTAGATCTTGAAATGGTATGATTTAAGGGAGATTAAGGCTTGACATTCATGCGCGGATCCAGAGGGGGGAGGGCAGGGGTCCGGACCCCCCCCCCCTGAAATATTACAAAAATATAGGGTTCCTAGCAATATATTAATCTGGATTCCCTAAAAATCACAAAGCTACCAAGCCAGCATTCAATGTTGGGCCATCATCGGCACGCCAGCGAAACGCCATTTAATATATTCCCATAAGCACATGCAAAACTTGACACCGTGTTTTCTGTCAAAACAACTCTTTTCTTGTTAGCGGCTAATATTGTCGTCGCAAACAGTTTGGACCAAGATCAGAACGTCGGGGCTGATCTAGGTCCAATCTGTTTGACACGCTGATGTTGTCCAGAAATATTATTTTGATAAAAGTAATGCTGAAAAATATCTGCAGAGACGAAATATTACTCAGCATGCAAAGAATCCCTTTGAAGTTTTTAGTCAACGCGTGACCAAAGTCAGCCTCGGAGGAATTAGAGTCAAAGAAAAATGGACATTATTGAAACCCCATATTACCTGAAGTTATCAGAATTCGGGAAATCATTTTTTTCATGAATTGTGATAAATGATATGCACAAGAGATGCCTTGACCAGTCATATGTAGAAATACAGTCTCTTCTCTTATCATTTAAACTAATGGTACACATTTGTTACTTCTGGTCTAGGAAAAGGGCCGATTTACTAAGGTCAATATATAAGACTTTGTTTCGATGTATTGATTTATTTTGGGGCTAGACTTGGACATTGTTTTGATAAGCTGTGAAAAAAGGACCCTTTCCAGCATATGCAACAAACTATAAGACTACATGCTTAGTAGTAACCTTTGCAAATAGTGTCTGTCTGTCTGTCTGTCTGTCTGTCTGTCTGTCTGTCTGTCTGTCTGTCTGTCTGCCTGCCTGCCTATCAATCCACCCACGCATCCAGTACTAAGCTAGGATTAATGTTCTTGCTCAAGGACACAACACAGTGTCGTCGGTGAGGCTCGAACCCGCGGCCCCTCGGTCTTGAGTCAAGCACTCTACCACTGAGCCACTGCGCTACCTCCATCAGAGTTAGACTGGCTACAAGTATATGATATGACACATTGATAAAAAAATGTTTTAAGGACTGGAGCCAGTCTACTGCAGCTACAAACACTCCTTTGTTGAATTATAATTAACTATAAATATAATATGTTCTCTTGTAAGTGTGGTCAGACTAGCTCAGTGGTTAGCACATTTGCCTCTGGTGCTAGAGGTTCCAGGTTCGACCCCTGCTCGCAGTGAGGAAACTTTCGGTGTTCGAACACAATTTCTCTAGCGCCATTTGCAGGGATGACACTGCATCTTCCGTTGGATCTGGACGATAACTGGATGTCCCCTGTCCACGGAAAGGTGCCCCTTGTGCAGGTTAAAGAACCCTACGGTAATTTAGATATGGCTACTCCTGCCGAAGCAAGGGTCAGACAGAAAGATGTGATAGTAAATGCAGAAAAGTACTTTTATAATTCTCCTTCAATAAACCAGCATCGGGCCGCGTAGCGCAGTCGGTAACGTGTCTCGCTAGAGATGCCTGTCTGACTGCATATCCAGGGGTAGCAAGTTCGATCCCGGCCCGGTCCCATACTTTCGTGGAGATTGATCATGAAATAATTTCTACGGTCATTCTCCTCCCTTCCGCTGAATCATTCAAGAAGGGTTGTTGTCAGTTACAAGCGAAAGTATGTGCACAAAGTACTGGTTAACTGCTTGTTCAAACTTGCCCAGGAAAAAGTGTGGTTAGGTGAACTGACCGTCTCGCCATGACCATAGCTGTTGACTTGGGACGTAAAGCAACAAAACAAAAAAAACAAAGATGCTGGGCCCAAGCCTACGTATGAAGAAAAAATGAGAATACCTCCCCTGGGAACCCGGGGCCCCTCGGTCTCGAGTCAAGCACTCTACCACTGAGCCACTGCGCTCCCAATGTTACAGGATAGGAGCACTGGTCCCATTCATGCTTGTCTTATTTTGATACAGGATTTCTGGCCGTAATTACATTGAATTTGAAATAGTGGTTCAGGGGGAGATTTCTATTTTTAGCTTTGCCGGCCATTTTGTTCAGTCGAGGGGAAAAGTTTGTGAAATTTTGAAACTAGTTTAAGCCTTCCAGTACTTTTCATAATGACCTTTTCA
Source organism: Loripinus fragilis (assembly GCA_964019695.1). Lineage (NCBI taxonomy): Eukaryota > Metazoa > Mollusca > Bivalvia > Lucinida > Lucinidae > Loripinus > Loripinus fragilis. Next base: position 52,399,878 of record OZ026528.1, on the reverse strand, counting down.
AGGTGGAACTTCATATTTGTGCTTGTCTTTGACATATTGTCTAGCCTGTGGTCACCTGATGGGAAAGTGATGATCTCTTGCCTCTCCTATGTGTGATGTTTTCTTGAGTTTTATCACTTTCCCATTCAGAGTCCTAGATCAGGTGTGGTACTTGATTGTATCGACTCCTGATCTTTGCCTTCTTCCTAACTTTGGTAGAGGGCATTATAAGGAACATTTCTGTGATATTATTTTAATGTCATTGGAATTATTTTTAATTTTCATATTTCTGAACTCAAGCACACCTTAGGTCGACATTCATGACCCGGTTTGTGCAGTCTAGCTAGTCAGCATTTGTGCTTATTCATATAAATGTTTTCATCCGTTCTCTTCGCAGTCAAATATTTTATATCATATCGGACTGTTTGATGAGTTGAATCAGCTAGTACCAAGCAAAGGGGATTAATAAAGCACACAACACAGTAGGAATATCTCTGGTGATGCTTATGATCTCACTGTACTCCCCTTATCTAATATTGAATGACAACCAAAGTACTACACAGATGCCTACTCTGATCTGAGCGATGAAGTTTCAATGTGATAGATTACTGCATGTGTGTTTTACAGATTTTTGTAGCTTGTGATAAGGATTCCTCGACTGGTTTCAGACCAGTAAATAGAGTAGTAGTAAAATATAAAACATTTACCTAACCAAACCTTACCTCTGTGTGCCAGTTTACACCGAAAGTGTATTTTGGTCATATGGGAGTTACAGAGCTCTCAGTAAGCATGGCCCCCATGTAGGGGTCATAATATCTCCAATCAGATAAGAATACATGCTTAATTAGTGCATCTAAAGGTAAATTTTGACCTCAGAAGATTCAAAGATTAGACGAGTCTAATTAGTAGCATGTGAATAGTTACTCAGATGGTAGTGTTGTTTTTTTTCTAAATCGAATGAATATTACACCTTGGATTGTTTCGTTGGGATTATAGGGCAGTAGTTCATGAGGAAAACTGGGCAAACTGTCCTTTTAAAAGGAAACTTTATCTTGTTTTCCTTTGTTGAGCTGCTCCTTGACCTTTTGCACTCCACCACTCTTGGGTGATAGAGTGTTCCTCCTGGCCCCCTTGGGTTTTTTAGCAGGGGCCAGCCTGCTCATGGTCTGTCCTGATGAGGCCTCCATCAAGGATGGAGGTGGACTCTTCAGAACTTGAGCGTAGCTTTGTTTTGCTGCCATTTCTACTGATTTTATTGGAATTTCAAATTTGCACAATTTACCTTATCTGGAGTCGATTTCTCGTGTAGATTGTCGCCTGATCACTAATCCGTTGGCCTGCTGAATATAGATTTGTTGTTTTACGTATCCTATAGCTTATTTAGCTAATAGGATGTTGTTTTTGTTCGTTTTAGAGTAGAATATGATGAGAAAAATATACGCTAACGTGCACGAACCGATTTGAGCGATAGTAATCCAAAAATATTTTGAAAATTCACGATTTCACAAAATCCTTTGTCAGCGAAGAAAAGACACGTCCTTCTTCAACCGATTACTAACAGAGATGAAAATAATTGTATGTACATTTTGTCAACCGATTCTTGCAAGTGTTGATAATTTTATCTGGATTTTCATTGCACAATTATATAGAATGGCAAATGAAAATAATTGTATATACATTTTGCCAACTAATTCTAGCAAGTGTTGATTATTGCAACTGGATTTTTATTGCACAATTATATAGAATGGCAAATGAAAATAATTGTATATACATTTTGCCAACTAATTCTAGCAAGTGTTGATAATTGCAACTGGATTTTTATTGCACAATTATATAGAATGGCAAATGAAAATAATTGTATATACATTTTGTCAACTAATTCTAGCAAGTGTTGATTATTGCAACTGGATTTTATTGCACAGTTATATAGAATGGCAAATGAAAATATTTGTATATACATTTTGTCAACTAATTCTAGCAAATGTTGATTATTGCAACTGGATTTTTATAGCACAATTATATAGAATGGCAAATGAAAGTAATAGTATATACATTTTGTCAACCAATTTTGCAAGTGTTGATAATTGCATCTTGATTTCCGTTGCACAATTGCATAGATTGCAAATTTACCCATATAACAACGATAACAACAATTTTTAACATTTTGTTTATATCGTAGAAAATCTTAAGATTGGTGGGAAACACGGTCCATGGGTACATTCTTTTCAACATTGTTTTTGTTTCTGTATGTAAAAAGGGTGTGTGAAAGTCTTACTTTGCTTTTAAAACTTCGCCGTTTGAATCAGTGTACTTTCAGAACTGTCATTACGATTAAGGTAAATTTTACCAAACCAACAGGAGCAAAATAGTATTTACCATATGACGTCGCACCTAGGAATGCTATACCGTCATTTATTAAAATTGGTATACATATTTAGTAACGTTACGTAATAACGTCCATAACAATGTTGCGTACATTATGGCAACTCTTAATGTTTAGCGCCAAAAATGTGATTTTGAAGTAATTTTAAATGTCACATTATAAATGAAAACTAACATTTGCGCTCCAGTATTATGCTTGACAAGCCTCGCATTTAATCACTTTTCCCACCTTGTTTAATAAATTCAATAATAATTGAGCACTCACGTAAGATCCTCTTTTTATTTCATACAATAAATTATGAACACAATTACATAATGTGTTCCTCTAAATTCTTGCATAGATGTCTTTTCGTACAGCTGTTTACGCCCGTTGTCAAATGAACGAAAATCCATGTTCAAATCAGGAGATTCACGTGCTGTTTGAACATGGGTCTGAACTTATGAAATACTTAAAACGAGCCCTGCATTATTTGCATGATGTTATATACGGAAAGCGTTGCGGACCAGACTGATCATTTCGCCGATGTTTTTGTTCGCGAAAACGTTGCGTACGGATATGACGTTCTCACGACTTTATGACGTTCGAAAGTACACAACCGACGCCATTTTGTTTAGAGAAACCCAGTGTAAAAAGATGGACAATTTAATGTTTTAGCAGCGTTTTCAGTGCGAATTGGGTTGGAGCAAGGTAATATTTGCATGAATAACGATCACACATGTTTGTTTCATTGCATTAACACTTGCCGGGTCCCTCGGAAGATGTTTGAACACGAGGCCGATAGCTTCCTTGGGACCCGGCAAATGTTAATGCATGAAAAAACATGTGTGATCCCTATAGAAGAACATATTTTACAAGACTGGCATTAAGCATCACCAAAGTCAGATTTTAAGTTTCCTTAGCGGAAAACAACGGAACACATAAATATTAGCTGAAAATATTGGGGGTATGTTTATTGTGCTTTTATTTCATACATTATCGTGACTGTAACATTTAAACGGACCGCGACATGAAATTTCCAACAATGTTGTATTTCGACCAGCATAAGCTCAGACCAGCCTGTGCACACGCTCAGTCTGATCAGAGCCTTCAGAATATTCTATGACTCTTGTGCTACTACCCAAACATCGTTGAAGTTTCTAGACTTAAAAGGCGGCTGCACAGGCTCTTCTGAGTCTACAGCTGTCAAAACGTCACATTGTTGGAAATCACATGTCGCAGCTCAAAGATTAAAGTTAATGAAAGAATGTTATTACAAACAGCAAACTTCTGATGTGTTAAATGTTTTTGTTCACTCTGTGGTGGTAGGAATTGTGATGTGTACATACATGAGAATCGTTGTAAACAAAAATTAATATGAAATAGGTGCGACCTAACTGCAACCAACCAATGGTTAATAGCATTTGGCTTTAATGATTCACCTGCTGGTAAAGGGCTGACCTCTTGGCTCTCGTTTGTGGTGTCTAGCCTATCTGTTAGTTTATCACTGTCCCACTGGATTCCTGATCTTTGCATCCTTACTTACTTTGTGTAAGTGTACAATAAAATCTCCTGGACACCCCTGCTCATTTTAGTACAGGGAGACATAATAAAGATAAAAAATGGTCATTTGTCGAATCTCTTAAAAAAGACGCGTTTGGGATCGCATCACTCAGAGAAAATGGAATTCTTAAAACAGATACAAAGGAAAAGCCAGGCTGTTTTAATCAGCCTTCACAGGCGAAGGCGACTCTGACCCGCCATCTAAAGGGGCTAGTCCGTTCTCCCCCATGGTGGACATAACAGTTGACCCGAAAGGGGTCGCCAAGCTGTTGGACGAACTACATATTTTGTTTTGTTTTCTTCAAAATTCCAAAACCGCACTCCCTGGTGTAATGATCAAAATTTGATCGTGTTAGTATTATAAGAAAGAAAGAAATCCTGGGACCCCCATGTTTTTGAAATGCTGCAAGCTCAAGATTTATTGGTGTTATTTGTACATTTTTGTGACACAGGCTGTTATTTGATTAAAAGGAGGTCCATGCAGGGAATCAATGCATGAATAGTCAGTCTCCCATACGCGGATCCAGGTTTATTTTTATTTTATTTTTTTTTTCGGGGGGAGGGGGAGGGGGCTGCCTGAAAACAACCCTAACATTTTTTTAGTACTCAACTTTAATATTTTACATTTTACAGTTATAGAGAGGAGGCCCCGGATCCGTGCATGCCCCCATAGTTCCGAGAGGCTGATTCTAGGGGGTGGGGTACTCATATATTTTTATACATATGAATAGTCCCATAGCCCTCTTTGCAAAAAGTGGGAGTGCCGCCATACTAAAGAATTTAGCCTCCTTCAAAAATGAGAGTCCCAGCACCAAAATTAGGGGTTCAGGACTGCCAATCAGCAGTTAGTGAGAGCTCTGACGATGCTATGTTCTTGCACTTCTTTGTTAGTTCGCAGCTCATGGGAGCGCAGTGGGTCAGTGGTAGAGTGTTTGAACCGAGACTACGGGCCGCCGCGGGTTCGAACCTCACCGGCGTCACTGTGTTATGTCCTTGAGCTAGAACATTAATCCTAGCTTAGTACTGGTTCAACCCAGGAAGATCCGTCCGTAGATAACTGAAAGAGTGTTGATGGAACTTAAAGAATCAAACCAAACAAAGTTCGCAGCTCAACCTCTTTAACTTTAACTTTTGTATAATAATTAATGATTTTTTAATTTCTGGTTTAAAACAATTACGAACTTGGGATAGTCCATTGTATGGAAAAAAGGGTGTCAGGTAAACTTTTCTAAAATATTGTATTTTTGTACCTGGAGCTCTTTTTTACCATAGCAAACAGGGTAGACCCTGGTGAAATGCAGCATGATGTTGCTTTTCAATTTTGAATCTGGACTTCTCTGTTTGTAAAAGTGCTCCCGTTTAGCGGTTACAAGAGTTATGCTTACCATGCGCATTTCGTATCTCTGGTGGACACATATTAGCCCTGTTCTTAAATATATTTTGGCATCTGCAGTTTCGTCATATGATTTTCCAGGGTGTCCGGACAAGTATTTTCAGGAAAGTTTATACATAATGCTTTGTTATTTCCCAGAGTGGATGGGAGTGTTCATGAATAGCCGTATATAATAATAGAAAATATACGGGCCTCGATGCGACAAACATAGTCTTATTAAGATTCAAATCAGCTTGCTCAGCTACGGTGACTAGCTGGAAAATTAAAATTTCACTTGAAGCAAATTTAGATATGATGCTTTCCAAAAGGCGAATAACAAAGGCGCAGATCGGCCCGCGCCGGTCAGCGCCTTTGCTGTTCGCACCCTCGGCCCCAAAGACAAGGTTTCTTGCATTGAGGACCTTATGTTAACACCATTACATGGCATGTTTTTTGTTTAGATGGCCTCTAAATCCAGAGATCGAAGAGTAATTTTTGGGCACGCAAAACACCTATACGTCTATGAACGCACATCGGCTGATGGCTGGTGATCTTTGGTAGAATGCATAGTCTCCATGCGCGGATCTAGGAATTTTTGTCAGGGTGGAGAAGGGTTAGTCTGACGGCCAGAAATAAGCCTGGACAACGTAATTTTGTTTTGTTTTCTTTTAGTCCTCAACTTATTTCACAGTTTACAGAGGGGGTCCAATGGTTTTATTACAGAGAAAACTATACTTTTCAAAGGATCGAGGGGGTCCAACTTTTCTAGAAGGGGGGGGGGGGGGGGGTCCAGGGTCCAAGTGTTAATTTCTATAGAAACCCATATAACTTGTGATTTCCGGGGGGGGGGGGGTCCGGACCCCCTATCACCCCCTCTGGAGCCGCACATGGTCTCATCGCCGGATAACTCTACCTAACTACATGTGTAAACTACTCGTTAGGGTAAAGTCGGGTTAATTCGGACACTATTTGCAAATAGTGCTAATCCAGATGAGACGGCTCCTTATGAGCCGTCACATCAGGAGTTTCACTATTTGCTTAGGTAATTTATTTTTATTCCAGTATTTGAAGTATGAAACAAACAAGGTTGCTGTCCGAAATTAGCCGTCTGTCCGAACATACCCGACTTTACTCTATACATTTTACCTCCATGGATATGCCATAATGGTATAGGACCTACTACTGTGTCCAATAATTTTGTTACTGTCGGGGATATTGGATATTCAGAAAAAAAACCATGGGGATTTCTGCCAGTTCATGAGGGATACTTGCCTGTTTACTTCAAGGAATATTGTTACCCCCCCCCCCCCCCCTCTAAACAAGACTCTACAATACATGGGCATTTTGTGAGCGCAACTCCTCATACAGTCATTTGGTTGTTGTTGATTCACAGTTTAATCAATGTTCCTCCCATTTGTTTATTCTCCGTCTTTGGTTCTTGCTTTGTTATGTATACCTCTGTGCCCTCTGAAGTTTTGCAAACATCTTGACGAGGAAGATGAGGATGACTGCTTTATTTAGTTGTCCTACCGATGTCTAAGCTTTGGTCTGTGGCTCTTTCTAACGTTACTGTGGGCTGGTCTGCATTGTAAGATTGTGGTATTTCATGATCATACTGCATGCACGGACCCAGGGAATATCGTCGGGGGAGCGGGGGGGGGGGTCCAGGCCCATCCGCCACAAGTTTTTTTCAGTCATCAACTTAATTTACGGTTCTTTTTAAAGAAAACTATAATTTTCCAAGACTCCAGAGAGAGTCCAACATTTTCCGGGGGGGGGGGGGGGGGGGTCAAACAAACTTTACCCCGGGGGGGGGGGGGGGGGGTCAAAGTATAAGAAATTCCAAATAACTTGTGATTTTCCCTGGGGTGGGTTCGGACCCCCTTTCCCGCTCTGGATCCTCGCATGAAAACTCACTCTTCAGATGTTTTGCTCATGGTTTGAAGATGTGCATGTCATGTGCTTTCGACATTATCGTCAAATTATTTTCTCTGTCACTTTTTTATGAACTTGTGATCCAATTACAGGTTGATATTTGCATTTTAGATACGATTTTGATGCTCCCCGAATTTGGTCCCGAGTCTGGGGAGTTGGCAACTGATTGGGAGTTTGTCCTTTGTGTTACAATGGCGTGACGTCATTTACATTTTAAATGACGCAATGGATTGCAAAAACAACAACAATGAATTGACAGCAAGTGGAAGTTAAGGAAATCGCTTCCACATGTTTACCGGACGTTTTATCAAACGAAAATAAAAGAGTTTGTGACGGAAAGGGTATTGTCGCAAAAAAGACTGCAGTATTGATGTGACTTATTTCATGTGTTATGATCCGTCGAAATGGAAATGAAAAGTTTGTCGGAGCGGTTTCCGATTGGAAAAAATCGCAACAGATCTTCTAGAATAAGGTTTGTTTTATTTCTAACAAGTGGCGATGGAAGCATTGCTCTGAGTGTTTAATTTAGCAATATAGCTGTATTTAGTGCGGAAATACACCGGAAACAACCCCCAGGCTCCAGTAGCCGGAAGTTGCTTTGACGGTCGAAAAATTATGGCCTAGTATGTAGAAGTGGGTGGGGTATGTCACTGAAAAAAGCATGTCTAATCGTAAAAGCAACCAACTCTCGTGTTGGCAGCCTTCGGCTGCCAACACTCGTTGGTTGGTTCCTATAAACTAATCCAGGTAATGGGTACTTTATACAAGTATATATCATTTACTGCAGTGCAATATACACCGTAATTTACCTGTTTCTATGAAAAATAATAAAATCCTATTATTATGCATCTTTGAACCATCTGTACATATAAATGTGTTTATTTTTGTTATTGTGTCTTGTGTGTGGGTTTTTCTTTTCCTTATATTCTACATATATACAGGTATAGAAATGTATTTTGTACATATCTTTGAAACTTTTGCATCAGGGTCATAGTATTTTGTCAATAGATTTTTTTAAATTCTGATACCAGTAAAGAAATTCAACATCTGTTTGATATCTTTCAAATCCGACACTTACCACAGCCCTAATTACTTCAACGAGGAATATTGACTCGAGATGGAGTGGCCGCGGGTTCGAGCCTCACCAGCGTCACTGCGTTGTGGTCCTTGAGCAAGGCACATTTATCCTAGCTTAGTACTGGTTCAACCCAGAAGACCCGTCCCTGTTTAACTGTAAGATTGTTGATGGGACGTAAAGAATCAAAACAAACAAACAAATTCAACGAATAATGATAACAATAATAATAAATAAATTTGAGCCGCGGCACGAGATTTCCAACAATTTCACATTTTGACAAGCGTAGACTTAGACGAGCCTCTGCAGCCTCATGTCAAGCTTAGAAACTTCAGATGATGTTCAGTCAGTAGCTTAACAATCATAGAATACTCAAGTGACCAGCAAAGGCTCTAATCAGACTGCGCGTATGCGCAGGCTGATCTGAGGCTTTGCTGGTCGCACATACCACATGTTTGGAAATCTCATGCACTGGCTCTAATACGCATTCTGTTTCCATTTTATGAAATGAATCTGTCCTGAAATTGGCTTAATTCACATTAATAACGAGTTTATGTGTACACAGCGAACTTGAAGTCTGAGTGACAGATTTTTCATATCATAAGATTACAATGTATTATTCTGTATATTATATACATTTTCCAATTAAAAATGCCGGAAAAAGACCAGAAATGGCAACAAAGAAAAACATGCGTAGTTATAAACAGGCATAAAAAACTAGTGAAATATGTCTCTGCTCAAGATACTTAAGCTAGTGAAATATTTCTCTCGTATATACTTTAACTATTGCCACTGCAAAACAGTAGAAAAATAATACTATGTATACAAAACACAGTTACAGTGTGTATATCACACTGCCTTCATTACAGATGACTAGTTGTAATGTTAGCAAATATCAAAACAGAATGTGGGCAGGAAAAATACTCAGAGCAGTAACGGCATTTGTCAAAAAGTGAGTTTGATCAGGAAATACCACAATCATACTTTGTAGACCAACACATGGCATCGTGAGAACGAGACACAGAACACTTACAGTTACAAGACATCAGGAAGACAATTAGAGTAAACAAAAATCTCTCTTTCTCTTTGTCACCAAGATGATTGCAACATTATAAAGGGCACTATGTACTGCATAACAAAATAAGTACAAGGACACACAAATAATGGGAGCATCAATAAACAACATAACCACCGCCTTAGAACAGACTGCTAGGGAATCCACTAGGAGGTGCTTAAATGCATTTTACTGGCGCCAAATCTAAGCAGAATTCATCTTTTGCAATGACAGAAAGCAAGCATCCTTAAGGTAGTGCGGGACCCATGTCAAAAGATAACCTTACTTTTACTTAAAAGTAAGAGTGTAAGAGTTATCGTTCCTGAATCTTGTTTTTAAAAGAGAATACTTATTTTCTAAGACGGTAGATATTATTCTCCCCTGACAACTCTTTGATGCTTGAAACGTAATTCTGTAAGTATTTTGCTTTCACAAAAAGAAGGAATGCAAGTATTAGCTTTTGAAAACATCACCCAGAGTATGAAGTCATTCAGTATTAGTTGCGGACCGTATAAATATACATACTATATACATGTCTCGGTTGCTATTTCTGCATGCTGCCACTAACCTAAGACCCACCCCCACCCCAAAAAGGGGGGGGGGGGGGGGTTGTAGACGTGCACATGCCTTGTATGTGACATTCTCATGTTTTAGGTCCCATGGAGGTACATGGTCACTAATGTTTTATGGAGAAATGACGTAACTGTTTCAATTACCTTATCACACCGGATAGGCAGCAATAAAAAACAGTCTAAACAATCGATGAATGCTGATAACAAATTGCTAGAAACAGTGTTTGTGATTGCCATTTGTTGCCTATCGGACTACAAACAACAATCCAAAATTATGTTACAATATTTAACTACGTTCGTCGATAGCATTAACGTTTTCGATTGCCGCCTATCTAGTGTGTTTTGATATACTGAAGACGTAGCCAAAACAATCTGATACAAGGGCTAGGAGTTATTTCATGTTTCTGTTGAAAAAATTATTTTGTTTCGTTGCATGTTTCATGATAATAAAATGGACATTTCTGCATACATTTTAATAAAATTAATAGGAACTGCATGTGCCTGAAAGGAAGATATATGACAATATAACATTCTTTTCTGTATATAAATGGTTGGCAAGCATGGTACAGATGCGCGGATCCAGGAATTTTCATCAGGGAGGGGGGAGGGTCCAGGTCAGTCTGACAAAAAAGCCCTGACAACGATTTTTTTAGTCCTCAGCTTATTCTACAGAAGTCAAATGGTCAATTTCAAAGAAATCTATCGTTTTTCAAGGCTCCAGATGGGGTCCAATTTTTTTCCAGGGGGTCCAACTTTTTCCAGGGGGTGTCCAATTGTTTATTCCCTATAGAAACCCATTTAATTTGTGATTTTACAGAGGGAGTCCGGACCCCCTGCCCCCCCCCCCTTCTGGATCCCCACTTGGTGCAGCCCTCACAGCTTCATGGTTAAGGCTACTATACATTATCTCATTTGGGCTTGGCAAACGTTAATAGACAGAAGAATGTATCATCCTTTTATTGTTATATACCTTATAATAAGTGTTTACTATAGAAACTTGAGGTGTTTCAATCGCTGACAATTGTACATTTTATTTAATAATGTGTTATATTTTGGTTGATCGTTGACCAATCACTGACCGCGGGCTTTATTTCCGATAAAACCTTAATTGCCATTTCAACCTGCTCACGGATATCCTCTGCGAGTTAAGATACCGTCGCTTATGCTTTATTGAGAAATGACCAAAATATTCAATTATCATAAGATACGCTACTTTATTACATCGGATAGGCGACAATCGAGATCGATGAACGTGGATCGCAAATCGCTAGAATTTTCCATTTGTCGCCAGTCAGGCAAACAAACTGCAATCCAAAAAGTCTGTTTCTGACGGTATTTGATCTACGTTCGTCGATAGCATCAACGTTTTCGATTGCCACCTATCCGGTATGTGTATTGATACAATGAATACGTAACCAAAACAATCTGAAACAAGAGCTAGGAGTAATCTACATTTTTCAGTCATGTTTCTGTTGAAAAAAAAGTTTCTTTCCACACCGGATAGTGAGCAATCGAAAACACTCTTAACCATTGACGAACGCGGATCAAAACTCGCTAGAAACAGTGTTTTGATTGCAAAGTGTCGCCTGTTCGATGAGTGATGGTAATAAAGAAAAATCTATGATTCTAACTTTTTTTGGTCTATAATCGTCGATAGTATTGATGTTTTCGATTGCGCCTATAAGGTGTGGTTTTGTTGTATGCTTCACTATGTTAAAGTGGACATTTTTTTTAAATGCTTTTGCTTGAAAGGAAAGTATTCTAGAACTTTTTGGATACTGTAAAGGCGGCACCTCATGACTGCCTTATTAGTCTACTTTAGACATAGGTAAAATCTGAAAATGAGGCGTTATAACTACATTCGAAAGTGTTTGTTTATTGTTTAACATTAGTATAGAGGCAAACAGTGTGGACCCAGATCAGACTGCTCAGGATGAGCAGTCTGCTCTAGATCTACACTGTTTGTTTAAGAGGCTTCATAATATTTCAATAGACGATAAAAACATACAATTGTGTTGTAATATACGCTTTAAGGGTTAATAAAAGTGGGTTCAGTGCATTAACGGACAGGACTTTCATGAAATGCACGCAGACCTGCGCGGCTTAAGCAACTTTTAAACGCTTAACCAATGGATAGAACCTGATTTCCATTCTTGAGCAGTTGAAATAACCGAACCACGCCCAGATATGAAAATCAAAGTTGCCACCTTTACAGTACCCAAAAAGTCCTATAATATATTACAATGACAATATAAAATTCCTTTCTGTATATTAACGTTTGTCAAGCCCTTGTGCGATAATGTGTTGCAGGCCTCACCGCTGTGTGGTTCTGGTTGCAACACATCACATTCAGGCTTGCCAAACATTAATACAAGGAAAAGAATGTTTTATCCTCTTATTGCATATTTGTAAGTCTATTCTTTAAATGACATTTAGATCTATGCATCAAGAAGAAAGCTATAATTTTTAGCTTTTATCTACATAAATCCTACGTGTAAGAAAGCATCAAAGTATCAAGACATGCTATAGCCAAGCTTTAATGAGAATCATAATGTAATGTGCTGGGTCACATATGCTAGGTATCCTAGCTTAGTACTGGTTCAACCCAGGAAGACCCGTCCCGCATACCTGAAAGATTGTTGAGTGGACGTTAAGAATCAAATCAAACAAAACATATGCTAGGTCAAAATCTTTTTTGTCACTTTCTACGCCCATTTGTCAGTGCTTAATCAATAATAGCTATGTCTCCGCCCAGTGATATACAATAGGGCGTAGACAAACAAAAAAATTGGTGGAAAGGGGAGACAACACTTATTGTAGTCTTTATTTTTTTCACGATTTTTCAGAAAAGTCAACAAAACAAAAAAACGAGCACGGTGACACATATTTTTTATTCAATCATTAGATTCTTCATGAAAATATCTTTGTAAAAATATGTTTTTTGTTGTTCCAGTTACATTCTCTGATATGTTTATTTTGAATATTAATGTTTTTTGGGGCATTAATTCGTTTGACTTAATTAGGATTTTGCTTAATAAATTGTGTAAATACATGTTATTTCACTATTTTTTGTTTTTATTTATATCTCTGGTGTGAGTAGTATTTGTTCTGAAAAAAACTGTATTGCGTTTCTTGTTAATTTGTTAACAAAATCTGTATTTGTTTATTTCAAAAACCTGCGATTTTGCAGTTTTTGACATCAAATAACTTTTAAAAAAGAACGGTGAGGTATTGTTTTTTTTGTCTTAGATTATAAGTATAAGTCTATATTATAATATATTAAAAGATAAAACACTTTTGGACATATGCCGGTGAGTCCCCTACTACCTTAAATCCTAAAATATGCATGAAAGGAAAAGTAAAGGATCTGGTCCTGCTTCGTGATTTGCTGGGGAGAAAATCTCATTGTCTTGTTTTATGACAGATTGAGTGCTGCTTATATAAGCCAGTCCATGAGATGCCTCCAATCATGCCAATAAACGCACTTGAAATACACCTCTTTCACGACAGAGAAAAATCTGTCCAAAGGATCACCGATTGGCATCAAGAGGCTAAACGGTGGTCGCGAGGGACAGATTTTTTCTATCATATCCTAACACAAATAATGGATTCTTTTTCTTGCCCACCACCGAATATCTCATTTTATGTTGGTGAAACATGACAAAAAGGCGTCATACATATATCATGGTGACGTCATTTTAACATTACAATGACGTCACGGATCGACGTGCAGCAAGCGTGCGACTGTTCGTTTTTATCTTCCCAACGGCTTATGGGTACGTGAGATAGAATTTTCTCATATGGGCAAAAACAACGGAAGTCCCGATCTGGTGTGCAAGAATAAAATGTCTGATATTTGACCTGAGTCTTCATATTTATCCTTGATTTGTGTACGAGCAATGACGATTCTTGGATGTGCATAATTGCCCAAGCTTATGTTGCTCGATGATGCGTTAGGTACCAAAAATGTGTGTTGGCCATATATTGATGTCAACAGCTTCCTTAAAAATGCGACATCACATTCCTTGATGGTATGTAATTGAGCCAGAAAAAGTCATGACCTGTCTAAAGAGGCCGGTATGTTTATCACTAGGCATGATCACCGTTATTTGTGAAATAAGAAACGTTTTGAAACTAACATGTCAGTTATTCACCAAGGGTGTGGTTTCTCAGCGCAAGCGACTCAAAAACGGATCCTCATTGAATAACCTCAGTATCTGTTGTAAATAGTTTGGTATCTTCAACATTAAAAACTTGTTTATTTTTAAATATTGGTTGTATTTTGAGCTTATACAGTAGTACCTTTTGTACATTCTATAGATTGAAACTAATGCTGTTATTTTTCTGTTTCTTTATATTCTTACTGTATAAATGCGTAAACATTGTATTTTATTTATAACTTTGATAGTCACTCATGTAACAGCTTGTGTTTTTCTTATCCTGCGTATAGGCATATATAGATTGTTTGACATAAACTTACCAAATATGATTGTTCTCGTGTCAATCAAAGGTAAACTAAGTTGAGGCACTTTCAAGATTTACAGACCGCCCAAAAGGCAGGGCGTGATAGTGCCTGAAACGAAGGTTTCTATGGCGTTTATTGCATTGAACAACTATTAAATGGAAGCTTTTGATTCAAATTATTTCTTAGTAACACTATTAAGGTTTAAGGACTGGCCACTATTAAGGTTTAAGGGACAGAAACTGGATAGTGCCTGAAACGAAGGTTTCTATGGCGTTTATTGCATTGAACAACTATTAAATGGAAGCTTTTGATTCAAATTATTTCTTAGTAACACATACTGCATGCCTTCATTACAGAATTGGGCCTTGAAGTGAGAACACAGGGTTTGTGAACAACACAGGTGCAGACCAGCCTGCGCAAACGCACAATCTGATAAGCGCCTTTGTTATTCTCCATTTGAAGAAAATCATATCTAAAATTGTTAAAGTAAAACTTCAATTTTCTAGCAAGTCTCTGCAGTTGAGCAGACTGTTTTGAGTCTTTCAATGTTGGAAACCTCGAAGACAGGTTTTGTCGGGTTGATGCATAAATCTTGATGGATCACTGATCTATGTTTACAGATCAGCAGCATTCACAAAATGTAGACCTGATATACCTTTATGGTATATTTTCTCATGCTAAAAAAAGGTCACACTCAGCGTTGTATAATATGGTAATGTGATAGTATGTTTACTTCGCATACATGTATTTTGGGGCACACTTTCAGGCCAATGTTATGTGGATAAAGTCATTCATCCGCATTCCTGCCGCTCTATCAGACAATTGGAAAAAAAATTGTCTTCCAGTAAGACAATGCCCGACCCCATACCAGCAATATGGCAGGTAATTGCATGCCAGTCAGTCTTGTCAACACTCTTGACTGGCCATCCGTATCTTCTGATCTATCCACAATCGAACACCTCTGAGATATACTGGGCCTGTGGGTATTACTTGACTTTTTGCTTACTGTAAACGCGGCGCCTCATGAATGTGTAATTGAGATTAGTCAACCTTAGGCATAGGTAAAAGCTGAAAGGAGGCGTGGTTTTATTCAAAAGTAACTGTATCATCTTGTGCTACCACCTTAGTCATTATTTAGTCATTAAAACGCCAGCAAAATAACTGCATCTGAAAATGACTATTTAACATAAGCAGGGAGGCAAATATTGTGGACCCAGACCAGACTGCTCCTACAGGAGAAGTCTGATCTGGATTCACACTGTTTATCTATGAGGCTTCAAATAATTTAGTGGACGACAAAAACACACATTTTGTGATTATGCGCTTTAAGGGTTAATAAATGTGAGTTCAGATTGTATACGGTTAGGATTTTCATGAAATGCATGCACGTTTGCGCGGCTCAAAAAGCTTATTTACTTTTTACCAAATTATAAATAAAACATGATTTCCCTTCCTTAGCAGATGAAATAGCCGAACCACACCCAGATATGAATATTAAAGTTGCCGCCTTTACAGTAAGCGAAAAGTGAAGTAATATATGACATGTATCCCTTTCTAGCTGCCGCATTACCTTAATTGGAACACTGGAAGATATACTCAGGATTCTTCTAAGCATACGAATATGCTCACAAAATGTATTTATAAAGTTGGCCGTCACTATATAAGATTTTGACTTACAATAAATTGGTAATCATAACTTTAGGTTCATGCCTATACTTATTTTCAACAAAGCGGGAGAATTAGGGTGGCTTCTATTTTTTGGCATGAGTATAATTTAACCAAGAAAATGTCATGAACTGTCAAGAGTGGTTGATGTCTTTATCAATATCACCAGGTACTAGTCTAATGAGGAACTGTTGAAACTGGTATGTTAAATCTTCACAGAGGGTGCGTTTCTCATAGAAATCAATTCTAAACCACACCTCGGGTGAATAATTACCATACCAATTCTATCAGTGTGGTATCCCGAAGTTTGTAGAAGTTTTCCTTTTGTCAATTTGTCTTCACAGTGTTGTATATACAGTGTTGTAGATTTTGATTGATAAAAAGTGTACAATCTCATTTTCTTTTTCTTTATTTTCTTAGATATAAAGGTGCAGACATTGTATTTTGTGTCACTTATGTAACAGTTTGATGTGTACTCTCTTACTTATATTCTGCGTGAAGACAGCCATAGGAATTGTACGTCGAACATTGATTGAAACATAAAACAATGTTAAAGCTAAACCTAGGATTTCTGTCAAGGAATATGGGCTGCCTGAGAGACAGTGCTTTGTTAGTGCCAAAACTAAGGTTTCTATTATGTTAATCGCATTAAAAAAACAACATGACACCTGAAGTTGATGCACATTTATATCCAAGTAATATGAGAAATTATGATATTCCCATCCAATAAAAATAGTATTATATATGTGATAGTCTCTTACTCTTATCCTTAGTATAGGCCTGTGTAGAAATTCCATTTTGTTCATAACTTTGTTTGAAACTACATGTAAAATAAAAGCTTATGTATTTCTCTCTTTCTTTATATTCTAAGTTTGTATAGTTTCAGCTTTGTGACGTTGTTAGGAATTTACCAGACTGACTCTTTAATAAACTACACAGGACCAGTCAAATTATCCGTAGCGGGCCCTCTTGTAAGATAATGAACAGTCCACTAAACATGTGACATAATGATATTCCTATCAAATAAAAATATTACATGTGTGATAGTCACTTGTTCTTTATATCCTTAATATAGGCCTGTGTATAAATTCCATTTTGTTCATAAATTTACTTGAAACTCAAGTAAAAACTTGTGTGTTTCTCTCATTCTTTATATTCTAAGTATCTACAGTTTCAGCCCTGGAGAAAAGGATGCTTATATTTACAAAATGTTTATTGCTCTCGTAATTTCAACCCTTCGATTTTGTGTCCGCTCCATATCTCCTGATTTCATTAAATAAAACTTCACTCCAATATTCCTCTTAGTGAGATAAAAATCAATGATTCAAACCACTCTGACTTAGTCACTCTGAGGCGGGATGGGTTATGTCAGTTCAAACCAATAAAACCTGTCTTAAACTGCCACTCTAAAAAAGACCAAAAATTGATTTTCAAGGTCAATTGTCACTTAATACGGATCAAAAGTATCGCAGAATGCTTCAATAGCATTCTTTGATACTTTCAACCTTCATCAAGCTACCATTTGTCATTAAGATCTTTGTTTTGTCTATTTTTGAGTGGCCGTTTTACACAGGTTTTACTGTAATATGTGACTATCAAACTTTTTAAGAAGGGATTAACAAAGGTGCAGATCAAACTGCCTAGATGCACAGGCTGAACTGGACCAACATTTGAGCCGCCACATGTGATTTCCAACAAAGTCACATTTTGACATGATTAGACTTAGACAAGCCTGTGCAGTCTCCCTTTAAGCTTAGAAACTCCAAATGATATTTTGTCAGTAGCTTAATATTCATAGAGTATTCAAACGACTAGCAATGGCTCTGATCAGACTGTGGGTATGTGCAGGCAGGTCTGAGGCTTTGCTGGTCGCCTTTACCACATTGTTGGAGATCTCATGTCGCGGCTTATTTTTCAAAGTGAAAATAGGTTTTCTAATAACTTTGCTTAGATAAGAAACTGTTAAATCTGACTATCACCAAACACATGAATATAGGGGATAAATGTCAAGCTTTCAGTGGGATAGAAGTAGTCTGTCTGTTAGTCTGTTAATTAGAGGTGAATCTCCTTTATAGCTCTTCCTTTCAAACAACAAATGGCTGGAAATAAAATAAATTACATATTACAAAGAAGATGATGTACAATTGAATCTAACTCATTGCCAAAAAGTAATAAAATGCATAGCAAAGCGAAGCTTTCTATAGCCTTTATACAACAACAGAATTATTCTGTAATCTGGGTGTCAAATTTATGTCATATATACGTGAAGTTAGGGTGTCAATTCAGATTATCAAAATATATATATGTTAGATTTCCTACTATAAATACATTTGTATTTAATGCACTAGTGTTTTAATGATTTTAATTAATGGCGTTATTACACTCCCCGAAGCAACGTGATATAATAAAAGTAAACCAAATATATACAGCTTATTTTTCTTTTACTTCTTATAAGGGTCAAAAATAAATTATTTAATAAAGAGGGGAAAAGGATGTAAGAGTCCGTGCAAATGTGTAGATTTTCTAATCCCTGTAAAGCTACAAAAACTTGAAAAATAAAGCCAAAAGTAGAATTTTACCACTGTGACAGTAGAAATCATTTTGAGAATTGACAAACCACTATATCGGCAAAATTACCATCTATATGATTATGCAGAATATATCCAGATGAAATTTACCAGTGCATTCAAGAATAAGATGACAAACTTTTTTGAGAAAGTCTACTTACAATTTGGCCCTAAAAAAGCTCACCTTAGTTTTCATTGTCGTTGTTAGCTTCTCCAGAATATATAAGAGCTGCACCTAATTGAATCACAACACTGTGATCATTAAAGAAAGCTTTAAGTTTTTAAAATAAGGCTGATGTTTAGCAGTATCATCTTCACTGACCACCAAACAGTTTACAATAGTTCTTCATTAAGTATACATTATACAATTGTTGACTGTTGAGGCATTGGATATAATGTGATGTCGACCTGAGAGTACCAATATTGACCGAGGCGGAGCCCAGGCCAATATTGGTATTCTCAGGTCGACATCACATCATGTCCAATGCCTCAATAATCAACAATTGTTTTATTATATTTTTTTTTCTAAACAACAACAATAACAAAATCTTGGCCATGGACTATGTCTTGGAAATCTTGAATTTCTTTTTCGCACTATGACTTACTGATTTCATTCAGTTAAAAGAGGAATGACCGCATATTTTATTTTAGATTACATTTACAACTGCAGACATTTTATCAGGGTCTACACTGTTTGCTAAGACTGAAAAGATCTTCAGATAATAAAACTTCAATTTTATTTGGGAATTATAACCTTTGACCCAATGAACCATTCCAAGCTTATTGCATCAATCCAGAAGGAAGAATTCATTAGTTCGTTTAAGAGTTTTGCTATTAACTATATTCAACAGCAAAGTCTGAATTACAAGTATATGATGAAACACCAAATCTTGTGAATTTCGTGATGCTGTGACTCACTGAATTGTTACAGCAAATCATGTAAGTTTCATGCTTGAAGCACACCTGTTATGGAAAGTTTCTATGAAAGTAAGTAAGGGTGCAAAGATTCAGGAATCGATACAATCAAGTACCACACCTGACCCAGGATACCAATCGGAAAGTAACAAGCTTACAGTTAGACACCACAAACGACAACCAAAAGGTCAGCCCTTTCCCAGCAGGTGACCACAAGGCACATATAAACAGATGCGTACAAAGGCATAGCAAACACAAGACAGAAAACACATAAAAGATATATTTTAGTAACTAATATTGAATGGGAAAAACCCACAGCCCATGCGACATGTTGTTATTTGACTCGAGTGGCTATACATCTGGGCCAATCAGGAGGTATTTATTTATAGTTTATTTAATAAAGTCGTTTAAAGTTTAAGCAAAAAGTGAAGTTGTTTTTATAAAAAGAAAGGGATAAGTTGGCGGAGGCTATATACAGTGAATTAGAGACAAAGCTATGCAGAAACATTCCACATTGTACAATAATATGATAAGTGCTACTTTGCACCAAAAAAAGCATAAGAAGTGTGTATGGTCAGGAAATACCTCAATCACAAATTGCAGACCAACCCACTACATCGTAAGGAAGAGCTACAGAACAATCACAGTTACAAGACATCAGGAAGACAAATACAGTAAAGCAACTAGCTCTCTCTTTCCCATCAAAATGATAATAAAACTAGAAGCACACAACGTAATGAATAACAAAACATGGACCAACTACAGTACCACCACAAACAAGTTGGTGGCAAATGAGATAAAATTATTTGGCGTAACTTTACACCAAGTCTCGTGGTAGCTGAACTGCCTAAGATCTTGGTGCAACCTTTCAACTGCTACAGAGCCACCACAAACAAGTTTGGTGGCAACTGAGATAAAATTATTTGGTGTAACTTTACACCAAGTCTCGTGGTAGCTAAACTGCCTAAGATCTTGGTGCAACCTTTCAACTGCTACAGAGCCACAACAAACAAGCTTGTTGGCAACTGAGATACAATTAATAGTTGTAACTTTACACAAAGTTTAGTGGCAGCTGAGATAAAATTAATAGGTGTAACGTCGCACCAAGTTTGGTGGCAGCTGATATAAAATTGATATGTGTAACTTTACACCAAGTCCGGTGGCAGTTGAGATGAAATTCATAGGTTTAACTTAACAACAAGTCCGGTGGCAGTGGAGACAAAATTTATAGGTGTAACTTTACACCAAGTTTGGTGGCAGCTGAGATAAAATTGGTTGATGTAACTTTACACCAAGTTTTGTGGTAGCTGAGATAAAATTAATAGGTGTAACTTTACAACAACTTTGGTGGCAGCTGAACTACAGAACCACCACAAAAAAGTCTGTAAGCAGCTGAGATAAAATTAATAGTGGTAGTTTTACACCAAGTCCGGTGACAGCTGAACTACAGATACACCACAAACAGGTTTGGTGGCAGCTGAGATAAAATTGGTTGATTTAACTTTACACCAAGTTTTGTGGCAGCTGAGATAAAATTTATAGGTGTAACTTTACACCAAGTCCGGTGGCAGCTGAACTACAGAACCACCACAAATAAGTTTGATGGCAGCTGAGATCAAATTAATAGGTGTAACTTTACACGAAGTCTGGTGGCTGCTGAACTACAGAACCACCACAAACAAGTTTGGTGGCACCGAAGATAAAATTAATAGTTGTAACTTTACACCAAGTTTTGGTGGTAGCTGAGAAAAAATAAAAGTTGCAACTTAACTACAAGTTTAGTGACATCTGAGTTAAATTTATAGGTGTACTTTTACACCAAGTTTGGTGGCAGCTCAGATAAAATAAAAAGATGTATCTTTACACCACGTGTGGTGGCAGCTGAGATAAAATTAAAAGGTGTAACTTTAAACCAGTTTAGCGGCATCTGAGTTAAATTTATAGGACCTGGTGTACTTTTACACGAGTTTGGTGGCAGCTGAGAAAAAAATGAAAGATGTATCTTTACACCAAGTTTGGTGGCAGCTAAGATAAAATTAATAGATGTAACTTTACGCCAAGCCTGGTGGTAGCTTAGATAAAATGAATATATGTAACTTTACACCTAGCTTGGTGGCAGCTGAGATAAAGTTAATAGGTGTAACTTTACACCAAGTCTGGTGGCAGCTGATATAAAATTAATAGATATAACTTTACATCAAGTCTGGTTGTAGCTGAGATATAATTTATAGGTGTAACTTGACTTTAAATCTGGTGGCAGCTGAACTGCCACAGATCTTGGTGCAACCTTTCAACTGCTTTAAAAACTATTTTCTGGGAAAATTTATGATCTAGAGAAAACTACAACAATAACAGGTTGAAATGTATGAGATTTTTCATTGAAGAGATGGTGTCATCAAGTTGCTTTCAAAGGAATAAATGAAAAACATTCCAAAAAGAGGTGGCAGATTAACTGCCTTTGTTGGTGTAAGGTAACATACACATTTTACAGTGCCGATGATTTGGATTAATCCATCCCAGTAAGAAGAAAAAATATTTACTGAAGAGCAAACAAATAGTTTCTTTTCAGATTGTCTGTATAGAAACATACTAATCTGGAAAAAACGCCCTTTACACATGAATCTCAAGCTTGATCTGGGACTACTTGATTGTAAAATATATTTTTCATGATGGAGTAATTTTGTCATGGTGCTCAAAAAGTTAAAGTGTATTTTTCATGACTTTGAACTTTAAACCTATATCAAAAGCAAAAAAAGTATGTTATCTAATTTACGCATATCATTTCCTCATCTGCTAAGATATTTACTGCAGTTTCTTTTGTCTTGCAACAATTTGCATTAAACAGCTGAATTTCAAGCCTCTGCTTTAATCAGTTACTATGGCATGGTATCACATTATCTATGGAGATATCCAGTGGTCCCATATACATGTACTGCATTCATTTTAATAATTGATAATGGACATTTTATTTAAGTAACAATCAATGCAAAAGTAAAATGTTTCAGCCATAACAAGAAAATTATTGTGTGATTTTTCAATAAGTTTCATGTGATTGTGTTATGTCTTCTTATCATATGACGTCTCGTCTGGGAGTAAAATAACGGCATGCATTAAAATCGATAAACCACTTTTCGGGAAACGTTATGACGTCCATAACAACGTTGCGTACATAATGACGGAATTATAACTGCTTATGGCAGAAATGAGATTTCAAAGATATCTTAATGTCATTTGATAAATAAAATCTAACATTCGTGCTCATGTATTATTGAATTTATTAAACTTGTTGCGAAACAGTGGTAAAATACTCAGCAAGCCTCGCATTTGATCTCTTTTTCCTAACTCGTTTAATAAATTAAATAAAACATGAGAACTCATGTAAGATCCTCTAATAATGCTGAACATGTAGAAAGTTGCTGCAAAACAGATCTTCTGCTGTAATTATAATTAGCGCATTTAAGGTAAAATTTTGATAATAATTATTAAATATTGGCCCAGTTATCAAAATATTCTCATATAACATCAAAACATTATAAATTTGAACCATGATCAAAGATTTATGATACTGCCCTAAATGTTTTATAACAGGTAATCATGACTTCATTACACACGTTTGGGGCTGATTGGCCTATAAAAAAGTTAAAAAATAGCTGGACTACAGGGGCTAGTAAGGGAGCAATCATTTGATTTTTATGGGGGGAGGCGGCAGAAAGATTACCTTGGTCCTGATTTTTTTTCTTCGCGCACCAGAGCCTGGCTTTTTAGTATTTGTGTGTTATGGTCCTGGATTTTTTAAACAAAAAGTTTATTATAAAAGCGTTGATAGTGATCTGGAGATGGATACAAGACTAATTAAGTGTCTTGTGTTGTAAAAATGGGATAGAAGAATTAATAAAAGTCTTGTCCTGAAAAAAAATCTACAATTTAAATATCAACTTTAAAATTAGTTACAATGAATCTATATTGGCTTGAAATTTTCATTGGTTATCTGTTTGCAGTTTATTCTGTCCAAATATATTCATAGATTGAAAATGGCAAGGTCTTAAAAACAAAATGAAAACTTCGAAAATTTGAAGTTAAAAAATGGTCCCATTTAATCCGTTTTTAGGCGACATAAAAATCATACTCATTTTGTCACTGTGTACACACTGAGTCTGTGTTTGATGTCGGCATTATACAGACTGTCAAAATGTGCATTATCTATCATACTCTAATACCCTTTTTTCTCTATTTTCTCTTGCTCTTTCAGTTTTTCTTCCACTCCCTTTCTCTGCTTCAGCAGGCCGGGTCCTGGCTTTTTTACTTATTATGATCCGTCCTTGATTTTTTTACGAAGGCTGGTCCAGACTATCTTTTCAAAAAATCTTCCCGCCCCCCCTCCCCCCCATACCCCCCACATAGAAATCATTTGGTCGCTCCCTAAAGGCAATTAATAGCAGACTTAATGAAAAGCTTTCAGAAACATTTTAACATAAATTGTTCCCATCATATTGTCAAGCTCTATCATAAATGCATTTGTAAAAAGGATGAATTTTCACTCTAAAGTAAGTATGACCGGGAAATATCACAACCAGTGTCCACATGCTGCAGACCAACCCACGACATCGTCACGAATATACACAGAACACTTACACGCACGCGGCATTAAAAAGACAAATGAGCCGTGACATGTGATTTCTAACAATGTGGCATTTTGACAAGTGTAGACGTAGACGAGCCTGTGCAGTCTCCTTTTAAGAGTAAAACTCCAAATGATGTTCAGTTAGTAACTTAACACTCATGGGTATGCGCAGGCTGATCTGAGGCTTTGCTGGTCGCACATACCACACTGTTGGAAATCCCATGCCATGGCTCAATTACAGTTAAGTAAACACCTCTCTCTTCCCCACCGAGATTATTGCAAGACATTTTCATTTTATTTTCATTTTAACAGTAAAGACTTTTATCAATGGGAACCATGTAATTTTTTTGTTTCCAATGTACGTTTTAAAATAGTTTGTATCCTAGTTATATGGAATTCTGCAAGTGTACCAACGCAGTGATAATAATAATCCTGCAACTAAACTCTCAACAGGTTCTACATGCCACAGCTGATGATAAATAGTGGGTAAAGTAACCAGGGAAATTGCTCCTAATAGCAAAAACCTTTGATCCCTTTGACAAATAAAATTAATGACCAACAAGAAATAATCACCAGCTCTTGGTTTTCCTTTTAATTGACAGGAAAAACTAGCTCCGCTTTTGATGGCCATTTCTTGAAGGATAATAAAATTTGAAACACATTTGGTAAAGGGTCATCCCTAGATCATTTGTTACTTTGTTAGAATAAGCGAATTGTATAAAATTTTGGCAATATATTCCATGTTTATATGTTTTACCATTATCACCTGGCCAAAACGTATTAAAAGGTGGCCTTGCTTTAAGTAGGCAGCTGTTATCAAATCAAAACCTGAACAGCCTTCTTTATTATTAGTTTTAAGTCAATGCGAAGAATGATGCAGTGTTTCGTTTTCCATGAAACGAGCGCCTTTCAGACATGTTCTGGGTATATCGACCCTTATTTGTCATTTATATTTAAAAAAAAGTCAATTAGAGTATATGCTGTATATCATGTATACCCCAAATAACCCACATTTTCTGTATAAAAGTAGGATTCAATGAGACAAAATTACAAAATTCTTGATGATAACAAAACCATCTGCAACAATAAATGACATGACAGCGTTGGAACTCCAGCGTGGCTTTGTTACTTGGTGTGAAAGTTACCCCAACTGAAAATTTGGGCACTATCCTTCAGAGTACATGAACTGATTTAACCATTGCTTATGAATAATAAATAAGGGTCGAAACACTCAGAACACGTGTCAATAGCTCTCGTTTTCAATGATAACTGACACAAAAATTGAATTTTACCATCATTTTTACATAGTACTCTGGGTGTGGCATGGGGACAGACCTGCGTTCGTCAACGCGATTGTGCAATAGTCCCTGTGATGTCCATCCGTTTTAGCATTCAATATTACTTTCACTAAGACGTTGTTTTGTAATAATGGAACCATGCTATCTTCATGTTTATTCTACTACAGCATAAGTCTAACAACAAGAATAGTGTGTGCACACATATGAGCTAAAGACATGACTGACAGGTATAATACCTTTGGTTGCATATCCAAACTGAAGTTTATAAATAGAATGCGCACTCAGCTAATAATCACCCAAATGAAAATGAAAAGGAATGCGACGTCTCATACCATGGGACCAATATTACCATCCACTCCTACTCAACATCAACACAGTATGCGAAAAATCACACATACAAGCATACACGCACGCACGCACGCGCGCGCACAAGCACACACACACACACACACACACACACACACACACAGGCACATGCGTACACTGCAGTTTCTGATGAATCTAACAGATCTCTAGCTTATAAAAAAGCTTATACTTGTTTTTTTATAAAGCTTTTACTTGTTCTTAGTTTAGCATGTACTTGTTGAGTCATAACGTAGTTAAGCATGTACTTGTTGAGTCATGTTATCACAACTGTTAGACATTTAGATTAACTGAAGAATTTGCTGCATGTGGGTAAGTAAACAGCAGAAAATTATCTATAAGTACATTTTGATTAATTGACAGTCACAATTTTATGCAGGCACTGTTTGTTTTCCACTGTGGGTCACCCAGGAACAAGGAAGTCGTGACTCCTCTTATAAGTATTAGGAAAACGAAAGTCGGCAGAATAGTATGTTCCATTCTGCTACGTGTAGGTAGGAAGACAATGATTTATAAGTAAATGGACAGTCAACGTGTATTGTCAGCAGTTAACTGTAGCAAAACTGTTGGGAGCTCACTCCACGCTCAGGTAATATAGAATGTATGAATTGTTCAAGGGAGATATTTCACTCAAATTAGTAAAAGGAAAACGAAAGTAGAACAAAAGCTGCTTCAGGTAAATACACAGAAAAGAGCAATAATTGAGTTATGAATTATTGACAGTCATAATATTATGTAGGCAGTGTTTTATTGCATCTATCAGTCGCAGAGT
The DNA here is from genome assembly GCA_964019695.1 of Loripinus fragilis. Lineage (NCBI taxonomy): Eukaryota > Metazoa > Mollusca > Bivalvia > Lucinida > Lucinidae > Loripinus > Loripinus fragilis. The sequence goes on along the minus strand of OZ026528.1, from coordinate 52,373,303 downwards.
TGTAAGAATACCTGCCCTTATTAGGTAATAGAAAAACAAAAGATAAACAAATATTTCGTTTTGTACGAAACATATATACAAGAACTTCGTTTCATGTTTTTCTCATTTGTTTGATTTGATTCTTTACGTCCCATCAACGTCGCGACGGGTCATCTTGAGTTGAACCAGTACTAAGTAAGGATCAATATACATGTGTCTTGCTTAAGGCCCCGGGGGGGGGGGGGGGGGGGGTACTCTCATTTTTTCTGCATATGTAGGCTCGGACCCAGCATCTGCATTTCACCCCAAAAAAATATCAGAAATTTCAAGCACCCCAAAAAAATATTTGAAATTTTAGCAACTCAAAAAAATATCCCCTATTCTGTACCTTGACCTTAAGAAAAGACCTTAAAATGCATAGAAATGACCTCTAAATATAGTACAATTTTGTGATGACCCCCAAAAAATATCCACAAAATTTTCATACCCCAAAAAATATTTATATTTCTGAAAACCCGAAAAAATATCGAAATTCAAAATTTGGAACCCCAAAAAATGGACCGAGCCTACGTATGTATGAAAATATCAGAGTACCCCCCCCCCCCCCCTGGGCTGAAGGGGCCATTGAGGCTCGAACACACAACCCCCTCGATCACGAGACAAGCACTCTACCATATAGTCACTGCGCTCCCTAATTTTGGAAGTTCAACTATAGTAGAATGTTTGACTCGGAGATCTAGGCGTCGCTGGCTTGAGGCTCATCGTAGACACTGCGCTGTGTCCTTGAGCAAGACCCGTTTACACCCAGTGGTTCCGTGATACTTAGTTAGCATTCACAGTATCTGTTCAAGGACACAAACCTCGCTCTAAATTCATTTCTCAGTTTGCAGTCATACAATTCTACATGAATCTATTACAATATACACGAACCTCATTCACAATTAATTCAGTCGAGGTTGCTGTTTGGTACTTAACGTAAATATGTGTTACAGCACTCTATGGTGTAGCGCTTGAGCTTCTCCCCATTTTCCAATGGCAGAGACTGTTAGCTGGATGGCTCACTCTACAATAATATTCATGAACAGCAGCTGTGTAGTTTAAAATCCATGTGAATTTCATTTAACAATTTACAAGCGTGAGACCAGTCAATTTTGTTTGAAAACTACGTGTGATTCCTACCAACTCATATAACACAACCTTGCGCCGAATTTTAAGAGAACTATACCTCTTTGTCTAAAAGTACAGCGTCATAAGGAAGAATATCCTAGTGTGGGTACTCTGCACTAGGTGTCATTTCTGCAGTCCACTAAATATAACTAGAAGATAATTGTCAGAAACACCTTCAATCGACAAAACATGTGAGATTACCACATGTGTATCACGTGATTGTCCCCCTTGATAATGCACTCTATAATATAGCGCTTGAGATCCTTCCCATTTATCATCTGCTACAAGCCCTAATGAGAGTTTTATTGCCTACCTTGACCATTCTGCCAAAATCAGTCTATATGTTACCTTAAGATGCTAAAGTTACAGAGTTCCGTATTACTGGGATATACAATTGTTCATACAACACATTTTTGTTAACAATGAATATGAAAAACTCCATTCTAGGATATAACATAGATATCATGAAGTTTCCCTTGATAGAAGTGTTTAACTTAATGATGAAAAGGAAATTAAAGTGCCTTAGCTATTTCTAATATCCACTCTGTAAAACAAATGTGTAAGCTAAAACCAAAATAGGTGGCAGCTGAACTGCCATCCCTTTTGGTTTAAACTTACCCTTATTTTCGAACTATACCAATATGAGATGAACCATTTTCCAGTGATAATCCTAAACATATCTACCTGTTATTGTTGTTGCTGTTTTCTGAATCGTTGCCGGGCCGCAAAGCACAGTCGGTAACGTGTCTGGCTGTAGATAAGTGTCTGACTGCAGATCCAGGGGTCGTGCGTTCGATCCTGGTCCGGTCCCATACTTTCAAGGAAGATTGATCATGAAACGGTCATTCCCCTTCCTTCCGCTGATTCAAGAAGGGTTCTTGTCAGTTACAAACGAAAGGATGTGCACGAAGTACTGGTTAACTGCTGAGTGAAGCTTGCCCAGGAGAAAAAAAAATGTGATTAGGTGAACTGACCGTACTGACATGACCATAGCAGTTGATCGGGGCGTAAAGAATCAAACCAAACCAAAAATCTGAATCAGTACAATTGCATAAAATATAATTTTAAAATCAATTGTAATGTTACACCAGCATCAGTGGCAATTCTGCTGCCACTAAATTTGTGAAAAGGTATACTATTATAAGTAATAGTGCAGGATAAATTACTCAATAAGCTCTGTCCCTCACCAGCTACTTGGGTGAGCTAATAGTATTAGGCTCTGTCTGTCAGTACGTCATATTATCGGCACAAGTATTGAAATATATTTGTATTTCAAGTTTTAACTCATCTGAGGTGAGCTAGTAGTATTAGGCTCTGTCTCTCAGTACATCAGATTATCGGCACAAGTATTGAAATACATTTGTATTTGAAGTTTTAGCTCATATGAGGTGAGGTAATAGTAATAGGCTCTGTCTGTCAGTACATCAGATTATCGGCACAAGTATTGAAATACATTTGTATTTGAAGTTTTAGCTCATATGAGGTGAGGTAATAATAATAGGCTCTGTCTGTCAGTACATCATATTACCGGCACAAGTATTGAAATATATTTGTATTTCAAGTTTTAGCTCATCTGAGGTGAGATAATAGAATTAGGCTCTGTCAGTACGTCATACTCATTATGTGAATGTTTTATTGTGACAGTCAACGTCCGTTGCACGTCTTCACTGTCTGTACACTTTTTATATAAATGATATCTCCTTAACTACTCGTTACATTTTTTTTAAAGAAAGTTAAAATAAATGTTCTCCATTAGACTCTCAGTCAAAATTGCGCAAATAAGTTCGCTCTGCTGAACAAAATGGCCACCAACGCTACAATAGAAACATCTTAAACCAGCATCTCCCCCTTAACGGCTGATAAGAATTGGTATAATTTCACACAAATTTTCCCCATAATATTCTGTAACATATATTCATATTCGTATGACCAACATAACTAAATATATAACTTAAGTAATCTTTTTTACGGTGCAAACCCGTCGATGCCATGACACCTCTTCCATTGTAAGACGTACCAGCTGACCACTTTAGAATCCCATGCTTTCCAAAGGACCGTTTCCAAAGCATGTTAAGGCACATGCGTAAAATTGCTCTTTAACTTGCATATGTAACTATCCATAGAAGTTAGGCGTCTTAAGTTGGATCCGACACTTTATCTGTTTCCACACTTTGTGTTTGCGAGCAGAATAGACTCTGGCGAGACTGTGCATATGCACAGGCTCGTCTGAGCTACAGCTGCTCGCCTATATAATACATTCCAAAATCTCATATATTGGCTCACTTGTTTTTCAATTTTTAGGCTCTTGTCTTTCTTTATTCATATATTGTGGAATACCAAATATGGACATGAAACATTGGCAAATGTTTGTTTTATGAACTTAATTCTGTAATTTCAGAGGCACTCATACAGAAACATGGACTCAATTGATGGTGCTAAAGGAGGTCACGTTTCTTCGGAAGAAAGTTTTACCATAGCATGTGACCCATGTGAATATGACCATATCTCAAAGAAAGCTGCATCCTACTGCCAGGAATGCGCAGAATATTTATGTGAGTCGTGTAAAACTTCACATGGGAAACTGAAATTGACACGTTCGCATAAGCTGCTATCTGGAGAATTAATGCCACCAAAGCGATCAGAGGGAGAAATGGCGGTTTTAGATACAGTTCTATGTTCCTGTATGCAAAACAAGGTATCTGTATATTGTAAAGAACATTGTAGCCTTGTTTGTGTAAACTGTAATGCTCTTCACCATAGAAGATGCAAAACTAGCGATATTGCAGATGAAAGCAATGATTTTGATGTTGATAGTACAGAGGAAACTATTGGCAACTTGAACGAGTTGAATGAAACAATAACAGCACTACAGGAGAGTAGAGAAAAGGACTTGAACATTCTTTCTTTGGAGGCCAAAGACTGTCAAGACAGAGCAAAACAATTTCGAGAAGAGCTTAGCAGAAATCTCGAAAGAATGGAAGCTAAAACACTTTCAGACATAAATGTCTTTAAAACTCAAGAAACGAAGACTATAACCCAACAAATAGATACATGTAAAGCCGCACAGAATAGCTTAGATACGTACAGTAGGAAACTTCAGTTGGCAAAAGAACAACACGACAAGCAAGGTATACTTATGTATAATATACAACTATCACAAGCAGTGAAATCTTTTACAACAATTACAGAAGAAATCACCAAAGAAGTATACCAGCCTCATATTTCTTTTGAATGTAATCAAGCGATAAATATTGCTGCTGATCAAGATCTAGGAACGATTAGATGCAATACATCTAGAATACCACAGCAGAAAGGCTTTGATGAAATGTCTGTAACAGCAGGAAACAAAATCAATGTCAAATTACAATCTGATGCCGGAGATGCGTGCATTTCTGGATCTACTTTCCTTCCATCAGGGGAACTGGTTCTTTGTGATTGGTACAATAACAAGTTAAAACTTCTAGATAAAAACTTGCAAATGAAGGAAAGTATTGACGTGCCTGGAAGACCTTGGGATGTAGCTCCTGTAGATCAACACCAAGTGATAGTAACTTTCCCATTTAAACAATACTTACAGTTCATTCAAGTGACACCTTCACTTGCTTTAGGCCATAAGGTAGATCTTGGGATGCAATGCAGGGGTGTGGCTGTTTCACGTGAAAGTATTTATATATCATTCGACGATTCAGGAGAATGCAAGATCGGAATTTATGACCTTACTGGGAAACAGAAGCTTATGATCGGCCCATACAGTTACAACGATGGTACATTACTGTTTAAAAAACCCCTTTATATTGACGTGTTGAATGATGAAAAAATATTTGTGTCTGATGTAGATGACAAATCAAGTACATCAACAGTACATTGCCTTGAAAGCAATGGCAATGTTCTATCTACTATATCTAACCCTTCATTTAAGCGTTGCCGAGGAATAAGTGTCGATGAAAATGAAAACCTGTTAGTGTGTGACGGGAATAGTCATAAAGTGTTTTTGATAACAAAAGATGGCAAAAAAGTACGTGAATTCCTGACGGAAAAAGATGGTCTTTATTACTCATACACAACAAGCTTCCGTCGTAGTGATAGAACTCTTGTGGTAGCATGCGGAGGTCATAATGACATGCTGGTGTTCACACTAAAGTAAGAAATTAGCCCAGCTCAAGAGATTTTTGTACTTAACGCCGCGGCGAGCAGTGAAGGCTCAGACGAGACTGTACATATACGCAGTCTCACCAGAGCCTTCACTTCTCGCATACACAAAGTATAGAAGTAGAGTAAGACTCAGACCCAATATTAGACCACTAGCCCCGCTGGATTTGAATACACATTCAGGCGTTAGCACATATGTACAGTCTCACCAGAGCATTCACTTCTCACACACACAAAGTATAGAAGTAGAGGAGGGATAGACCATAAATAAGACATTTAGCCTCACTGAATTTGAATAGGCATTCAAAGGAGGCTTTAGCGCATATACGATTAGTACCAAAATCTCGTGCATTGGATCATATGGATCAGCCTATATGGTAATGACACTTCTCACATGTGGGCGAAGTCATTTTAAATTTGTACAACCGTGTGAGAAGAACAAAATATGAAACCTGCACAGGTTTCTGAAATTCATAGTTTTTTCTTTTCTCGAGAGTGTGATAGTTAAAAAGAATTATCACATCATTTTAACCCTTAAAGCGCCAACAAAAAATGTCGTCTGCTGAAGTCGTCTGCTGCAAATAATTGCCTAACATTATTGTCAAATTTTAGTATAAAAGCGAACAGTGTGGACCCAGATCAGACTGCTCCATAGAAGCAGTCTGATCTGGATCCATACTGTTTGTCAAAGAAGATTCCTAAATATTTCAGCAGACGAGAATAGCAGACGACTTTTGTTGTGAGTTTTAGAAAGTAATTGTACATTACATTTTGTCAACCAATTCTTGTAAGCGAACAGCGTGGACCCAGAACAGACTGCTCCATAGGATCTGGGTCCACACTGTTTGCCAAAAAGGATTCTTAAATATTTCGGCAGACTAGAAAAGCAGACGACTTTTGTTGTGATTGTCGTTTTAAGAATTAAAAAAGTTATTGTACAACAGGGCTCCAGATAAGAGGGGGTAAAGGGTATTTCAGCATTGATTTTTTGGAATTCAGCATTGAAAATTAAATTGAAGGGTAAAAATACCCTTTGCAGTTTGATGTTTCAGTGCTGATATTCAATTTATGTGGTGAAATCTTTTATTCTTAGTAAGAAAAAAACTAATTGATATACACCAATTGTATAAATCTTGTAAGTTTTCCTTAAATGCAACATGTATTTGATACAAGCAACTTTTCTTTAAAATATGTGAAGCAAATGTTGGGTCTTTTTACAAGGCTTTGCATTTTCTGCCATTAGATTTTTTAAATATGGAGTAAAATACACATTAAATTAAAAAGTAGGGGGTGAAATACCCATTGGTCAAAATCCTTATCTAGACCACTGTGTACATACATTTTGTCAACCGATTCTTGTAACGGTTGATAATTGCATCTAGATTTCTGTTGCAACAATATAAAGAAGAACAAATCAACCCCTTTAAAGGACACCAGCAATAAGGCAAGTTTGTTTGTTTTGACCCCCACGTCCAAGCCACCAATTTTAGTCATGTTTTGATGATCTATTCTTTTGTGGATCGTTTTTGTTATTTGTATATGTTTTGCCATTCTGTGGTGTGTGGTACTTGTAGCACTGTGGTGACCTGTTAGGAAAGGACTGACCTCTTTTGGTGTCTTGTATGCGATGTTTCCTCGTGTTTTTGTCACTTTCGCATTCGGTGTCCTGGGTTAACAGTGGTAATTGGGTGCATCAATTCCTGATCTTTGCCTTCTTCCTTACTTTTGATAGAATATTTAAATATATTATTTGGAAAGTTTTTAATATAAAATTTTCCAGCTGACGACCAACTGCACAGGCATGTAGCTTAATTTTTGCTAGGGGTTAATAAAATTGTTTTTATGCTCAATGTCAGAAAGGGGGCAAAGATCAGGAATCGATACTCAAAATCGCATACACTTTCACCTGATTATATAAAGTTTAACACTTAATTATAAATATGGCCAAATAGCTTAATATAGTCTGCCATAATTGACCTTAGACTGATTTCATTTTCGCCCAAATCTTCGTGATATTCGTGAGTTTTCGTAGAGTACTCCGACCTTGGTCACACTTTTACAGAATATATGAAGATAATGTCAATTCATTAATGCAAATGGTCTGATAGCCTAGTTGTTAGCGTGCAATGAGTTAATCACATATAAGCTTATTGAAATTATTCACGGTGCTGCATTTGTTACATAAACGCATTCCGAATTCAAATAATTATATCCAGTTGTGCACAAAATTAAGAATAAAGACAAAGAAACTAGCAAACCGAAAACAAAATGAAAAAAAAAAAATCTTAAATGCTACTGGACTCGAACCCACATCTTTTGAGTGCTAGAAACACTCGGCTATCCACTTAGCTATCGGGGAATTATGATTAATTTCATTCAGATTAGTAACTGTACAACAATCTAAAGCGCACTTTTTACTTAGATTCATGAAGACTGAGTAAAAGGTCATTGAATATGCATATGTCTTGGGTCAGTTTTGACAAACAATACAATAATTTATTTACACATTTACATAATGGTTCTCAAGTCGAACATATTTTGAGTGACTTGCATTTATCATCGACAAACTAAGAACTTTAAGTTTTCTTAGTAGTACAGGAAATAGTAAAAATTAAATAATTTTAAGCTAAACTTTTGTAGGAATGTGTAATCGGCTTTTATTTTGTACGTTTATGTGCTTTTATTTGGTACTATACATTTTTACAAGCAGAATGATAGAAACACGTCGATACAAACAGCAAACTATGACATGTTGAATACTTTTGCTTTTGTTCACTGTCTACGATTGTAGAAATTGTAATTTGTACATTGATCTGTTCTTTAAGTACTAGTGTGTGTGTGTGTGTGTGTGTGTGTGTGTGTGTGTGTGTGTGTGCTCTTTTCCATGTACGCTACAATTATAGTGGTGTACTTTCAACTGGAATTTGTATTTTGTACATACATTTGAAGATTTTGTATCATGACCATAGTGTTTGTCAATTGAAATGTGTATACTTTAATTCCCTATACATGTAATGAAGGTGGAGTCAAACCGTTTAACAACTGTATGGCAGTTACCTATAGAGGTTGCTGTGTTTATCACTAGGTATGGCCATAGATAGTAGTCAAATACCAAACTGTTGTAAACTGCTATGTTAGTTAATCATTGAAGGCATGTTTCTCGTAGCAAACAACTGCTGTGTTTATCACTAGCTATGGCCATCGATAGTAGTCAAATAGCAAACTGTTGTAAACTGCTATGTTAGTTATTCATTGAAGGCATGTTTCTCGTAGCGAACAACTGCTGTGTTTATCACTAGCAATGGCCATCGATAGTAGTGAAATACCAAACTGTTGTAAACTGCTATGTTAGTTATTCACTGAAGGCATGTTTCTCGTAGCAAACAACTACTGGGTTTATCACTAGGCATGACCATCGATAGTAGTCAAATACCAAACTGTTGTAAACTGCTATGTTAGTTATTTATTGAAGGCATGTTTCTCGTAGCGAACATCTGCTGTGTTTATAACTAGGCATGGCCATCGATACATGTAGAAGTCAAAAACCAAACTGTTGTAAATTGCTATGTTAGTAATTCACTAAAGGCATGTTACTCGTAGCAAAGAACTCGAAACCACACCCCCAAGTGAATAACTTTCTTACTAGTTTTAACAGTACAAGAGGTGTTTCATGTTTATTTGTACACATTTGAAATTACAGGTTATCCTTGATTTTTTGTTATATTTGGTTATGATTGATTTACTTAGGTAAATCTGATCTACAAGAATATACAGTCAACAAGAAAGTAGTTCTCAACTTTATTATGTACCTATAAATGATACATCTTTTGAACTGTCTATTATCTGGCTGTCTGATACAGAAAACGGGATCAATGATCTGAGGTTTTCTGATTCCGTACCACTATTCTTTAAAACGAGGCTAACGTCGGTTTCCTGTTTTTGCGGTGACGCTACGTAAAATAATTTTTAAGCATGGAGCCAGAGACGGAAAACCTGATGACGTGACGTCAAGAAACGTAACGTAATGGCAAACGTTCCCGCAATTTTTCGGGAGTAAAGACCAAAACGGGCTATAAGATCAGAATGATGTCAGAAAAAGTATATAATAAACATATTATCATAATAGTAACTTGATCTGGCGTACAGTATCACGTCTCGTGGATGAGGCCAAACCATTGGATCACCCTCGACGCTTCACCTCTCGGGTGATCAGATGGTATTACCTTATCCACGCGACGTGATTCAGTAAGCCAGATCAAGCTACTATTATGATAATGTGAATTTATTCGCTGGGTTGAAACAGTCTCTGAAGACATGAAGTCAGATTTTAAGCGTTTTAAATGCTGTCTGAAACAAAGTTTTCAAAATCGTTCTCGAACGATTTCCCTTAAACAGATGCTTTTCTCTTGAAACCTATTATAAATTGTACATGAATAATTAAAGTGTGTTCTGTTATGAAATAAAGCATTTTAGTTGGATATTTACTTTTTGGAAGCAATGAGGCATCAAATTTTAGCGTTTACAGTTTCCAAGGCAACACTAAATTGTATACAAAACACATTAATGCAATATTTGGTGATCAGTTTTATTGGCTATATATACTTACAATATCTAAGAACTTGAGTCGGCTGTGAGTTTTGAGAATTTATTTTTTCACAATTCTTCCAGGACACATTTTATACATGGCATACCAATTAAGGCAATTGTATGGTAAAACTAATTAAGCCCAGTTGTCAAGCAAAAACAGGCGCACAGAAGCTGTTTTTATTTGAATAATAGACTGAATGTTCCTCTAAAATTAAAAGAAAATTGCACACGTAATTACGCATTCTCATGAAAAATTAGCCGTTATAGCTCTTAAAATCATTAAAAGAGGGGATATGCATGTACTTCTGGCTGCCGTTTTATGGTTATGCTTTAAATTGCCATTTTGTGTATTTGGCTATACCAGGGACACATCCGTTATTTATGGGAATGCAAAAATTGTTTTTTAATTTATATGCAACTGCAAAAAGTATAATTCACATCTGTTCAAATAAACATGAAACAGGTCTCGTATTGTTTATTTAAAATGTAAAAATTGTGGGTGTTTTATTCATTTTGTTATTATCCTAAGTTAATAGCGTTGATTGTACTTACCTATAATTGAAACCCATGTTACATTTTTATTTCTAAATATTTATTGCATGTTCAGGCGCAGAAATGCCATTAGCTCACCTGAGCCATTGGCTGATGGTGAGCTATTGTGATCATTGGATGTCTGTCGTGCGACGTGCGTTGTCCATCATCAATAATTGCTTCAAAAGACATCTCATCCTAAACTCCTGGCTGGAGTTTTACCAAACCATTCAGGAATGATCCTTATATGGGTTTCTTTTGGCTCTGGTCCATTGTATATCTAGGTCAAACAGGCTAAAACAAGAGTTTCGAGATGAAAACTTTTAAAATCTTCTTGTCTGAAACCACAAGGCCTAGAGATTTGATAATTAGTATGAAGCATCAGCTAGTGAACTTCTACCAAGTATATTCAAATCATGCACCTGGGGCCAAAAGTTGGCCCTCCTAGGGGTCACATGTTTTACATAGTCTTTAAGGGAAACCCGGAAAATATTCTTGTATGAAACAACAAGCCCTAGAGCCTGGTAGATAATTGGTATGTATCATTATCTAGTTGACCTTATTCAAATTATGCTCATTGGGCCAAAAATGGCCCCTCCCTGGGGTCATATGTTTAACATAGGCTTATATAGGGAAAACATGAAAAAATGTTCTTGTCTGAAACCACAAGGCCTAGAGTCTTGATATTTGGTATGCAGCATCATTTAGTAGACCTATACCAAGTGTGTTCAAATTATGTCCCTGGGGCCAAAAATGAGCCGTCCTGTGGGTCATATGTTTAACATTATCTTATATAGTGAAATCATGAAATAATCTACTTGTCTGAAACTACAAGGCCGAGAGCATTGGTAATTGGTATGTAGCTTCACATAGTGGACCTTTACAATGTTATATCAAATAATGCCAATTTGGCAAAAATGTCCCTACCACACGGGTCAGATTTTTCACATAGGCTTATATAGGGAAACATGAAAAAAATCTGCTTGTCTGAAACCACAAGGCATGGTATTTGGTATGTAGCCTTATCTAGAGGCCTACACACCCCCTCTTATAACTACTGAATTTGTTCAAATCATGCCCATGGGGTCCAAATTGACCCGCCCTAGGGGTCACCTGTTTTACATAGGCTTATTCAGGAACTCATGAACAAATCTTCTTGTTTGAAACAACAAGGCCTAGAGCCTTTATATCTGGTATGTAGCATCACCTAGTGGACCTCTACCAAGTTTGTTCAAATTATGCCCCCTTGAGTAAAATATAGCCCTGCCCTGGGGTCACATCTTTTTACACAGGAGTATAGGGAAATCATGAAAAAATCTTCTTGTCTGAAACCAAATGGCCTAGAATGTTAATGTTTGGTGTGTAGCATCACCTTAAGACCTCTACCAAGTGTGTTCAAATTATGCGCCTGGGGTCAAATATAGACCCTCCCCAGGGTCACATATTGTACAAAGGCTTATATAGGGAAAACATGAAAAAACTTCCTTGTCTGAAAACACAAGGCCTAGAGCATTGACATTTGGTAAGTAGCTTCTACTGGGGGACTCTTCCCTACCAAGTTTGTTCAAATTATGGTCCTTGGGCCAAAACTGACCACCCCAGGTGTCACCACGGATGTGGTCAGTTTTCAACAGATACCTATCTATAAGCTTTAAACAAAACGCAGGTGAGCGATTAAGGGCCATTTGTCCCCTTTGTTTTATTCATAACTTTGACTGTCAATCAAATAATAGCACTTATCGTATGGCCTTGACGGACGAAAACATGTCTTCAGGGGTTTGCGAGCAACAAATGCGCAGACCAGCCTGTGCATCCGCTTAATCTGATCAGGGCCTTTGTCTTTCACCTGTTGGAAAGCATCATATCCAAACTTGGTACAAGCGAATTTTCACTTTTCTAGCTAGTCTCTGTAGCTGAGCAGCCTGGTTTTAATATGGCTTTGTCTGAAACCCCCACGACATGTTTTCTCGCGAGGAGGCCCATATGATGTCGTACCTAGGAGTAATATTGCCATTCAATAAAATCGAAAAAAGTGGTTTACATATTTTTTTTGTTTGTGGCCATGTTCCTTGGCTGTACCAGTACTGGCTGGGTGGGTTTATGGTTTTGTGGTTCTATGTCCAGGAACTCAAGGAAGGCTCAACCGGCAGTGGTTCTGGTTTTAAAGCGTCTCAGAAGCCGGGGAAACGGCTTAAAGTCTCATCCGACAGACTGGGAGAAGCCGGGAATCGAACCTGCGACCCCTGGTTTACAAGACATAGGTTTATCCCCCACACTACGACGGCTTCTTTGGTTTACATAAAATTATTTAATAATGTTGTGTAATGATGTCAATATTAAACTACGCTGCATACATAAAACAATTAAAACTTAACATTTCATTGTCAAAAATGTATTTTAAAGTAATTTATGTAATAAACATAATTTTAATGTAATATGATAAATTGAATTTAGAAATATTATTTCCCCATATTAATTAATTTATTAAATTCATTGCATAAATGCAATAAAATAATCGGCTCCCATATTATCTCTTTTTATAATACATGAATGTATTTTTTTTACTCTGAATTCTGCGTAAAGAAAGTCATTGAAACTGTCTTTTGATTGAAACTTATGAAAACAGTTTTTTTTTCTTTTTTGGCAAAGCCTTTCACTATCAAGCTTTAGGGAATGTCTGAGGATCAGGGCCTTGATAGTTGCAAAATATAAGGTTTTTATTGTATTACTTGGTTTGAACAACAACTTTATGAGAATTCATTTCTTGTTCGTATTTGTTGATTTTTCACGCCCCAGTCAAGTCAACATTTTTCAGTCGTATAATGCTTTAAGGACGTTTATATGTCTGTCTGGGTTGAACCAGCAAAGGGCAAATTATCTTGCTTAAGGACACAACACAGTACTTCCCGCAAGTCTCGCACTAGCAACCCTTTGAACTCAAGTCTAACACTCTACCACTGAGGCATAGCACTCCTATAAAACTTATTTCAGAGTACTAGCATATAAGGATTGCTCTTTCATGTGCATCAGTTTCTGAGGACTCACATGAAAGATAAATGTTGAAGTGACAGCAGAATGTAATTATAATGTCATTAATTGCTTTTTGCAAAGTAAATGATGTAATTAATTACTTTGCCCAAAAGCCATGTACTTGTATCTTAATTGAACAAATTCCAATGTAATTGTAAATGATTAATTAATTTTCAAAATAATTTACCCCAAGTCTGAACTAAATACATCTAAATTTGGAAATTCAAACTGATGACCCCTTGATATGCACAATGAACCATCCCAATCTCATTGTATCAAACTAGATGGAAGAATTGTCAGTATAAAAGAGGGTTATACAAGTTGATGTAAAGAGATTCAATTTGATGATTGCCATGCATTTTACCTCATTTTCCAAAAAGAGTTGCATAAATTCAATAACGCATGAGCATTAATGTCAGATTGTATTTATCAAGGCTCCAAATATCGGTCGCAGTAAAACAAAAATTCTGACTATATATCCGACGATATACTTCCCCAAATAAAATGTTTTGAATTGTACTTTGATAGATGACTATTTGTAGATTATGAAAAAATAAAAATGTATGTCATTGCTCATATGGGTTGCATGTGTTTCACTGTTTGATACATTTTCAGTCGTTGTTTGATTTTCTGCCATGAATGATGGATCAAGGAAATCATGAAGTGTTGTCTACCAGGCAAAAAAACGCATATTGTTGTTCTGGAGTAACAATTTCAGGTACAATGCAGGTGACGTTTCTTTTTTTCATGAAAGCATTTGATACAGTTGATGAGCAAACTTCTGATCTGTATGCTTGTTATTTGTAAGCACCAGTCAGTTTTCCAGTGAAGAAGCCCATATGTTGGTGAAATTTTTTTAAATGTATACAGAGCTCTAGATAAAATTAATACAACTCCATATAGGTATTTCTTCTTTACTTATATCCTTGGTATTTATTCGGAGTTTAATGAACTATGGCATGTCAGGCGTTGCAATATTGTATGTGGAAATATATGTGTTCTTCTTTACTTATATCCTTCAAGTTGGTAGAGTCCTTGCTAGATAAGTGTAGAGTTACGTAGTTGGTCAAGTTGTAGTACTTTATTCAACCGCTTGGACAAACGCAGGTTTTATCGCACTTCTAATTGTAAATCTGTTTCGTCACCCTACTCTTATCGTGCAAGGACTGTATACTCGTATATTCGGTGTTTAATAAACTTGATAAAAACACTTGATAATAAAACTATCACGTGTTGTGAACATTACACTAATTATCAACCCTTCACGTGCTATGAAAATTGCATCAGAAGAAGATGTATTTCTGCTGAAGTTATCTTCAGCATTTAAATGCTTACATCAAGGACTAATTCTGCACTCAAAAAGTGTGGACCCAGATCCGGGTACACACGGTTTGCTACAGAGACATTATAATTAGATAAGAAGTAGATACAGCAAGCGATGTTAACCCTTAAAGCTCCACCTATTTGCAGCAGACGTCAAAGTCAATTTTGCCGTTTTAAAACTAAATAAGGAATAATATTTCATGAGAATCTGCAGACTGGCAGACGATTCTCAAGAAATTTAATACCTAATTTTTTCGAAAATTAAATAACAGGACATAAATTTGTCGTCTGCTGCAATCGTGATTGGCGCTTTAAGGGTTAAGTCGATATTAGAGGCCAAATGGGATAACACAGGTAATCTCATTTTAACTCAAGTGTATGACACATATGTGATCCCGTATGATACATATGAGTTATATTTGAAAGAAATATATGAGCGCGGATCTGACAGAAGGGTCCTTCGGGCATTTTAGAAGTTTTGTGGAATCGAAATTTCAAAAACGTCTAAATTGTCAACATTTTGCATGTTCTTACAATAGAGTCAAACTGCTTCTAACATGTACTACAATCAGATGCGCAAACAGTTCTGATAAAATTAAGTGATACGTATAATGTATGTAGCCATGGCAACAGCTGTGCATATGGACTACATACTTCCTTTAAAACCGGGTACCTCATTTCAAATGCTTTTGTAAACACGGGACGGTGCGTATGTGGGCTATTTGTGCAATCTATGCAATTGCATACACGTCAAATTTACAGAAACATGGAGCATCCTTGAAATATTCCCCCTAGCGTTTTTTTAGCGTCATATGTCAACACAATGGTGTTGACGTCAGAACGTCATTAACAACGTTAAGCGACATCATGTTTAAAACCAATTCGTCTATACGAGTTTAAACGCTCATATCTTTGTTATTTTTAAAGATTATCTCTTCAAATTTTCTGTAATTGTTCACAACAGCTTGGTCCTTTTTTCTCTGTAAATATCTCCTTTTTGACTTTTATTGCCAGAAGGTCCCTTCTGTCAGATCTTGGCTCATATATTGATTAATAATGTTCGTAAATTTATATTAAAAACATTATGTCTATTAGATAGAAAACATATTGCTGCAATATTTTTTTTGAAACAACAGCTCATTGCTTTTGTTCCTATAATTTACATTTGTGGATAAGAAAAAAAGGATCTTGATAATATTTCTATGAACTTTTCCTCCCATGCAGAGTGCCCTCCTACAGGGACAAAAAGTGGTACAACACGGGGATTACTAGAGTATATACTTCCAAATAAATAGAGAATACTAGTGAGTGTCTTTTGATATTAAGTTTACCAGGCAAGGCTTCGAGAACACTTGTTGACATCGCGAGGCTTGCAGAGTGATTCAACAGGCATTCTCTAGCTGAGCCTGGTAGACTTGATATCAAAAGACCCGAACCTGGTATTCTATTTAGCAGCTCACCAAGTTCATTCACTCTTCAAACCAGCAAATATGACGTACTGGTTGATTTTTGTGTTGATTCAGCTGACGTCATTCAAAAAGTGCAAGGTCATAATGACCTGATAAAGGCTCATGCTGTGAGATAGACATCGTTTATCAGGCAACTTGCAACGCTGCAGTTAATATGCATGTTAACTGATAATCGATTTAACTAGGTCCAGTTTGTGATTCTAAAGTAGCCACATTGGGCCTTTAAGAGTTATGAGGGTCATAACTTACTTAAAAAACTATAATGGAGGTATTTGGAAAAATATAGATCTATACACATATGTAACCTAAAGAAAATGAACAAGTCCTGTTCAGAATTATATCTTGGTTGTTCTGTATGTGACATTATCAGTCACCGCTCATATTAACCGAATTGTTTCAACATAACCTAATAAACATTTCCTATCTCACGGCATGTTACCTTTATCAGGTCATGATACGTTGCACTTTTTGAATGACGTCGCTAATGATGCTTAATCAACACAAAAATAAAAAAATACGCCATAATCGCTAGTTTGAAGAGTGTTCAGCAATGGGTAAACTGATAAATAGAATACCAGGTTCGCGTCTTTTGATATCAAGTTTACCAGGCGTGGCTTTGAGAATGCATGTTGAATCGCTCGGCAAGCCTCGCAATGTCAACATGTGTTCTCAAAGCCTTGCCTGGTAAACTTGATATCAAAAGACACTCACCTAGTATTCTCTATATCTTAGACAGTGACTTTTTTTGGCCATGATTATTTGGTGCTGCCATATCAGTGGATTCAATAATATATAGAGAATAGTAGGTGTGTGCCTTTTGATATCACATTTACCAGGCAATACTTGGAGAACACCTGTTGAATCGCGAGGTTTGTTGAACAATTCAAAATTCATTCTCTGACAGAGCCGAGCCTGGTAAATTTGATATCAAAAGACGTGGACCTTGTATTCTATTTATCAGACTACCAAATTGACCCACTCTTCCAACTAGCGATTATGAGGTATTTATCGAGTTTTGTCATCGATGACATCATTCAAAAAGTGCAACATCATGTTGACCTGATAAAGATACATGCCGTGAAATAGGCAACGTTCATTAGGTTAACGTGCAACAATGCAGTTAATATGAGACGTAAAATTGTCATTCCACTCTATGTGATGTGAAAAGGGAAATCCAATTGGTTCCATTTGCTTCAATCATCAATCATATATTTACATAGTGCAGACTTGTCTGGGCCTTCACAACTCAACGATGGTTTTAAAGCACAAAAATAGCATGGACGGCTCATATACAATGTATTGTTAACAGATCACCTAATATTGTCTCAAAGTATCGTTTATTTCCTTTAAAAACTCTGTTCTTTCAGGGTGTTGACAAGCATAAACTGATATCTACATTATGCATTCAATTTCAATTTATTTATGACAGAAGTTTATATTTTTCTTGGATAAATAAATGAGACGTGTCAGGAGAAAGTCACAATTGGAAAATCTCGGCCCAATTCAAAAATTAAGCCTCGAATATATGTATATAAAAGCTGCATTTTGTTAGCTGGAACTGGCGTTAGGTAAATTAGTTATGCAGCATGTTAACATATATTATTCTTTCAACATTTATGTGTTTTTTCAATTAAAGGATAACTTTCATTTGCTTTTTTATTATTGTATTGGCATAGTTTTTATGACGTCAGCATCAAATTATGTGCCGTCAGCCACAAGTTATTAAAATAGACCTCTGATGTACAGCCAAGGTCTGATTCCATGGAATTGGTCGAAGCAGTTTCCATTGTAGAATATCCGTCTTTTTTAATTATGACCAGATAAGATAGAACACTTTGCATGCTGGGTAATTTTTTATTTTATTTTTTGGTCTATACTGATTATTTTCGAAAACTTCTTTAAAGTACCCTATGGGTGGCAAACATTTTGTTTCAAGATCAGGACTGACATATTGTCGAGCCTGAATCGGGTCCAAAATGTTTGTGAATGGTATCAATAGATTACAAAAGTTGCCACTTGCAGGTTAAGGGTAACTGTTGAAACTTTCTGTTCAGCTACAGAGATTAGCAAGAATAGTGTGGATTTTGTACCAAGGGCATACAGTAAAACCTGTGTAAAACGGCCACTCTATAAAATACCAAAATTGGTTTTCAAGACCAAGTATCGCTTAATGCAGGTCAACAGAATTGTAGAATGCTCCAAGGGGAGCATTCTGCAATAATTTTGACCTTCATTAAACTACCATTTGTCATTAAGATCTTTGTTTTGTCTTTTATTGAGTGGCGTTTTACTCAGGTTTTACTGCAATATGTTACTATTAAACTTTCCAAGAAGGGATTAACAAAGGTGCAGATCAGATTGTACAGATGCACCAGCTGATCTGGACCAACATTTGAACCACCACATGTGATTTCCAACAATGTCGCATTCCAACAATGTCGCATGTCAGACAAGCCTGTGCAGTCTCCTTTTAAGCTTAGAAACTCCAAATGATGTTTGGTCAGTAGATGAATATTCATAGAGTATTCAAGCGACTAGCAATGGATCTGATCAGACTGCACGTATGTGCCGGCAGGTCTAAGGCTTTGCTGGTCGCATATACCACATTGTTGGAGATCTCATGTCATGGCTTATTTTTCAAAGTAAAAATAGGGTTTCTAATGACTTTGCTTAGATAAGAAACTGTTAAATCTGACTATTACCAAACACATGAATATAGGGGATAAATGTCAAGCTTTCAGTGGGATAGAACTAGTCTGTCTGTCAGTCTGTTAATTAGAGGTAAATCTCATTTATAGCTCTTCCTTTCAAACAACAAATGGCTGTAAATTAAAATAAAATAAATATTACATATAGAGAATGATATCTAATTAATTGCAAAAAAGCAATGGAATGCTAAGCAAATCGATGCATTATATAGCCTTTTCTCGGTGAGTTTAACCCTTAAAGCGCCATCTATAATTTGCTGCAGACGACAATTTCAAATTTTGTCGCTTTTTCAAAAATAACATATAAGGCAAAGGCTTGATATTTCACGAGAATTGTCTGCTGACAGACAATTCTCGGGAAATAGCATTTCTTATTTATTTCATAAATTGAAAAGCTGTAGAAAAAATTGTCGTCTTCTGTAGCCGTGATTGGTAAAAGTTATAACACAAGAGAAAATAATTTAGATTTCTTTTATACAACTTACAGCAGAATTATTTGGTAATCGAGGTTTTGGCATGAAAATGTCTAAATTTTTGTAATGTATACGTGACGTTAGAGCGTCAATTCATAATATCAAACACTTTAATTCACTAGTGGTTTACTGTTATGATTTTAATTAGTGGGGTTTTAACACTTCCCAAGCAGCGTGATATGATAAAAATAAACAAATATATTATACAACATGTTATATCACTTCTTATAAGGGTCAAAAATAATTTCTGTACAAAGGAGTGGGCAAATGATTTAAAGCTAGTATCTCACTTGTATGCGAGCAATTGGCGACTATTTCGAGACTATTTTGAGAAACATATTGCGACAGAAATACGACATTGCAACCATTTTCACATTGCGGTCACACCAAAAGGGTGATTAAGACATATTTGCGACAGTCGCACGAATGTCGTACGATTATCGCACGAATCATTGGCGATGTTCGTCCGATGAAATTGCGAACATTTATTACCATCCACCGCTTAATGACATTCTTACGAACGTCGTGCGACTGTCGCGCATAGGTCGTGCAATAGTCGCACGATGGTTTTGCGAGAAATGATAAACCAAGAAAAAAATAAACATTATTAGCAATCATTGAAACTTCAGACTAAGATTAGTTACATGTACCAGGCTGCTGAAGAAACTAGATGGTTGAAAGGAACTCGATTGTTAGGAGGTGCCACTCTGCTGGGTGGTGTTGGGCTGCTGAATGGTAGCAAAATATTGTATTTTGAAAAAAAGAATGGTGCCTTGTAGTTTAAAGAATGGTAACTTGAAGTTTCAGAAATTAGATGGCTGAAAGGAACTCGATTGTTGGGAGGTGCCACTCTGCTGGGTGGTGTTGGGCTGCTGAATGGTAGCAAAATATTGTGTTAGAAAAAAGAATGGTGCCTTGAAGTTAATTCGTTTAAACTGCACATTTGCTGTAGCTCATCCAGCAGCTTACATTGTAGAAAGGAACTGTTTTAATTGCCCTTACAATGTATATACGGTATGATTAGCCCAATCAAACCAAAAATAAAACGAGTTCAGATGAGCCCCGTCCTGCGATTTTTTTTTGTACATTTACACGAACAACAAAGGCACAGATCAGACTGCACTGATGCGCGTTCTAATCAGAAGCTTTGTTGTCCGTTGCTGTGATAATTTGTTAAAAGGGTTCTGTATGTCGAATTTAAGCCTTAGAACGGCTTCTGAGATTAAGCAGGCTGTTTTTGTCAAACCAAGTCACAATAACCATGCCTGAAACAGTAAACTTTTAAGGTAGTACCAGACTCATCAGCATATGTCCAAAAAGTTACCATCTTTTGATATGTTAAAAAATAGCTTAAAACTCATCTATTTTGACAAAAATAACAGGACCTTACCGTGCTTTTTAAAGTTATTAAACTTTAAAAAGCGTAAAATATGAGTTTTTCAAAATACCAATTTCTCATATGTTAAAAAAATGAAAGTGAGAAATGCCATATTTTTCCTGGGAATACGCTACATGCTATTGGCTAATAAAAGAACACAAAAAACAACGAAAAATTGCACGTAGCTTATTTTTTAAGCTAAAATCTTTTTTGTAAAAAAAAACATTAAGGCCAAAAAATCGTTTAAATCTTGAATAAAAATGTCATTCAATGTAACTAAAGAAACAAAAAACTTATTATTTTGAAGGAAATTTTGCATAGAAACTCATAATTGATTTAAAAGCATATGTCACAGTGCTCGTTTTTCTTTTTTGTGCTATTTTCTTTTTTACCTCTGAAATAAAAACAGGCATGGAGTGTCATACCTGCTTCATTGTTTAATTTAGGTCGGTGTGAGTAGACAGTGTATTGTTTGAGTTGATGCTCTTTAATTTAGGTCCGTTTGCCAAAAGCGTATTATTTGTCTACTCCTCATTTGGCACGTTCTAGGACCCCTTAAGACCTTTATAAGTGCTTTCGTGCGCGCGCTTGTGTGTGTGCCAAAATGAAGGTGAGTGTATGAGAGAAAGAGAGAGAGAGAGAGAGAGAGAGAGAGAGAGAGAGGGAGAGAGGGGGGAGGAAGGGAAGGTCAATTCACGTGCTGTTGATTCACAGCATTTTTGTTGTTGCTTTTATTCTTTTCTTTTTTTTTCTTTACTTTACGGACAGTATACGTATTCTGCATTCGTTACAAAATTGACATCATCAGCAGTAACGCGTGTAGAAGTGTCGTCAGGATGACGCAAGTCTTTGATCAGGAAAAATGTTCTATTACAAAAACGTTGTTGCAAGTTTTCAAGCGAGAAAATGACCTTATGATAGAGCAAACAAATTATATAAAGCAGCCAACATTTCCTTAGTCCTTATATCGATTCTGAGGTCAACCATAAACGACATTTTATCAAAATTCCATTCATTAACAAAGGTATTGAGTTTATTGATTTACATAGTATCTTCAAGGATAATTCAGTGATTTCATCTATTCCAAATTACTTTAATAATTCTGAAACTCCTATCATTTGTTATAAATATAACAAACCTATAAGGTCTACGATATTTAACTTTAATAAAATTGTAAATGATTTAGATATAGATTCCAATACTCCTGCCTCCTGAGATTGTAAAAATTCAAATTATTTATATCCCTCTGCAGGGCATGTTATTACAGGTAATCTAAATGTCATTCCTGACGCTAGAGTTCGCAATATCATTTCTAAAGGTCCTAAATATAGATTTCCCTCTAATATTGATTTCTCTAAATGTCGTAGAGAGATCGCTACTTCTTTAAATGACTTCAGTAATCGTTGGTGCAAACGGGAAAATGTTGAACCTGATGCTTTGAAGGAATGGAAGATTAACATTTTTAAAATTATTGATACTCGTATTTTATTTTACTCTCGTAATACACATCTTTTGCCCCCTAAACCTAAATCTTCTTTTAGTCATCTTAAACGAGGTATCCAGGATTTTCATATGAACTATGTTTTGGTTCCAGCAGATAAAGCTGCTAACAATGTTGTAGTTGTTTGACGATTGTATTATATTAATACTCTTAAGCGTGAGCTTGTTGACACTAATGCCTATAATCTGCAGCCTTCTTTAAGTGAAAGGGTGATTGTTGATGGGCATGGTTGTCATACAGCCCTACATTTTGGTGTCAAAGCTAAAGAAAATCAAGACAAAGTTCCTACGTTGTACTGGTTACCTAAACTCCATAAAAAAACCTATAAAGCAAGATTTATTGCAAATTCTAGTTCTTGTACAACAACAGAACTTTCTAAATTGTTAACCTCGTGTCTTACAGCTGTTAAAAAACATGTTATCAAATATTGTGAAAAGGTATATGAGAGATCTGGTAAAAACCTATTTTGGTCGATTAAAAATTCAGGTGAAATTTTAGATAAACTTAAAGCTAGAGATTTCAATGCGACCAGTTTGTCTACTTATGATTTTTCTACTCTTTACACTACTTTACCTCATAATTTAATTAAAGATAAACTTATTGATCTTATTGAAAGTACCTTCCAGAGAGAAGGCTCTCCTTACCTTGCATGTAGTGACAGAAATGCATTTTTTACTTCAGAAAAACCTAAAAAAATATCATGCATGGTCGTGTCAAAATGTATGCGATGCGCTGACCTTTTTGTTAGACAACATTTTTATTCGATTTGGCACCAAGCTCTATAGACAAGTTGTTGGGATTCCTATGGGCACTAATTGTGCTCCCCTGTTTGCAGATTTATTCCTGTTTTGTTATGAAAGGGACTTTATGATGTCTCTTTCTGATGATAAGCAGGCTGATGTTATTGATGCGTTTAAAACTACTTCCAGATATTTGGACGATATTTTAAATATTAATAATGTTTATTTTGACAATATGGTAAGTCAAATATACCCTTCAGAGCTCCAACTTAATAAAGCCAATGCCTCTGATACCGAAGCCGCATTTTTAGACTTGCATTTGTCAATTTCTAATGATATTGTTTCTACCAAAATTTATGACAAACGTGACGACTTTGATTTTGAAATTGTCAATTTCCCATTTTTAGATGGTGATGTTCCTCGTTCTACATCCTATGGAGTCTATATCTCTCAACTCATTCGTTTTGCAAGAGCATCTAGCTATGTTGCTGACTTCAACACTCGCAATAAATTGTTAACTCAGAAACTTCTTAAACAAGGCTATCGGTATCATAAACTTTGCAAAACATTTTCAAAATTTTATAGACGATACTATGATTTGATTTCTAAATTCCAAGTTGGACTTAAATCTCTCTTGCGCCAAGGACTTTCGGAACCTGATTTCTATGGTGACTTGGTGTATAAGTTGAAGAAGATTGTTGGCTCTAATAATTTTTCAGCGCAGTTCATTAAAATAATTTCCCATTATAAAAAGATTGGCTATAACATTAATGTATTGCAACAGACTGCATGCTTGGTAGTCAACCCAATCACGGTTGGCAACTTTGCTTTCCTCTTTAATTGCACGCCGGTGGGTCGGACTTCAGACTCTATGATGGTTCCGACTTAAAGACTTATCTATTGATGAGATGGTAGGGGCCTGATGCTTTGGCTGTTTGTCGGGCCCACCGGGGTTTACCTGTTGGATTTCTTTTGCTCCGGTATTCAGTTTAATTTACTGTTGAGTCCTTATCCTTGCTTTATCTCCTTGTTATATCTTGATTTATATGTTTTAGGAGATGATGCATTGATAAGTTAGGGGTCTTTCATGCAAACCAAATATCTATGTGTCTTGATCCACATCTGAATTAAGGGTGAGGTTGGCGCCGTTAAACCGGTTTAAGCCCTCCAGTAAAATATTTTACTGACCGTTCCAAGGCGGTACTTCTTTTGTGGATCTTTTATGTTTTGTTCTGTCTTGTGTTTGCTATGTTTTGTGCGCGTCTGTTTATATGTGCTTTGTGGTCACCTGCTGGGAAAGGGCTGACCTCTTGGCTCTCGTTTGTGGTGTCTTCTGTGAGTTTGTCACTTTCCCATTGGTATCCTGGGTCAGGTGTGGTACTTGATTGTATCGATTCCTGATCTTTGCACCATTACTTACTTATATTATGCAATAATGGTTTTTGATACACTAATATCTGCTAGACCCCTCAGGGGTAGTCATAACCCTCGCCTTTCTGGTTTGGGTTGCAACACCACCCTGGTGTTCTAGCAGGTGGTAATGCATAGAAAATCACGTTTGATCCCAATATAGAAGTTATTAAACGAAATGAGATGAAATGCGAGGCTTGCCAAGAATTTTGTCACTTATTCGTGACAAACTTAATAAATCTAATAGTACAATAGCACGACTGTTAGGTTATATTTATTGTTTGCCCCAAAAACTACTTTTAAATCGCGTTTAGAAATTGTGTGGAACTATGCTTTGATGTTGCCATATAATTATATGAGAAACCATTACGGACGTCATTACATAGCGTTACTAAAATTTGTAAACCGCTAGTGGTACATGTTGTTATGTCACTCCCATGATAAACACAAACGAACAAACAAATAAGTAAACAACAAAAAGCAATAGGGCTCAAACCAGGGACTACTTGGTCTCAAGTTGAACATTCTACCTATGGGGCAATTGGTAAAGAAGGGATGATACACGAGTTTAGTTCTTTTCATAAATGCAATTAGTGCAGGCGCCGAGGGAAATGTGTGTAACATTGTAGTAGCTACTAAAACACACCCAAACTTACACCAATCCATCTCAAACGCTGCTCCCTGTCTACAAACTAGCACACTTATCCCTGCCCCATCCAAGTCCTCACCTCCAAGACCCCACAACCTTTAGCTCAGCCTTTTGCGCAGATGCGCTACAGGTGTAAGTATCAGGTCTCGTCTACCAGCCCAAATATACTTGAAGTGTATATCATTTAATTAAGGTCACATGCATTTTTGCTGAATTGTCTTGTTTCCTACCTATATATCGTCTGTTTTCTTGTTGCAGAGTACAGCGATGACATTATGCAAGTATAAAAGCTGGTATCTGAATGTATAGAACCCCTGCCAAATAACGACAATAGCATATGAAACATGGGTGTGTAAATTTCGTTGGTATTTACCCGGATTGACCCTACCATAAATAAAGATTGATTTTCTGTTAAACTAATTGAAATCAAACCTGCCTTGAAAGGTACAGGTAAATTACTATAAGGCCTTGGAAAGTCTTATCTGAGTGAAGATCTAAATCAATGTTTGGTGCAGCATATGTTCCGCAAAATAAAGTCAGAGCAATGTCATACTGATATGGGTCAGGAGGTAACAAAACCTGTTCCAACACCGCTTGCAGCCTGCACTCCTGCCTAGCAATGCCCTGGACGTAGGTTCCTACACTTCTTAAAGAGCCTACACCCCTGCCCCACAGTGACCTGGAGGTAGGTTCCAACACCGCATAAACAGCCTGCACCTCTGTCACACAGTACCAGAAAGGTAGGCTCTGACACCTCTTAAACAGCCTGCACCCCTGCCCCACAGTGACGGGGAGGTAGGTTCTGACACTGTTTAAACAGCTTACACCCCTGTCCCACAGTGCCCCGAAGGTAGGTTCTGACACGGCTTAAACCGCCTGCACCCTTGCCCCACAATGCTGGGGAGGTTGGTTCTGACCTCACTTAAACAGCCTGCACCCCTGCCCCATAGTGCCGTGAGGTAGGTATCAACACCGCTTAAACAGCCTGCACCCCTGTCCCACAGTGCCTGGGAGGTAGGTTCCAACACTTATTATACCACGTGCACCCCTGCCCCACAGTGCCCGGAGGTAGGTTCTGACACCGCTTAAACAGCCTCCACCTCTGCCCCACAGTGCCCCAGAGGTAGGTTCCCACACCGTTTAAACAGCCTGCACCCTGCCCCAAAGTGCCCAAGAGGTAGGTTCCGACACCGCTTAAACAGCCTGCACCTCTGCCCCACAGTTCCCAGGAGGTAGGTTCTGACACTGCTTAAACAGCCTGCACCCCTGCCCACAGAGCCCGAGAGGTAGGTTCAGACTTTGCTTAAATAGCCTGCATCCCTGCCTCACAGTGCCCAGGAGGTTGGCCCCGACACCGCTTAAACAGCCTGCACCCCTGCCCCACAGTGCCCGGGAGGTAGGTTCCAACACCACTTAAACAGGCTTCTCTCTCTCTCTCTCTCTCTCTCTGAACACAATGCCTCCAGTGAGGCTTGGACTGGAAGCCTATCTATATTAATACCCAAATTCAATCGAGCTAGGAAGAAGAGATAGATCGATAAAGACTTCATGCCAATTATTTGCTCTAAATGCAGCAGGTTCAGGTTCTGAAACCTGATCCCTACGCCTGATAACACAGATCTACGGACCTGTTCGATATGGCTTAGTATAAACAATATTTATTTCGAAAGTACAAAGCATGTTTCAACAAAACAATAATATATAAGCAAATAACAGGATTTCAAAACAAGCAATACTGCTTATATGAATCATTTCCTGCGTGGTATAAGCAAAGTGAATAGCATGCCAAGTTTATAGCTGGTGCAATATTTCAAGGTATAATTCTATAATTAACAACGTCATATCGTCATTTTGGTAACGTATCAGCGTCCTGGTGTTTTGCACAGGACGCTCAAGTGTTATCAATACCACGATCTTGACAGTGTGGTCCAGCTTTAAAATTGTATATGATTTTATAAATATATCTGAAGTTATAAGAGGTTTAATAATGCAGTATTCTGAGATAGATTAATAAATGTAAGAAGAAGAGATGAGAGAGAGAGAGAGAGTGAGAGAGACAGAGAAAGAATAAAAGAAAGCGAGTCAAACTAAACGATAAAAGAGTCTTAGTCCGCATATTGGAATTGTAACCGATGTTAAACAAATGTCATGGGATGTGAAGGCAGCTGACATGAAATATCACGTAACGATGGCCAAAAAATGAGGGAGTGCCATTGGCACACACAAAAAAAGATAAACCTTTTTGTGGGATAATGTTTTCGCTGTTTTCTTAGTTTACTAATAAAATAATCATTGATTTACACGTAACAGGTCTGTCAACGCACTTGAACCTTTTTGATTGGCTGTTCAATAATGCGTTTCAACGCGAATTGTACGTTGAACTGCGTTTCTATACTCGAGTTATTGATTTGTTAACATGTAACTGCGTTGCCCTGCAGCTCAGCGCGTATCGATAGTGAGCTTTGATTGGCTTTCGATATTGGCGTTGGAAAACTAATACGTGTTATGTGCGTTTTCAATGCGTTTTCAACGCAAATTCAATAAGGACAAACACGCCATCGGTAGTGTATCAACGACAGAGGTCTGACCAAGCCTGTTATGTACATATGTTTTAGCAGTTCTAAGATCTTGCTTAATGGTGTTAATGAAGTACATTTTTCAAACGACCACAACATTGTTAGCAGCCTTATCTGCGAGTGCCAAAACAAACATTCTATGGAATTCCTGGACCCCTTTCTTCAAATTTCTAAAAGAAAATTTAGGTTTAGGTGGAAGAAGATCTTAATTATTGCAATAAAATGAAGTTTACCATCACTTATTTAAAAATATATATCAATTTTCCACAATAAATGCAGTATTTGTATATAGGGCCACTGGTATCTGATACCATAGCAACTGATGAAAGCAGAGGTTTGAAATCAACCTGTTCAATGCCTATTATTGTAAGGTATCTGTCTGCAGATACCTTACAATAATAGGCATTGAACAGGTTGATTTCAAAGAAAAGACCAGCAAGAAATAATCTCCAGCTCTTGGTTTTCCTTTTAATTGACAGAAAAAAACTAGCTCCGCTTAAGATAGCCATTTCTTGAAGGATAATGCAATTTGAACAACTTTGGTAAAGGGTCATCCCTAGATCATTTGTTACTATGTTAGAATAAGTGAATTTTGTAAAATTTTGGCAATGATATTCCATGTTTATATGTTTTACCATTATAACCAGACCAATCGTATTAAAAGGCGGCCTTGCTTTAAGTAGGCAACTGTTATCAAATCAAAACCAGGACAGCCTTCTTTATTATGAGTTTTTTAAGTCAATATGAAGAATGATGCAGTGTTTCGTTTTTCCTTGAAACGAGCGCCTTTAAGACATGTTCTGGGTATATCGACCCTAATTTGTCATTTCTATTTAAAACAAAAAGTCAATCAGCGCATAGACTTAAATATATGATGTATACCCCTAATAACCTCCATTTTCTGTATAAAAGTAGGATTCAATGGGACACAATTTCATAGGCGTGTTATCTTGGCTACAACAAAACCATCTGCAACAATAAATGAAATGACAGCGTTGGAACTCCAGCGTAGTTTTGTTACTTGGTGTGAAAGTCATCCCACCTGAAAATTTGGGCAATATCCTTCAGATTACATGGACTGATTTAACCATTGCTTAGGAATAATAAATAAAGGTCAATACACTCAGCCAAAGGTAAAGAAATACAAAAGCATCTTATTAAAATTGGTCTTTTTACTTTATCACTTGTGTTTGCCAGTCAAAATATATTATATACATATGTACAGATCAGTGACTGACCTTGTGAATATATATGTATGAAATTAATCCTTGAATTCACATAATCAATAGATTTAACCACGTACAGTCACCTTAATAAATGACGAACTTCCTCACACGAGAGAAGCCGCCAGTTTAGAATACAAAATGTACAGAAAAGTACTAACAATCAAAAAAAATATGTTGAGGGTGGAAGAGGGTGGGTAAATAAACTTCTCAACCTTCCAGTTACAAGCGTAAAAGGAGTATGACTCGGGCTAGAGTAAGGCCCTGTCCCGAGATAAGGAAAAATTTTCTGGCACGTGCAAAGAGCACAGCCAATCAATTTGAGCATCTCATACTAGCTGACCAATAAACGACTCTTATATTCATACAGTGACGTCAGATGGCGCTAGGGCGGAGACATTATTTGTTTACCTACGAATAGAACAGAACAGAGCACCTTATAGATACACCGTGTCATCCATTTAATTACTAGCTATGAAACATAGCTTCACAATTAACTTCATACTGTCCGAAGGTAAAGAAATACAAAAGCATCTTATTAAAATTGATCTTTTTACTTTATCACTTGTGTTTGCCGTTCAAAATATATTATATACATATGTACACATCATTGACTGACCTTGTGAATATATATATATATATATATATATATATATATATATATATATATATATATATATATATATATATATATATATATATATATATATATATATATATATATATATATGAAATTAATCCTTCAATTCACATAATCAATAGATTTAACCACGTACAGTCACCTTAATAAATGACGAACTTCCTAACACGAGAGAAGCCGCCAGTTTAGAATACAAAATGTACAGAAAGGTACTAATAATAAAAAAAAAATGTTGAGGGTGGAAGAGGGTGGGTAAATAAACTTCTCACCCTTCCAGTTACAAGCGTAAAATGAGTATGACTCGGGCTAGAGTAAGGCCCTGTCCCGAGATAAGGAAAAATTTTCTGGCACGTGCAAAGAGCACAGCCAATCAATTTGAGCGTCTCATACTAGCTGATCAATAAACGACTCTGATATTCATATAGTGACGTCAGATAGCGCTACAATGTAGGGCGGAGACATTATTTGTATACCTACAAATAGAACAGAACAGAACACCTTATAGATACACCGTGTCATCCATTTAATTACTAGCTATGAAACATAGCTTCACAATTAACTTCATACGGTCCGAAGGTAAAGAAATACAAAAGCATCTTATTAAAATTGGTCTTTTTACTTTATCGCTTGTGTTTGCCGTTCAAAATATATTATATACATATGTACACATCAGTGATTGACCTTGTGAATATATATATATATGAAATTAATCCTTCAATTCACATAATCAATAGATTTAACCACGTACAGTCACCTAAATAAATGACGAACTTCCTCACACGAGAGAAGCCGCCAAACACAAAGCAAGAAAGGCAAGGGGGAAGAAACGGTGTATTTAACCTTGCTGTTGAGTATTGACCCTAGAATGGTGTTTATCGATCTACTATGATTTGTAGTCAATCCAGGGATATATATTTTAACTGCATGCGACAGACTTAAGCCTAACATAATGTATTCTAGAACCATCCCAGCATAAACTGAACATCTGTATACACATGTACCTACACACATGAAAGGAGGAACAAACTCAACAAATAAGCAGGGATACTCCTAGCCAAAAATGATGATGGGCCCTTAAAATGGGTCAATGGTCCATATCTCATACAAATACATGTAATTTCCAAATTTTAACAGGTCATTTTAAATTTTTATGAGCCCTTGCCAAATTTGATGGGCCCAAGAATCCTTAATACCCACATTAGAGCATAACTGACACGAGATTTGAATAGCTTGTATATGGAGCCCAGCCAAAAATAATGTCCATTTCAGCAAAACGTTAATAGTTCTCTCACAAAATGGATAGGGCCCATCCTAGGATTATCCCCGAATAAGGCAGCTAAAAATAAAAGGGAACCTTCGAGCCACATGACTTAAACCAGTGCTTTCAATTTGGCAATAAGAGAGCCAGGAACTTCCCAAAGCAAAAACTTTAGTCTGACTTCCCATATAACTACTCTGTGACTGGGAATCTCAAAATCCTGCTATTTTTCTTGTTCCAGGGTGTGGGAAGAATTCCATATCCATCAATAATTGATGAGCCAAGGATATTCCTGGACCCCCTGTTTTGATTATGATTTTGTGCACTGTAACCAGATGACAGAAAGCTGGACACCTTGACAATGGCCTACCATCAGAAAGTGTGTAATGGGAAGGCCCTAAGGGCAGTAACAACTGTAACTAAGCGAAAGCAAGCAAATGAAGCATATAAATTAGAAAGCAGCGTAAGCAATTTAACAATAAGCTGAACATGTAACTTACTTGTCTCTGAATTTACTTATCCCTCAAAAAAGTGGGGATTCACTATTGATAATCATTTCTGAAATGAATAAATATATTTACAATTCCTAATATCAAACCACCCTGAAGTGGCACATCCTGCGTTTTGGATCAGAATTTCGACAACTCGCAAGCTCTCTCAAATCCTAAAACATTCACTGTGGCCTGATGAGCGTGACAACCCATAACATACTGGGTGGACAAGCTCCAGTCCTAAGGGAGAACTTATTCCCTAAAAGGGGGGACTGGCCCCACAGGGAGACAAGCGCCCTGGGATGAGCCTGCAAGTAACAGTCGGCAGTGAAACCCAAAGGAAAGGAGATACTATGAAGGACCTATTTTTTAATTAAATGAGCCACGTAGTTGATGAAAAACTGTCGCAAACGTCGTACACCTTCCAAGTTCAAATGCAGACCCTGATCATTTACTGCATATAACTCCCTAATAGGCTGACAATTTTTAAGAAAGGGCCTTAATGTATGGAGAAATTGCACGTTTCTTTCCGTACACAAAGGCTTCAGTTTTGTGTTAACAAGCTTAACCCTGTCTCCCAATGAACTATGGTCTTTAGGACGGGGAAGTATAGCCGAAATAATAATTTTTGTGTGGCTGTTTTGCCTGATCACTGAAATTAGGTTGTTATAGCAGCTCAAAATTTCACCTGCATTCTTTGTTTCAATGTTATTAGTCCCAACATGAAAAATGGTGAATTCCCTATCCAGAATAAAATTCCTTGCCTGAATTTTGTGGGTCAAGGCGTTGATGTTGATGTTTAAAAAGGCTATGACCTAACAGTGCCGTATGTTGTCGATATATTTGGCTATGGAATCCGACACTATGGAGACTCTAATGGCACTCCTCTCTGAAAATAAACAAGTCAGCCTATTAAACTAAGCCAATGAAAATAAAGATTCAAGGATTCCCGTAGCCATATCACTACTAACAGATAATTTTGTCTGAAAGTCGAAGGCTAAGTAGTTCTTATGGCAGTCAAACAACCAGTCACCATGGTGTCGAATGAGATTTATTGGGACACCCGATTTAAAGGCCCAAGAACAGCCCCCCTTCTAAAACTGTGTGAACTAAAGAGGTTAGGGTCCCTGCCTGTTTTGGCTATCATTGACTTAAGCCTATGCTGTAACTGTGCGTACAGTAGAGGCACTACCCTTTTATTGCTATTATTAATGCAAAAGGCAGGATCTATGTCTTTTGCTGGGCACAGGCTGACCATGTTGGTGTATGCTGACACGTGACAAAGCACCAAGCCGTGTATCGCTGTTAATGATATTTTTAGCAACCTGCTACCAAATTGATTAGTCTTGGACCACTTGATCCTTACAACAAGTGAATGGTGAACATCCTGTCTTATCAACTGTTTGTCAGAAGAAAAGTCTGCAAGTGAATTAGGAACAATATTTGATTTTCTAGCCATTAAGAAAAACATGAATAAAAAGGCACACCAAATGATGGCATCATTGGGCTTTGATGTGTCCATAAAAGAAAACATGTTCAGCAAAATCTGTGGAGTTATGGGAAGAGCCCTATTTGGCAGGTGAGGGTTTTTTCCTAGCTAGACCTTTGAATAATAGTCCTAAGTGCACTAGTTGTTGTGCAGGAAACACTACATCCAAAAAGTAGCGCATGGTTTTGACGCCTGAAATGTAGTTCTTCACAGACTCCACCGATTTGAAGGATCGACATAAAAACTGTGCATAAAGGCACAAAATATCTGATGTGGTAGGCAATGCCTTGAGTCTATAGAACTCGCAAAATAAAAATAGGCTTTCCATTGAGCTTCTAAGCTTTTTGTGGTGCCCTTGGCAAAAGCAGCCCTCATAGAATGCTTAACTTCTTTTTGCAATTTCATCAAGGACATTTCTGTAAGAAAAACCAAGAAAAAGTTTTTAAGACGGCCTTACATTGTTAAAAAGGGAAAATATCCCTATCCGCTTTTCCAAATGCTGTTTAAGCGAAATGAATTGCTGTCAACCATGACGCACGTGGGGTCAGGAATTCCAATACTGTCTCTGAACAATTGATTGGAATTCTTGCTCAAATGCCACCTTGATAAAATATCAGCCACTCTGTTCTCTTTTGTTCTGATATGTTGAGCCCTTACAATGAATTCATTCAGAGCTGCGGTATAACAGATTTCTCTCAAACATGTCTGGTGAAACACATTCCTAGAGAAGCCTCGGTTAATTAACCTGCATGATGACATATTATCACATAGGATCAAAACTTTCTTTCCCCTTAATTTGGAACCCCACAATTTCAGTGCTACCACAGTGGTTACTAGCTCTAAGGCATTGGTATGGAGTTTCCTTTCTTGAATAAAGGGAGGAAATTCTTCGTGAAAATAAGAATCCTGCATCATGCCCCCACAACCTGAGGGACAAGCATCGCAAGAGAACAGAGCATCTGGTTCAGGAAATTCCTCTAACAGCATCATTGAAATCCGATTGTACTGAGGTAAAAGGCTTTCCACCATAAAAGATCTTTGCGCACAGACATGGGGATCTGCTGAACAGACTTCTTACCGTGTATCTGACGCAACCACGACAAAAGCCTACACATAATTCTCTACTGGCCTGAACGCAGGAAGAAATGAAAGATAATTTGCCTATCAAAGACTGAAGTTCCTGTAAAATTGCCTCTGTCTTTAATAGCCAAACCTCCAATAACCTGAGAATTTCCTGTAACCGCTCTGGAGTTACACTAAGTGTCAATTCTTCTGAGTCAAAAAGGACTCCTATAAAAGTCATCCTCGTTGAAGGAGGGTAAGCCTTTTGCTTGGACTCTTCAATGCCACATGACTCTAACAGTTGCCCAAGCTCAATAAAGGATTTGTGTGCCCTGGCTGGGTCGCCTGCCCCTGCAAAGTCATCTAAATAATTTAAAATAGCAATTTTCATCATGAAACACATGAACCTGATCGCCTTGGTAACACGCTGACAGATATGAGCGGCCGATCGTAAACCCATACTAAGAATTTGTCAAAAATAAAAGTTCCCCTCAAAACCATAGCCTAATAAGGGGACATCACTAGGATCCACTGGGATCTGTATATAAGCACGCATTAAGCCACACTTATAGAGAAGACAGCCCCTACCATGTTCTGTTACTAGAGCTACTAAATCGTCTACCCTCTGGAATATCAAGTTGACGTGAGAACCCAAATAGGAGTTCTTTGGTATCCCATCATTTACTGCTGACCCCTCCAGATAACTGAGATCTAGAATTACCCTTATTTCATCGGTCTTTTTTGTCTACAGTATTGAGAGGGGAAATCCAAAATTCCTCTGAAAAGGGAATGTCCTTAAAGGGACCCAATACCGCGTCATAAGATAACTCCTTCGAGAGATAATCACGGACTTCTTTTGGGAATTGTATTACGCCTTTGTGGTTTTTGACTTGAGGAGGACCGGTTTTTATTTTGTCCATAAAACCAGTGGGAAAACCGTACTCAAGGAATTCGCAAACTTCCTTGTCTTCATAATCAGACAGCATGAATCTGAAGAAAGAGATACTTAGCTTTGTATGAAGGGAAATTCTACATGATTCGAAATTATACAAGCCCGAATCTTTCACAGTTTGACATAATTCAAGAAACATTTGCTCATTATTGTTCTTTTTGGATGGGCCAATAAGTAACGGCTCTACGTTTGACTTTATGAAGCCACCTTCTACAATCAATGGACTCTTCGAATTCTTTGCGTTTGATTCAAAAACACTTAAATGATGGACTGCCCCACTATTCTGAAAGGTGACTAAATTGCCTACTACATTGGGTTGATCGGCCACTGCGCCAGAAGATAGTCACTTCCTGTAAGAACACGCAGCAGATGTTTGGGGGTGCTCTAGCTGTTTCTTGTCTATCTTAAGACAACTGCTACAGATGTGCTTTATAGTTAGTGATTGATTTTTGATGAATTTTTGGTGCACAGAAGAACCAGCTGAGCACTGTTGTTTATTGCAGTCTGGACACCACCAAACCTGCTCCGAATTCATAGAGGAAGAACTCTTAACCTGCATATTTATCCCTTTGTTTTTGTTTAACGTGTACCTGGCCAACATGTGTGTTTCTATTTCATTTGGGTCATCGGACCAAGTACTCAAACCCACTTCAATTTTTCTCACCCATGCGGCATAGAACCTTAAAAGTGCTGACCATAAATGTTTGCAAAGTACATTAGCTTTCTCAGTAATTTTAATTGGCCTGCTTTCTCTGCCAAAGGTGTCTGAGTCCCCATTACTATCTCAATCTCCCCCGCTAAGAACATCTTGATATCAAGGGACATGAATTCTACGGACTCTGACACATATTCATACTGCAGGGCTGTATGCGGTCAAAGCTGAGGGAACAATGCTGAGTCTGCAGATTTCTGATAAAGACCGGATTTGCACTTTTTTGACTTTGAACATTTAACTGATTGACACAAGGCCTCGGGATTTAACACTTTGTTGCTTAATTCACTGTCTTCAGAGTCCGAGGACTGGACAAGGCCCATGGAAGAAAGTTGATTGTTAACTGTGGCAACCAATCTGGGGTTCTGCTTTAGGTCATTTAAGTCAACTTCCCCGGAATGTTCACAGTCATTTTGGGAAGATACAATGTCTCTGACACGCGAGGATTTCCCTGAAAACCCCTTAGAATTACAGGATTTAGTTAGTGTCACATGTTTACGTGGCTCATCTTCTTCCTCTGCCTTCTGTAATTGCTACTCTACAGCGAACAATTCCTTGGGTAACTTCGCCACTCTGGTGGATCGATCTCTACACTGCTTCTTTATCGATACCTCTTTCAAACTTGACTGAGTCTTAGAAATAGAGGCATGGAGCTCAAGAATCTCTTTGTCCAACGCTTCGATTTGCTTATTCGTCTTTGGGAGTGATGTCCCCTGCTTCTTGCTGCTACCGTCGTCCAACTCTGACCCCTCAAGTACCACGATCGACTGCCCAGGTGTTTTCGCTGGCATATCTCTGACGTTAGCCAGCTGCTTTTTCAACTTAGCATCACCTTCATTCATTCTTTCGTAGTCCTGTCCAGTACCTTTTCTTAGTGAGTAAGTTTTAAGCCTAGAGCCTTGGGCGTGTTCTCCCATTGCTCGCAGAGAGCCTAACGCTGAGATCTAGCAACGTAAATAAAACAGTTCAGTCTTCACACTAATCTATTCCGGGCTATCTATCTGTCAGGTATATCTTTCAAACTTCTTCCAAATAAACTTCTCAACCTTCCAGTTACAAGCGTAAAATGAGAATGACTCGGGCTAGAGTAAGGCCCTGTCCCGAGATAAGGAAAAATTTTCTGGCGTGCGCAAAGAGCACATCCAATCAATTTGAGCGTCTCATACTAGCGGACCAATAAAGACTCTGATAGTCATACACTGACGTCAGATGGCGCTAGGGCGGAGACATTATTTGTATACCTACGAATAGAACAGAACACCTTATAGATACACCGTGTCCTCCAGTTACTTACTAGCTCTGAAACATAGCTTCACCACCTGTGTCTAAAGCTCTCGTTTTCAATGAAAACTTACACAAAAATTGCATTTTTCCATCATGTTGACATACAAAAGTACTCTGGGTGTGATATGTGGACAGATTTGCGTTCGTCAGTATGATTTGGCATTAGTACCCATGATGTTCGTCCGTTATAGCATTTAGTATTATTTTCACTTAGACGTTGTTTGGAACCATGCTATCTACATGTTTATTCTACTACAGCATAAATCTAACTACAAGAATATTGTGTGCACACATATAAGCTAAAGACATGACTGACAGCTTTGGTTGGAGGGGCTCAGATCTGCAGCAATATATTTGAATATCCAAACAGAAGTTTATCAATAGTATGCGCACTCAGCTAATAATCACTCAAATGAAAATGAATAAGAATGCGACGTCTCGTACCATGGGACCAATATTTCCAGCCACTCCTTCTCAACATCGACACACACACACACACACACACACACACACACACACACACACACACACACACACTGCAATACAGATCTCTAGCTTATATTAAAAAAGCTTATACTTGTTTTTATTTATAAAGCTTACACTTGTTATTTGTTAAGCATGGACTTGTTTTAACTGAGTCATATTATCACTACTGTTGGACGTTTAGATTAACTGAAGAATTTGCTGTATGTGGGTAAGTGAACAGCCAGAAAATTATCTATAAGTACATTTGGATAAATTGACAGTCACACTTTTATGCAGTCAGTGTTTTTTTCCACTGTGGGCCACCCAGGGACAAGGAAGTCGTGACTCCTCTTATAAGTATTAGGAAAACGAAAGTCGATCGAAAAGTATTGTTCCATTCTGCAGCGTATGGGTCGGCAGACTGTAAAAATGAATTATAAACAAATGGACAGTCAACGTGTATTGTCAGCAGATAACTTAAGCATATCTGTTGGCTGCTCACTCGATGCTCAGGTAATATAGAATGTATGAATTTGTTCAAGGGAGATAAATCACTCTAATAAGTAATTAGGAAATCGAAAGAAGATCAAAAGTTTGTTCGATTTTGCTGCTTCAGGTAAATACACAGTAAAAATTGAGTAATACGTTATTGGCAGTCATAATGTTATATAGGCAGTGTTTTTGCTGCATCTATCAGTCGCACAGTTATAAGAATACCTGCCCATATTAGGTAATAGAAAAACAAAATTATATGATTGTTTGTTTGATTTGACTCTT
The DNA here is from genome assembly GCA_964019695.1 of Loripinus fragilis. Classification (NCBI taxonomy): domain Eukaryota; kingdom Metazoa; phylum Mollusca; class Bivalvia; order Lucinida; family Lucinidae; genus Loripinus; species Loripinus fragilis. The sequence continues at coordinate 52,335,280 of OZ026528.1, read as the reverse complement.
TATGTCCCATCAACAATCTTTCAGTTATGTAGGGACGGGTTGAGTTGAACCATTACTAAGGTAGGATTAATGTGTCTTGCTCAAGGACACAACACAGTGACGCCGGTGAGGCTCGAACCAACGGCCCCTCGGTCTCAAGTCCAGCACTCTACTACTGAGCCACTGCGATCCCTAACAAAAGATAAACACATAATTCGTTTTGTTTGAAACATATAAAAAAACTTCGTTTCATGTATTTTTATTTGTTTGATTTGATTCTTTACGTCTCATCAACGTCGGGATTGGTCTTCTTGGGTTGAACCAGTAATAAGCAAGGATTAATATACAGGCGCCGGTAAGGCTCGAAAGCGCAACCCCCTCGATCTCGAAACAAGCACTCTACCATATAGCCACTGCGCTTCCTAAATGCGGAAGCTCAATTATTGTAGAATTTCGTGTGTGTGTGGGGGGGGGTTACTTGAGGGTAATTTTGGTACGGTTGTGCGGCCCAGTTTTTTTAAAACTACCCTAATCATATACCTGGTCTTCGAAAAAAAAGACCTATTCGCATACTTGATTGAACAAAATGTTTACATAGCAATATACTGTTCTTTGATTTTTATATTCCCTCTTTGCTGTATGTAAACAAAGTTTACAAATAAATATTACAATTTAGGTTTCTGATCTGAATATCTAAGCAAAAATATGAGTATTTCAAACAGGGCTGTCAGAAAATGGGGCCATTCATATAACAATGATGAAAAATTGGGTCAGTCATATACTTTCTCTTAGAAAAAGCGGGCTTATCGTATACCTGGCAGCGCTGTATAAAGGGGCTATTCGCGCCGCACATCCGTTCTATGTCATATAAAGGTAGTTAAAACAGAACCATCAGAGTAAGGCTAGCTGCAAGAATATGATATGGCACATTGATGAAAAATTGTTTTAAGGACTGGAGCCAGTCTATGCTATTTACAGTGCAGGGTAAATTACTCTAACACGAAAATAATATGCAATCAGGATAGTTCCAGATCAGATTGCAGTAAATCTAAACACGAAAAAGCATGTACAAACAACATATTTCAAAATCAGACTGTTTATACAGAAGTATCAGGAAATACTGGTTTGCTTCCTTCAGCAAATAATTAGTGAGCCGCGACAAGTGATTTCCAACAATGTGGCTTTTTTACAAGTGCAGACTCAGACATGGCTGTGCAGTCTCCTTTTAAGCTTAGAAACTCCAAATGATGTTCGGGCAAAAGGTTAATATTCATAAAATAATCAAGCGACTAGCAAAGGCTCTGACCAGACTGTGCATATGCGCAGGCTGGTCTGAGCCTTTGCTGGCCGCACATATCACATTGTTAGAAATCTCATGTCGCGGCTCTAATATTTACTGGGATGTATTAGTCCAGACCATCTGCACTGTAAATGTATGTCAGTTAACACCTAAAGAGGTGGCAGTTGAGCTTTCACTATTGTCGATATAAAGTAGCACTTATTTTCAAACCAAACCAATATGAGGTAAAACATTTTCCAGTGATAAATCCTAACATTTCTACCTGTTATTGATGCTGCTGTTATCTGGATCGTTACAATTGAATAAAACACCTTTAAAGCAATTGAAATGTTACACCAGGATCAGTGGCAATTATGCTGCCACTAAATTTGTGAAAAGGTATACTATTATAAGTAATAGTGCAGGACAAATTGCTCAATTAGCTCTGTCCCTAACAGCTACTTGGGTGAGCTAATAGTATTAGGCTCTGTCTCTCAGTGCATCACATTATCGGCACAAGTATTGAAATACATTTGTATTTGAAGTTTTAGCTCATATGAGGCGAGGTAATAGTATTTGGCTCTGTCTGTCAGTGCATCATATTATCAGCATACGTATTGAAAAATATTTGTATTTCAAGTTTTAGCTCATCTGAGGTGAAGTAATAGTATTAGGCTCTGTCTGTCAGTACGTCACATTTACGGCAGAAGTATTGAAATATATTTGTATTTCTAGTTTTAGCTCATCTGAGGTGTGATAATAATATTAGTGTCTGTCAGTACGTCATACTCATTATGTGAATGTTTTCTTGATATCAGTCAACGTCCGTCGTGCGTCTTTCATTGTATGTACGCTTTTTTTATAAATGAGATCTCCTGAACTACTGGTCAGAAATGTTAAACAAAGTCACATACATGTTTTCCATTAGGCTCTTCACCAAAATTGCACAAATGAGTTCGCTCTGCTGAACAAAATGGCCACCAACGCTGCAATAGAAATATCTTAATCCAGCATCTCCTCCTTAACCGCTGATCAGTGATCAGAATTTATATAATTTCACACAAATGTTCCCAATAATATTCTGTACCATATATGCATATTCGAATGACCACCATAACTAAAAAATATAACTTAAGTTATATTTTTAACGGCGCAAACCCGTCGATGCCATGACACCTCTTCCATTGTAAGACGTACCAGCTAACCACTTTAGAATCCCATGTTTTCCAAAGGACCGCTTCCAAAGCATGTTAAGGCACATGCGTTAAATTACTCTTTAAACTTGCATGTGTAGCTAGCCATAGAACTTAGGCGTCTTAAGGTGGATTCGACACTTTATCTGCTTCCATACTTTGTGTTTGCGAGCAGCATAGACTGGCGAGACTGTGCATATGCACAGGCTCGTCTGAGCTATTGCTGCTCGCCTATACAATACATACCAAAATCTCATGTATTGGTTCATTTCTTTCAATTTTTAGGCTATTGTCTTTCTTTATTCATATATTGTGAAATACCAAATATAGATATGAAACATCGGCAAATGCTTGTTTTATAAACTTAGTTCTGTAATTTCAGAGGCACTCATACAGAAACATGGACTCAATTGATGGTGCTAAAGGAGGTCACGTGTTTTCGGAAGAAAGTTTTACAATAGCATGTGACCCTTGTCAATATGACCATATCCCCAAGGAAGCAGCAGCCTACTGTCACGAATGTGCTGAATATTTATGTGAGGGGTGTAAAACCACACATGGGAAACTAAAATTAACACGTTCACACAAGCTGCTATCTGGAGAATTGATGCCACCAAAGAGATCAGCAGGAAAGATGCAAGTTTTAAATACAGTTCTGTGTTCCTGTATGAAACATGAGGTATCAATATATTGTAAAGAACATTGTAGCCTTGTTTGTGTGAACTGTAGAACTCTTCACCACAGAAGATGTAAAACCAGTGATATTGATGAAGAAATCCTAAGCTTTAATGTCGACAATACTAAGACAACCATTGATAACTTTAATGCGCTGAATAAAAACATTTCAACACTACAGGAGAGCAGAGAACATGACCTCAGAACTCTGTCTTTGGGAGCTGAAAACTGTCGAGACAGAGTAAAGCAGTTTCGAGAAGAGCTTATTGCACAACTCGACAGCATGGAAGCTAAAAGTCTTTCAGACATCAGCATCTTGGAAACCCAAGAACAGGAACCTATAGTCCAACAAGTGAATATCTGTAAATCTGCAATGTACCGTTTAGATGATGACAATAGGAACCTTCAGCTGGCAATAGAACGAGCTGATACCCGAAGTATATTTATGTGTAATATACAACTATCACATGCAGTGACGTCTTTGACAACAATCACAGAAGAAATCACTAAGGAAGTATATCAGCCTCATATTTCTTTTGAATGTAATCCAGCCATTAGTTTTGAAGGTAATCAAAGTCTTGGAATGGTTAAATGCAATACATCCAGAATACCACAGCAAAAAGGCTTTGATGAAATGTCTGTAACAGCAGGAAATAAAATCAATGTCAAATTACAATCTGATGCCAAAGATGCGTTCATTTCTGGATCTACTTTCCTTTCATCAGGGGAACTGATTCTTTGTGATCGTAGCAATAACAAATTAAAGCTTCTAGATAAAAGCTTGCAAATGAAGGAAAGTATTGACGTGCCTGGAAGACCTTCGGATATAGCTCCAGTAAATCAACAACAAGTGATAGTAACTTTCCCGGATGAAAAATACTTACAGTTCATTCAAGTGACGCCTTCACTTGCTTTAGGCCATAAGGTAGATCTTGGGATGGAATGCAGGGGTGTGGCTGTTTCACGTGAAAGTATTTATATATCATCGGTAGATTCAGGACAATGCAAGATCGGAATTTATGACCTTAATGGGAAACAGAAGCTTACGATCGGCCCATACAGTTGCAACGATGGTAAATTAATGTTCAAAAAGCCCGATTATATTGATGTGTTGAATGATGAAAAAATATTTGTATCTGATAGAGATATCAAATCAAAAACATCAACGGTACATTGTCTTGAAAGCAATGGCAATGTTCTATATTCTATATCTAACCCTTCATTTAAGCGTTGCCGAGGATTAAGTGTTGATGGAAATGAAAACCTGTTATTATGCGACTGGATAAGCCATAAAGTATTTTTGATAACAAGAGATGGCAAGGAAGTTCGTGAGTTCCTGACGGAAAAAGATGGTCTATATCAGCCATACACAACCAGCTTCCGTCGTAGTGATGGAACTCTTGTGGTAACATGCAGAGGTCCTAATGACATACTAGCGTTCACACTGAAGTAAGATATATGTATATCAGCCAAAGAGAGTTAAGCTCTTAACTCATCGGCGAGCAGTAAAGGCTCCGACGAGACTGCGCATATACACAGTCTCGCCAGAGCCTTCACTTCTCGCATACACAAAGTATAGAAGTAGAGTAAGACTCAGACCCAATATTAGACATCTAGTCCCGCTGGATTTGAATTGACATTTAAAGGAGGCTTTAGTACATATGCACAGTCTCGCCAGAGCCTTCACTTCTCGCATACACAAAGTATAGAAGTAGAGTAAGACTCAGACCCAATATTAGACATCTAGTCCTGCTGGATTTGAATTGACATTTAAAGGAGGCTTTAGTACATATGCACAGTCTCACAAGAGCCTTCACTTCTCACATACATAAAGTATAGAAGTAGAGTAGGACTCAGACCCAATATTAGACCACTAGCCCTACTGGATTTGAATACACATTTAAAGAAATCGTTAGCACATATGCACAGTCTCACCAGAGCATTCACTTCTCACTACACAAAGTATAGAAGTAGAGGAAGGCATAGACCATAAATAAGACATCTAGCCTCGCAGAATTTGAATAGGCATTCAAAGGAGGCTTTAGCGCATATACGATTAGTACCAAAATCTCCTGCAATCGCTCATATGGATCAGCCTATTTGGTAATGACTCTTATCACATGTGGGCAAAGTCATTTTAAATTTGTACAACCGTGTGAAAGAACAAAGTATGAAACCCGCACAGGTTTCTGAAATTCATATTCTTTTCTTTTCTCGAGAGTGTGATAGTTAAATAAAGTTATCACATCCTTTATAACCCTTAAAGTGCCAAGTAAAAATGCCTCTGAAAATGTCGTCTGCTGAGGTCGTCTGCTGCAAATAATTGCCTAACATTATTGTCGAATTACAGTATAGAAGCGAACAACGTTGACCCAGAACAGACTGCTCCATATGAGCAGTCGGATCTGGATCCACACTGTTTGCCGAAGACTATGTTTAAATATTTTGGCAGACTAGAAAAGCAGACGAAACTACTGTAACATTTTGTCAACCAATTATTGTAACGGTCGATAATGCGATATTTTCTCGTGTTTTTGTCAATTTCCCATTCGGTGTCCTGGGTTAACAGTGGTAATTGATTGCACCAATTCCTGATATTTGCCTTCTTTTTTACTTTTGGTAGAATATTTAGATCTATCATTTGGGAAGTTTTTAATATAAAATTTTCCAGGCCACGACCAATTGCTCAGGCTTATAAGCTGTTGTTGTTCACATGTAGCTTAATTTTTGCTGGACGTTAATTAAACTGGTTTTTATGCTCAATTTTAGAAAGGGGGCAAAGATCAGGAATCGATACTCAACATCGCATACACTTTCACCTGCTTATAAAAAACTTTAACACTTAATGACAAATATGGCCAAATAGCTTTATAAAACAATTTATTTTCACAATTACGTAATGATTCTCAAGTCGAACATATTTTGAGTGACTTGCATTTATCATCGACAAACTAAGAACTTTAAGTTTTTTAGTAGTACAGGAAATAGTAAAAATTAAAAATAGCTAAACTATTGTGGGAATGTGTAATCGGCTTTTATTTTGTACTATTATGTGCTTTTATTTAGTACTATACATTTTTGCAAGCAGAATGATAGAAACACTTCGAAACAAACAGCAAACTATGACATGTTGAATACTTTTGGTTTTGTTCACTGTCTACGATTGTAGAAATTGTGATTTGTACATTGATATGTTCTTTTAAAATGTGTGTGTGCGTGTGTGTGTGTGTGCTCTTTTCCATATAAGCTACATATATACTGGTGTACCATTAACCGGGATTTGTATTTTGTACATACTTTTGAAGATTTTGTATCATGACCATAGTGTTTTGTGTATACTTTTAATTCCACAGACAGGTAATGAAGGTGGAGTCAAACCATTTAACAACTGTACTGTAGTTACCTACAGAGGTTGCTGTGTTTATAACTAGGCATGGCCATCTATAGTAGTCAATCCCAAACTGTTGTAAACTGCTATGTTAGTAATTCACTGAAGGTATGTTTCTCGTAGCAAACAACTGCTGTGTTTATAACTAGGCATGGCCATCGATAGTAGTCAATCCCAAAGTGTTGTAAACTGCTATGTTAGTAATTCACTGAAGGCATGTTTCTCGTAGCAAACAACTGCTGTGTTTATCACTAGGCATGGCCATCTACAGAAGTCAATCCCAAACTGTTGTAAACTGCTATGTTAGTAATTCACTGAAGGTGTGTTACTCGTAGGAAACAACTGCTGTGTTTATCACTAGACATGGCCATCGATAGTAGTCAAATACCAAACTGTTGAAAACTGCTATGTTAGTTATTCACTGAAGGTTATTTCTCGTAGCAACCAACTGCTGTGTTTATCACTAGGCAAGGCCATCGATAGTAGTCAAATACCAAACTGCTGTAAACTGCTATGTTAGTTATTCATTGAAGGCATTTTTCTCGTAGCAAACAACTGCTGTGTTTATCACTAGGCATGGCCATCGACAGTAGTCAAATACCAAACTGCTGTAAACTGCTATGTTAGTTATTCATTGAAGGCATGTTCCTCGTAGCAACCAACTGCTGTGTTTATCACTAGGCATGCCCATCGACAGTAGTCAAATACCAAACTGCTGTAAACTGCTATGTTAGTTATTCATTGAAGGCATGTTTCTCGTAGCAACCAACTGCTGTGTTTATCACTAGGCATGGCCATCGACAGTAGTCAAATACCAAACTGTTGTAATCTGCTATGTTAGTTATTCATTGAAGGCATGTTTCTCGTAGCAACCAACTGCTGTGTTTATCACTAGGCATGGCCATCGACAGTAGTCAAATACCAAACTGCTGTAAACTGCTATGTTAGTTATTCATTGAAGGCATGTTTCTCATTGCAAACAACTGTTGTGTTTATCACTAGACATGGCCATCGACAGTAGTCAATCCCAAACTGTTGTAAACTGCTATTTTAGTAATTCATTGAGGGCATATTTCTCGTAGCAAACAACTGTCTTGTTTATCACTAGGCATGGCCATCGACAGTAGTCAAACCCAATCTGTTGTAAACTGCTATGTTACTTATTCACTGAAGGCATTTTTCTTGTAGCAAACAACTCGAAACCACACTCTCAAGTGTATAAATGTCTTACTAGTTTTAACAGTATTGTTTACATAACATGTAAAAATTGTGGGTGTTTAATTTTGTTCTCAACCTAAGTTCATACAGTTGAAGAATTTGTATTTCATGCGCGGATCCAGTAAGTTTTGTCAGAGGGGGTCCAACTTTGACAACATTTTTTTACAGTTAATGAGAGGATCCAAATACTAAGATAAGTGGGCCATTATCAGCACGCCAGCAAAACGCCATTGCTCCTGAGGGTCCACAGTGCTTGCCTCTCTGCTTATGTTAAATAGACATTTTCAAATGCAGTTATTTTGCTGACGTTTTAAAGACTAAATAATGTGTTTTGCGTCTATACTGAGATAATGGCACAAGATGATAACAGTTACTTTTGAATAAAACCACTCCTCATTTTCAGTGTTTACCTATGTCTAAGGTTGACCAGTCTTAATAACTTCATGAGACGCCGCCTTTACAGTAAGCGAAAAGTCAAAGAATACATTTTGTCAACTAATTCTAGCAAGTGTTGATTATTGCAACTGGATTTTTATTGCACAATTATATAGAATGGCAAATGAAAATAATTGTATATACATTTTGTCAACCCATTCTTGCAAGTGTTCATAATTGCAACTGGATTTTTATCGCACAATTATATAGAATGGGAAATGAAAGTAATAGTATATACATTTTGTCAACCAATTTTGCAAGTGTTGATAATTGCACCAGGATTTCCATTCCACAATTGCATAGATTGCAAAATTACCCGTATACCAACGATAACTGCAAATTTTAACATTTTGTTTATATTGAAGAAAACCTTAAGATTGGTGGGAAACACGGTCCAGGGGTACATTCTTTTCAACATTATTTTTGTTTGTTTATGTAAAAAGGGTGCGTGATAGACTAATTTTGCTTCTAAAACTTCGCTTTTTGAATCAATGTACTTTCAGAACTTTTATTAAGATAAAGGTCACTTAAAACCAACAGGAACAATATGACGTCGCACCTGGGAAATTTATAACGTCATTCATTAAAACTGGTAAAAAACACTAAAGGCTTACAGAGGCGTAGCCAGAGGTTTTATCATCTTGAAGCCCACCAAAACCATTGGGGATCTGAGTCACTAAAAATACATATTAAGTAACGTTATGTAATGACGTCCATAACAATATTGCGTACATTACAGCAATTCGTAACGTTGTTCACGCCAAAAATGTGATTATGAAGTAATTTTAAAGGTCACATTACAAATGGAAACTAACATCGGCGCTCCTGTCTTATTGAATTTATTAAACTCTATGTGAATAAAAGATAAAATGATTGGCAAGCCTCGTATTTTATCATTTTTTTCCCACCTTGTTTAATAAATTCAATTTATAATTGAGCACCCACGTAAGATCCTCTTTTTATTTCATACAATAAATTATGAACACAATTACATTATGTGTTGCTCTGTAGTAGCACATGTTTATCAAGACTGGCATTAAGCATCACTAAAGTCAGAATTTTAAGTTTCCTTAGTGAAAAAAAACAAAGGTTCACATAAAATTGAGCCAGTGCATGAGATTTCTAACAATTTGACATTTTGACAAGTGTAGACTCGGACGAGCCTCTGCAGCCTCCTTTTAAGCTTAAAAAACTCCAAATGGTATTCAATCAGTAGCTTAACACTCATAGAATATTCCAGCGACTAGCAAAGGCTCTGATCAGACTGTCTGTATGCGCAGGCTGATCTGAGGCTTTGCTGGTCGCACATACTGCATTGTTGTAAATCTCATGCACTGGCTCAAATATTAGCTGAAAATATTGGGGGTATGTTTATGTGCTTTTATTTCATACGTTATCGTGACTGTAATATTTAAAGGGACCGCGACATGAAATTTCCAACAATGTGGTACGTGCAACCAGCATAGGCTCAGACCAGCCTGCGCACACGCTCAGTCTGATCAGAGTCTTTGCTAGTCACTTGAATAAGGCTGCTGCCCGACCATCGTTTGGAGTTTCTAAGCCTAAAAGGTGGCTGCCCAGGCTCTTCTGAATCTACATTTGTCAAAATGTTACATTGTTGGATATCACATGTCGCGCCTCAAAGATTTAAGTTAATGAAAGAATAATGATACAAACAGCAAACTTATGATGAGTTAAATACTTTTGTTCACTCTGTGATTGTACAAATTGTGATTTGTTCTGTTGATTCTAAGATACATGAGAATCGTTGTAAACAAAAATTATAAACTAATCCAGGTAATGGGTACTTTATACAGGTATATATCATTTACTGCAGTATAATATACACCGTAATTTACCTGTTTCTATGAAAAATGATATAATCCTATTATTATGCATCTTTGAACCATCTGTACATATAAATGTGTTTATTCTTGCTATTGTGTCTTGTGTGTGGGTATCCTTTTCCTTATATTCTATATATAGGCAGGTATAGAAATTTATTTTGTACATATCTTTGAAACTTTTGCATCATGGCCATAGTATTTTATACCACCTTTTCCAACTTTAGCATGAAAAATATCACTTGATGTGCAAGGTCTACACTGATGTAGGTGGTATAAAATAGTTATACATGTTTGTTCACCTGTACGTAAGATAATCCACTCGCTAAAGCTTGTGGACTATCTCCACGTACAGGCGGACAACCCATGGTATAACTATTACCTGTCAATAGATTTTTCTTTTTTAATTCCGATACCGGTAAAGAAATTCAACATCTGTTTGATATCTTTCAAATCCGACAGTTACCACAATTCTAATACCTTCAACCAGGAATATATAGAGGATCTTACATGAGTGCTCATGTTTTATTGAATTTATTAAACCAGTTGGGAAAACGAGATAAAATACGAGGCTTGCCGGGCATTTTATCTCTTTTTCGCAACGAGTTTAATAAATTCAATAATACAAGAGCAGGAATGTTAGATTCTATTTATCATATGACATTAAGATTACTTTGAAATCTCTTATCTTGCGTAAAAAAGTTATAATTTTGTCATTATATACGCAACGTTGTAATGGACGTCATAACGTTTCCCAAAACTCAATAAACCACTAGTGGTTTACAGATTTTATTGCATGACGTTATTTCACTCCCAGACGCGACGTCATATTATAAATAATAAAAATAATAATAATAATAATAATAATAATAATAATAATGCATTCTGTTTCCATTATATGAAATAAATCTGTCCTGAAATTGGCTTAATACCCATTAATAATGAGTCCGCCAGGATGAGTTGTTTATGTGTACTCAGCGAACTTGAAGTCTGAGTGACAGATTTTTCATATCATAAGATTACAATGTATTATTCTGTATATTATATACATATTCCAATAAAAAAAGGACAGAAAAAGACAAGAAAAGTCAATAAAGAAAAACATGCGTAGTTATAAACAGGCAGACAGGAAATCATATCAAATACTAGTGAAATTTGTCACTGCTCAAGATACTTAAGGAAGGGAATTAATACTATTTATTACATGCCTTCTATATTTTACATGGTAAAATTGCTGTTAGCACTCGGTAATATTTTCAATTGGACTGAATCCATAATGGCACAGTCACATGACGATGCCAAAGATCCATATTGGGGCCTCATTATGGATTTTTGGCACTGCCTCATAATGATGACGTAAATGAATCGTGCACTTTTTCGATTAGAACTAGGCTAGGCTACTCGTTTCAACATGGCTGAGCAGATTTAATATCGTTAGGAGACCCTGTTTTCTGATGTATTTTACGCTCGATTCGGGCCATGAAATAGCGAAATGCCAGGAGAATAAAGAATGGGACATCAGAACAAGGAACAGTTCTAGGCTTTTCGCCAGTTTCGGTTAAACAAACAAAATGACTAGCCCTGAGGTTGATATTGTGTCAAGCTGATCGGATCGATGAACGATCGGGGATCGTTAAGTTCGTGTTAGCTCTTCAAATAAAACACTTTTCGGGGAAAAGGTTGACTTTCCATGAAATACAGTTAAAGAAGAAAGATATACCTGTATTACCACGTATCTAGATATGCATGAATGCTAATCTTAAGGCTGTCTTTTATTGTTTTATTGACAAAAGTCTGTTGAAATGCCTCGTCGTCAATGACAATGTAAACAATGTTAAGCTATCTGATGACGTCATTTTCTATGTCACGCTATTTGTTGCTGCAGTTTTCATCTCGCCAGTTTTTCGGACTCACTGGCGCTACTGGTTAAAAAGACAAAATAGTTTACCTGGATGTAATAAAAAGGTTATGATATGGCCGAGGTGTGCCTTCATTACAGATGACTAGCTGTAGTGTTAGCAAATAGCAAAACAGAATGTAAGCAGAACAAATACTCAGAGCAGTCATGGCATTTGCCAAAAAGTGAGTATGATCAGGAAATACCACAATCATAACCCATGGCATCGTGAGGACGAGACATAGAACACTTACAGTCACAAGACATTAGGAAGACAATCAGAGTGAACAAACATTTCTCTATCTCTTTGTCACCAAGATGATTGCAACATTATAAAGGGCACTATGTACTGCATAACAAAACAAGTACAAGGACACACAAATAATAGGAGCATCAATAAACAATGAATCAACAACAGAACCATCGCCTTAGAACAGACTGCAGTCGAAACCACTAGGAGGTGCTTAAATGCATTACGCTGGCGCCAAATCTGATCAGGACTCATCCATTGCAATGACAGAAAGCAAGCATCCTTAAATCCTAAAATATGCATGACACGCAAAGTACAGGACCTGGTCATGCTTTCTGATTTGCTGGGGGCAAAATCTCATTGTCTTGTTTTATAACAGATTGAGTGCTGCTAATATAGGCCAGTCCATTAGATGTTTGAACTTATCTTATATGCGCAAATGCCTCCAGCCATGCCAATAAACGCACTTGAAATACACCTCTTTCAGGACAGTAGAAAAATCTGTCCCAAGGATCACCGATTGGCATCACGAGGCTAAACGGTGACGGATTTTTTCTATCATATCCTCACACAAATGATAGATTCTTTTTCTTGCCAACCCATAGATATCTCAATATGTTGATAAAACATGAAAAAGGGCTTTCAGAAAATTCTGAATACGCTGTGATGCGACATACATATATCATGGTGACGTCATTTTAACATTACAATGACACCACGGATTGACGTGCGGCAAGAGTGCAACTGTTCATTTTTATCTTTCCCAGATACCGGTATGTGAGATAGAATTTTCTCATATGGGCAAAAACAACGGAAGTCTCGGTCTGCTTTGCAAGAATAAAATGTCTAATATTTGGTCTGAGCCTTCATATTTATCCTTGCTTTGTGTACGAGCAATGAAGATTCTTGGATGTGCATAGTTGCCCAAGCTTATGTTGCTCGATGATGCGTTAGGTACCAAAAATGTGTGTTGGCCATATATTGATGTCAACAGCTTCCTAAAAAATGAGAGTATAAGAATCCACAATGAGTGTGAGGGTAGGATAGAAAAGTCTGTCCCGAGGATCACCGTTTGGCATCACGAGGCTTGTTGAGTGATGACAAACGCTGATCACGAGCGAAGGATTTTTCTATCCTACTCTCACACGAGTAATGGATTTTTTTTCTTGCTCACCGCTGTTTTTGAATTTTAAGATAACCTTCAGTACGCTAAGATACAATTTCACATGATGACGTCACTTGAACATAACATTGATGTCACTTGACGACCATGTGATTGAGTTCCAATACAACCAATGTATGTAGCCCTCACGTGCCAGCCTGGGTAAGATAGCATGGGTTAGATAAGATTTCCTATCCCAGGGTAAAATCTTATATATCCTTATCCGGTGTGCAAGAAATCACATTCCTTGATGGTATGTGATTAAGCTAGAAAAAAGTCATGACTTGACTAAAGAGGCTGGTATGTTTATCACTAGGCATGATCACCGTTATAAGTCAAGTAAGAAACGTTTTGAGACTGATAAGTCAGTTATTCACCAAGGGTGTGGTTTCTCAGCGCAAGCGACTCAAAAACGGATCCTCATTGAATAACGTGAGTATCTGTTTTAAACAGTTTGGTATCTTCAACTTTAAAAACTTGTTTATTTTTTAAATATTGGTTGTATTATGGGCTTATACAGTAGTACCTTTTGTACATTCTATAGATTGAAACGAATGCTGTTATTTTTCTGCTGCTCTATATTCTTACTGCATAGACATTATTTTTTTTTATTTATAGCTTTGATAGACATACATGTAACAGTTTGTGTTTTTCTTATCCTGCGTATAGGCATATATAGATTTTTGACATAACCTTACCAAATATGAATTTTCTCGTTTTAATCAAAAGTAACCTAAGTTGTGGCACTTCCAATATTTACAGACCGCCCAAAAGGCAGGGCGTGGATAGTGCCTGAAACGAAAGTTTCTATGGCGTTTAATGCATTGAACAACTATTTAATGGAAGCTTTTGATTCAAATTATTTCTTAGTAACACTATTAAGGTTTAAGGACTGGCCAAGGGACAGGGACTGGATAGTGCCTGGAACAAAGGTTTCTATTGCGTGTATTGCATTGAACAACCTATTAAATGGAAGCTTTTGTTTCAAATTATTTCTAAGTAACACTATTAAGGTTTAAGGACTGGCCAAGGGACAGGGACTGGATAGTGCCTGGAACAAAGCTTTCGATTGCGTGTATTACATTGAACAACCTATTAAATGGAAGCTTTTATTTGATGCAAATTGTTTCTTAGTATCACAAAAGGGAATCACCAAGCCTTATTTTACCGCTTTATTTGTCTTGAAAATAAAAGCAAAATAACACAAAACTAATGCCTGTTGAAATTTGCAATCGTAGTTAGCCCCTTTGGGCATTTGTTATCAATCAAGCCAACAAAGTATAAAACGACAGAAATATATTTGGGTAAATATTTGACGGATTCTGTAATAAACGATATCTGTAAAGAGTTGAAGGCACTTTCAAAATATAATGTTTACTTCCTTTTCTATTTGAAACACTAATTTTGTCATCTTTAATCAGTAAGAGTTCCTTCATATCTCCAATAATTTAAATCGAATTTAACGCACCAGAGTTATTAAAGCTTATGCATGTGTAAGATGAGCACTGTATTGGTTTAACAAATCCCGCATGGATAATAATGGCAATATTCAACAAATTACAAAAAAAATTGCATATAAGGCTCTTGAGTAGAATATTTCAAGTTTATTCTAGTGATCTTAATGTTGACACTTTAAAACAAGGTACAATTAAACTAAAACCATTGTAAAATGTTAATTGTGTAATTCAATATGTTTTATTGTCTACTTTATCCTGACTGTAGCATTCATAGTTTTACACTACATTGATATGCAGCAAACACATAACATGTTCAATATTTTTTATCATTTGACGCCGCGTTTGAGAGTGAAATATGGCCATGCATTCAAATCAATAAACCACTAGTACTTTACAAATTTTCGGGAAACGTTATTAAATGACGCTTTCATCGTCACGCAAAAGGCGAAACCCTAATGTTTCACACCAAAAATATGATTTCAAAATAATTTCAATATCATATGATAAAAAGAATCTAACATTCGTGTTCATGTGTAATTGAATTTATTAAATTTGTTGCGAAAAAGCCTCGCATGTAACTCTTTTCCCCAACTCGTTTAATGAATTAATCAAAACATGAGCACTCATTTAAGATCCTCTATGTTCAGCATCTGTAAGTTAACCCATTTAAGCCGAATGGAATTTCTCACTCTTATCAATAGGAACACTCAATTTCCGTTTAAAACTGTGTTGGGTGGGATTTTCAAAAAATGTTTAATCAAATTTAAATAGATCATTTTGTATGCTAAAAGGAGACCCCTCATCAGCCACTGCGTTCTGTGTATCTGATCTGGGTATATGACCTACAAGAAGGAGGTTAGGCTATTATGGGTTAAGATTTTGTGATTTGTACAAAGCTACAATTAATATTTTGTTTACAGTGTGTGTGTGTGTGTGTGTGTGTGTGTGGGGGGGGGGGAGTGTTTCCCCAAGTTTTCATTATATTCTACGTATATTAAAATGTAAAATGTAGAATTTGTATTTTGTACATAATGGCTACCGTGTTTTGTCAATAGAAACTATTAATACTTTCTATCCCAACACTGGTAATGAAGGCGGAGCCAAACCATTTGACAACTATGTGTAATCTCCCTTCTTAATCAGGTAGTTACTGAATATCCAATAACGATACCGCATTCCTTCATTACAGAATTGGGCCTTGAAGTGAGAACACAAGGTTTGTAAACAACACAGGTGCATACCAGCCTGCGCAAACGCACAATCTGATCAGCGCCTTTGTTATTCACTAATTGAAGAAAATCATATCTAAACTTGCTAAAGCGAAACTTCAATTTTCTAGCAAGTCTATGTAGCTGAGCAGACTGTTTTGAGTCTTTTTAAGTTAGAAACCTCGAAGACAGGTTTTGTCGGGTTCATACATAAATCTTGATGGATCACTGATCTATGTTTACAGATCAGCAGCATTCACAAAATGTAGACCTGGCATACCTTTATGGTATCTTAACTCATGCTTAAAAAAGGTCATACCCAACGTTGTATAATGTGGTAATGTAATACATGTAGTATGTTTACTTCGCATACATGTACTTTGGGGCACACTTTCAGGCCAATGTTATGTGGATGAAGTCATTCACCCGCATTTCTGTCTCTCTATCAGACAATTGGGAAAAAATGTCTTCCAGTAAGACAATGCCCGACTCCATACCAGGAATATGGCAAGGAACTGCATGCCAGTCAGTCGTGTCAACACTCTTGATTGGCCATCCATATCTTCTGATCTATCCGCAATCAAACACCTCTGAGATATACTGGGCCTGTGGGTATTACTTGACTTTTCGCTTACTGTAAAGGCGGCGCCTCATGAATGCGTAATTAAGATTAGTCAACCTTAGGCATAGGTAAAAGCTGAAAAGGAGGCGTGGTTTTATTCAAAAGTAACTATCATCTTGTGCCACCACCTTAGTCATTATTTAGTCCTTAAAACTCCAGCAAAATAACTGCATCTGAAAATGTTTATTTAACAAAGCAGGGAGGAAAACATTGTGGACCCAGATCAGACTGCTCCTACAGGAGCAGTCTGATCTGGATTCACACTGTTTATCTATGAGGCTTCAAATAGTTTAGTGGACGACACAAAACATACATTTTGTATGTTTGCGCTTTAAGGATTAATAAATGTGAGTTCAGTGTGTATACGGTTAGGATTTTCATGAAACGCATGCCCGTTTGCACGGCTCAAAAAGCTTATTTACTCTTTACCAAATTATAAATAAAACCCGAACCAAGATATGAATATTAAAGTTGCGGCCTTTACAGTAAGCGAAAAGTCAAGTAATATATGACATGTATCCCTTTCTAGCTGCCGCATTACCCTAATTGGAACACTGGAAGATATACTCTGGATTCTTCTAAGCATACGAATATGCTCACAAAATGCATTTATAAAGTTGGCGGTCACTATATAAGACTTTTACTTACAATAAATTGGTAATCATAACTTTAGGTTCATTCCTATACTTATTTTCAACAAAGCGGGTAAATTGGGGGTGGCTTCTATTTTTTGGAAAGAGTATAATTTAACCAATAAAATGTCATGATCTGTCAAGAGTGGTTGATGTGTTTGTTTATCACTATCACCAGGTACTAGTCTTATGTGGAACTGTTGAAACTGGTATGTTAGTTATTCACTGAGGGTGCGTTTTACATCAAAATAAATTCTAAACCACACCTCATGTGAATAATTACCATACCAATTCTACCAGTGTGGTATCCTGAAGCTTGTTGAAGTTTTCCTTTTGTCAATTTGTTTACACAGTGGTGTATATAAAGTGTTGTAGTTTTTGATTGATTAAAACGTGTACAATCTCATTTCCTTTTTTATTTATTTTCGTAGATATACAGGTGTAGACATTGTATTTTGTGTCACTTATTTAACAGTTTGATTTGTACCTTCTTACTTATATTCTGCGTATAGACAGCCATAGGAAGTGTACGTTGTACATTGAATGAAACTTATAAAACAATGTTTTAGCTTAACCTAGGACTTCTGTCAAGGGATACGGGCTGCCTGAGAGACAGTGCCTTGTTAGTGCAAAAAAACTACTGTTTCTATAATGCTAATTGCATTGAAAAACAACATGACACCTGAATTTGATGCACATTTATATCCAAGTAATATGAGAAATAATGATATTCCCATCCAATAAAAATAGTATTACATATGTGATAGTCTCTTACTCTTATCCTTAGTATAGGCCTGTGTAAAAATTCCATTTATCATATGATGTCGCGCCTGGGAGTGTAATAACGCCATGCAATGAAATCTGTAAACCATTTGTGGTTTGTCCATTTTAGGGAAACGTTATGACGTCCATAACAACGTTGGGTACATAATGACAAAATTATAACGTTTTTACGCAAGAAATGAGATTTCAAAGTAATCTTAACGTCATTTGATAGATAGAATCTAACATTCGTGCTCTTGTATTATTGAATTTATTAAACTCGTTGCGAAAAAGAGACAAAATGCTCGGCAAGCCTCGCATTTTATCTCTTTTTCCCAACTCGTTTAATAAATCAATAAAACATGAGCACTCATGTAAGATCCTCTATTTTGTTCATAACTTTGTTTGAAACTAAAATAAAAGCCTATGCATTTCTCTCATATTTTATATTCCAAGCATGTATAGTTTCAGCTTTGTGAAGTTGTTAGGAATTTACCAGACTGACTCTTTAATAAACTACACATGACCAGTCAAATTATCCGTAGGTGGGCACTCTTGTAAGATAATGAACAGTCCACTAAACATGTGACATAATGATATTCATATCCAATAAAAAAATTACATATGTGATAGTCACTTATTCTTTATATCCTTAATATAGGCCTGTGTATAAATTCCATTTTGTTCATAAATTTACTTGAAACTCATGTAAAAGCTTGTGTGTTTCTCTCATTCTTTATATTCTAAGTATCTACAGTTTCAGCCCTGGAGAAAAGGATGTTCATATTTACGAAATGTTAATTGCTCTCTTAATTTCAACCCTTCGATTTTGTGTCCGCTCCATATCTCCTGATTTCATTAAATAAAACTTCACTCCAATATTCCTCTTAGTGAGATAAAAATCAATGATTCAAACCACTCTGACTTAGTCATTCTGCGGCGGGATAAGTTGTGTCAGTTCAAAGCAATAAAACCTGTTTAAAACGGCCACTCTAAAAAAAGACCAAAATCCATTTTCAGGTCAATTATCGCATAAAACGGGTCAAAAGTATCGCAGAATGATTCAAGAGCATTCTGTAATACTTTCGACCTTCATCAAGCTACCATTTGTCATTAAGATCTTTGTTTTGTCTATGTTTGAGTGGCCGTTTTACACAGGTTTTACTGTAATATGTGACTATCCAACTTTTCAAGAAGGGATTAACAAAGGTGCAGATAAAACTGCTTAGATGCACAGGCTGAACTGGTCCAACATTTTAGCCGCTACAAGTGATTTCCAACAATTTCACATTTTGACATGATTAGACTCAGACAAGCCTGTGCAGTCTCCTTTTAAGCTTAGAAACTCCAAATGATGTTTGGTCAGTAGTTTAATATTCATAGAGTATTCAAGCGACTAGCAATGGCTCTAATCAGACTGCGCGTATGTGCAGGCAGGTCTGAGGCTTTGCTGGTCGCATATACCACATTGTTGGAGATCTCATGTCACGGTTTATTTTTCAAAGTAATAATAGGTTTTCTAATGACTTTGCTTAGATAAGAAACTGTTAAATCTGATTGTCACCAAACACATGAATATAGGGGATAAATGTCAAACTTTCAGTGGGATAGAACTAGTCTGTCTGTCAGTATTTTAATTAGAGGAGAATCTACTTTGTATATCTTCCTTTCAAACAGTAAATGGCTGAAAATAAAATAAAATGCATATTACATAGAGGAGTATGTACAATTGATTCTAACTCATTGCCAAAAGTAATAAAATGCATAGTAGAGCGAAGCATTCTGTAGCCTTTTCACGGTGAGCTTAATAAATGTAATAGCACGAGAGCACTGAATTAAGATTCTATCCTTTATACAACAACAGCATTATTCTGGAATCTGGGTGTCAAATTTATGTCATATATATACTATAAATACATAAATTTTGTATTTAATTCACTAGTATTTTAATGATTTTAATTAATGGCGTTATTACACTCCTCGAAGCAACGTGATATAATAAAAGTAAACCAAATATATACAGCTTCTTTTTTCAACTTCATATAAGGGTCAAAATAATATTTTTAATAAGGAGGTATAAATGTTGTAACAGTCCGTGCAAAGGTGTAGATTTTCTCATCCATGTAAAGCTGCAAAAAATTGAAAAATAAAGCCGAAAGTAGAAATTTACCACAGTAGAAATCATTTTGAGAATCGACCAACCACTATATCGGTAGATTTACCATCTATATGATTTTTCAGGATATATAGTTATTATCCAGATAAGATGTACCAGAGCATTCCAGAATAAGATGACATCATTTTTTGAGAAAGTCTACTTTCAATATGGCCCTAAAATAGCTCACCTGAGTTTCATTGTCGTTGTAAGCTTCTCAAGGATATATGAGAGCTGAACCTCATTGTATCACAACACTGAGGTCATTGAGAAAAGCTTCAAGTCTTTAAAGTAAGGCTGATATTTATCAGTATCATCTTCAATGACCACAAAACCGTTTACAATTAAGATTACATTATACAATTATTGACTGTTGAGACATTGGACATGATATGTTGACCTGAGAGTACCAATATTGACTTAGGCGGAGCCCAGGTCAATATTGGTATTCTCAGGTCGACATCACATCATGTCGAATGCCTCAATAATTGTTTTATTATATATTTTTTTCTAAACATAAAAGCAACTACAACAACAACAACTCCAAAATATTGGCCATTGACTATGTCTTGGAAGTCTTGAATTTCTTTTTTCACATGATGACTTACTGATTACATTCAGTTAAAAGAGGAATGACCGCATATTTTATTATAAATTTCATGTACAACTGCAGACATTTCATCAGGGTTATACTGTCTGCTAAGACAAAAAGGTCTTCAAATAATAAAACTGCAATTTTATTTAAGAAGTATAACCTTTGACCAAATGGACCATTCCAAGTTTATTGCATCAATCCAGAAGGAAGAAATCATTAGTTCATTTAAGAGTTATGCTTATAACTATATTCAACAGCAAATTCTGAATTACAAGTATATGACAAAATACCAAATCTTGTGAATTTCGTGATGCTGTCACTCACTAAATTGTTACAGCAAATCATGCAAGTTTCATGCTGAAAGCACACCTGTTATGGAAAGTTTCTAGGTGCAAATATCGGAAATCGATGCAATCAAGTACCACACCTGAACAGGATACCAATGGGAAAGTAACAAACTCACAGTTAGACACCACAAACGACAGCTAAGAGGTCAGCCCTTTCCCAGCAGGTGACCACAAGGCACGTGTAAACAGACGCGTACAACGGCATAGCAAACACAAGACAGAAAAACATAAAATATCTATTTTAGTAACTAATATTGAATGGGAAAACCCACAGCCAATTCAACATGTAGTTATTTTGACTCGAGTGGATATGCATCTGGGCCAATTAGGAGATGCTTATTTATAGTTTATTTAATAAAGTCGTTTAAAGTTTAAACAAAAGTGAAGTTGATTTTATAAAAAGAAAAGGGATAAGCTGGCGGAGGCTATATACAGTGAATTAGGGACAAAACGATGCAGAAACATTCCACATTGTACAATAATATGATAAGTGTTACATTACATCAAAAAAGCAAAACAAGTGAGTATGGTCAGGAAATACCTCAATCACAAACTGCAGACCAACCCACTACACCGTGAGGAAGAGCCACAGAACACTAACAGTTACAAGACATCAAGAAAATAAATACAGTAAAGCAACTAGCTCTCTCTTCCCCATCAAAATGATACTAAACTTAGAAGCACACAACGTACTGAATAACGAAACATGGACCAACTACAGAACCACCACAAACAAGTTTGATGGCAACTGAGATAAAATTATTTGGTGTAACTTTACACCAAGGCACGTGGTAGCTGAACTGCTACAGATCTTGGTTCAACCTTTCAACTGCTACAGAGCAACCACAAACAAGTTTGTTGGCAGCTGAGATAAAATTATCACAAAGTTTGGTGGCAGCTGAGATAAATTAATATGTGTAACTACACACCAAGTTTGGTGGCAGCTGAGATAAAATTAATGTGTGCAACTTTAGACCAGTGGCAAAGATAAGATTAATAGATGTACCTTTATATTACACCAAGTCTGGTGGTAGCTGATAAAAAATTAATAGGTGTAAATTTACACCAAGTTTGGTGGCAGCTGAGATAAAATTAATAGGTGTAACTTTACACAAAGAAGGTGACAGCTGAACTACAGAACCACCACACATGAGTTTGATGGCAGCTGAGATAAAATTAGTAGGTTTAACTTTACACCAAGTCCGGTGACAGCTGAACAACAGAACCACCACAAACAGGTTTGGTGGCAGCTGAGATTAAATAAATAGATGTAACTTTACACCAAGTCTGGTGGCAGCTGAACTACAGAACCACCACAAACAGGTTTGGTGGCAGCTGAGATTAAATTAATAGGTGTTACTTTACACCAAGTCTGGTGGCAGCTGAACTACAGAACCACCACAAACAAGTTTGGTGGCACCTGAGAAAAAATTAATAGTTGTAACTTTTCACCAAGTTTTGGTGGTAGCTGAGATAAAATTAAAAGGTGTAACTTTACTACAAGTTTAGTGACATCTGAGTTAAATTTATAGGTGTACTTTTACACCAAGTTTGGTGGCAGCCCAGATAGAATAAATAGATGTATCTTTACACCAAGTTTGGTGGCAGCTGAAATAAAATTAATAGGTGTAACTTTACACAAAGTTTTGGAGGTATCTAAGATAAAATTAATAGGTGTAACTTTGAACCAGTTTAGTGGCATCTGAGTTAAATTTATAGGACCTGGTGTACTTTTACACCAAGTTTGGTGGCAGCTGAGATAAAGTTAATAGATGTAACTTTACGCTAAGTCTGGTTGTAGCTTAGATAAAATGAATAGATGTAACTTTACACCAAGTCTTGTGGCAGCCGAGGTAAAATTAATAGATGTAACTTTACACCAAGTCTTGTGGCAGCCGGGGTAAAATTAATAGGTGTAACTTTACACCAAGTTTGGTGGCAGCTGAGATAAAATTAATAGGTGTAACTTTACACAAAGTTTTGGTGGTATCTGAGATAAAATTAATAGGTGTAACTTTGAACCAGTTTAGTGGCATCTGAGTTAAATTTATAGGACCGGTTGTACTTTTACACCAAGTTTGGTGGCAGCTGAGATAAAGTTAATAGATGTAACTTTACGCTAAGTCTGGTTGTAGCTTAGATAAAATGAATAGATGTAAATTTACACCAAGTCTTGTGGCAGCCGAGGTAAAATTAATAGGTGTAACTTTACTTCAAGTCTGGTTGTAGCTAAGATGGAATTACTAGGTGTAACTTTACACTAAGTCTGGTTGTAGCTGAGATAGAATTACTAAGTGTAACTTTACATCAAGTCTGGTTGTAGCTGAGATACAATTACTAGGTGTAACTTTACACTAAGTCTGCTTGTAGCTGAGATACAATTACTAGGTGTAACTTTACTCCAAATCCGGTGGTAGCTGAACTGCCACGGATCTTAGTGCAACCTTTCAACTGCTTTAAAAAATATTTTCTGTGAAAATTTATGATCTAGAGAAAACTACAACAATAACAGGTTGAAATGATCGAGATTTTTCATTGAAGAAATGTTGGCATCAAGTTGCTTTCAAAGGAAAAAATGAAAAACATTCCAAAAATAAGTGGCAGATTAACTGCCTTTGTTGGTGTAAGCGTACAAACACGTTTTACAGTGCCGATGATTTTGATTAATCCATCCCTGATAGAAAAAATTTGCTGAAGAGCAAACAAATAGTTTCTGTTCAGATTGTCTGTATAGAAACATACAAATCTGGAAAAACGTTCTTTACACATGAATTTGAAGCTTGGTCTGGGATTACTTGACTGCAAAATATATTTTTCATGATGGAGTAATTTTGTCATGGTGCTCAAAAAGTTAAAGTGTAGTTTTCATGACTTTGAACTTTAAACCTACATCAAAAGCTAAAAAACATTATATTATTTAATTGACACAGATCATTTCCTCATCTGCTAAGGTAATTACGGCAGTTTTTTTGTGCAGCCTCCTTATAAGAGTAAAAACTCCAAATGATGTTCAGTCAATAGTTTAATACTCATGGATTATTCAGGCGACTAGCAAAGGCTCTGATCAGACTGCGCGTATGCCCAATTACAGTTAAGTATGCACCTCTCTCTTCCCCAGCGAGATGATTGCAATACATTTTTATTTTATTTTCATTTTAACAGTAAAGACTTTTATCAATGGGAACTATGTATTTGTTTTTTGTTTTCAATGTACGTTTTAAAATAGTTTATATCCTAGTTATATGGAATTCTGCAAGTGTACCAACACGGTGACAATAATGATCCTGCAACAAAACGCTCAACAGGTTCTGCATGCCACAGCTGATGATAAATAGTGTGTAAATTAACCAGGGATATTGCTGCTAATAGCAAGAACCTTGGATCTCTTTGGCAAATAAAAGAAAAGACCAGCAAGAAATAATCTCCAGCTCTTGGTTTTCCTTTTAATTGACAGGAAAAAAACTATCCTCGCTTTTGATAGCCATTTCTTGAAGGATGATAAAATTTGAACAACTTTGGTAAAAGGTCATCCCTAGATCATTTGTTACTATGTTACAATAAGTGAAAGATGTAAAATTTTGGCAATGATATTGCATGTGTATATGTTTTACCATTATAACCAGGCCAAACGTATTAAAAGGCGGCTTTGCTTTCAGTAAGCAACTGTTATCAAATCAAAACTAGGGCAGCCTTCTTTATTATTAGTTTTAAGTCAATGCGAAGAATTGTGCAGTGTTGCGTTTTCCTTGAAACGAGCGCCTTTGAGACATGTTCTGGGTATATCGACCCTAATTTGTCATTTCTATTTAAACAAAACGTAAATCAGATCATATACTAAATATATCATGTATACCCTTAATAACCCCATCTGTATAAAAGTAGGATTAAATGGGACAAAATTACATATACTTAAGGAATCTTACAACGGATACAGTAAACAATTTACAACAAAAGCTTAATTATTTTAAACTGATTCAAATTTCTGTTGTTAAACAAAAACTCAATATGTGTGAAAATTTCAGAAGAATACATTTAGTATTATGCAATATACAGCCTTTTTGATACAAAAGGGTCAAAATCGAAAGTCATAATAAATGGAATTTGGGCTTAAGTTTGCATATCAGCGGGACGTCACAATTTTAATTTCATTTGTCGTGCCGAACAAACGCACTTTCGCTATAAGAAATGCATAAAATTCACGGTGGGTCAGTCCTCAGATTAAATTACTACCCTGGCTTAAAACTTTCATAGGTAGGTCAGTGCCTGATGTTTGTCTTTGGCTGGGCCCACCGTGGTTCAACTGGGGATTTTCTTTAGCTCTGACTATCCGTGAGTTGAAAGCCATCTTCTTTGTTTCATCGCAGTTTGTTTATAAATTTGTTTGTTAACCCGTGGCGATACATTAGCTAAGTAAAGAAGCCTCCACGCGAGCTTAACATTTTTTTTCTGGTTTGACAACAGCAGAATTTATGGCAAATATTTTGGCAGTAAAATTAATTAATCGAAGCCCACAGTGATTTCAGTTGAGCGTTCTAAGGCGATGGTTCTGTTGTTGTTGGTTAATTGTTTATTGTTGCTCCAATCGTTTTCGTTGGGGATTTATTTGTGGTCCTTGTTTATTGTGCATTACTTATTGTGGTTCCTAGTTGTGTAACCATCTTACTGGAGAGTAGAGTGGGTTGCTTTACTTCAATTGCATTTTAATGCCATTTGACTGTTAGTGTTCTGTGACTCTTCCTCACGGCGCGATGGCTTGTTCTGCAGTGTGGTATTTCCTGGTCATACCCACTTTTTTAATGTGATTTGCACGGTTCACTTTTAAAAATCCACACTGTAAGTACCATCCGCAGGCCTTTGTTGTAAGCTAGCAGAATAAATCTTCTACAATTGCCATACTGCTACCCTGGTCGAAACCCAATCGAGCACACATGTGATGTGATTGTCAGGAATAATTAAATAACTTGTGTGACCGTTTTGTCAGTACAATTTTATAGTGGTAGAAGATAGAACATAAAACATTGTTCCAATGTATCCCAAGGTATTTTTTTAAATTCGAAATTCAAGATTTCAAGGAAATGCCAAAACAAAAGTATATGCGTTAGAAAATTTTTGGTGTAGGCGAGTTATCTTGATGATAACAAACTATATGTAACAGTAAATGAAATGACAGCATTGGAGCTCCAGCGTGGTTTTGTTACTTGGTGTGAAAGTTACCACACTTGAAATTTTGGCATTATTCTTCAGAGCATATAGACTAATTTAACCATTGCTTAGAAATAATGAATAAGGGTCGATACACTCATAACACGTGTCAAAAGCTCTCGTTTTCAATGAATACTGACACAAAAATCATGTTGACATACTCTGGGTGTGGTATGAGGACAGACCTGCGTTCGTCAACGCGATTTGGCAATAGTCCCCATGATGTCCATCCGTTATAGCATTCAGTATTATCTTCACTTAGACGTTGTTTCGTAATAATGGAACCATGCTATCTAAATGTTTATTCTACTACAGCATGCATAAGTCTAACTACAAGAATATTTTGTGCACACATGTGAGCTAAAAACATGACTGGCAGGAATAATAGCTTTCAAAATTGGTTGGAGGGGTTCAGATCTGCAGCAATATATTCAAATATCCAAACAGAAGTTTATCAATAGAATGCGCACTCAGCTAATTATCACCCAAATGAAAATGAAGAATGGGACGTCTATTACCATGGGACTAATATTGTCATACACTCATACTCAACTTCGAGACAGTATGCAAAAAATCAGACAAACAATCACACGCACACACACACACGCACGCACACACATGCGTACACTGCAAATTCTGATGAATCTAACAGATCTCTAGCTTATATTAAAAAGAAGGTTATACTTGTTTTTGTATAAAAAGCTTATACTTGTTCTTTGTTAAGCGTACACATCTGAGTCATATTATCACAACTGTTGGATTTTTAGATTAGC
Source organism: Loripinus fragilis (assembly GCA_964019695.1). NCBI lineage: Eukaryota > Metazoa > Mollusca > Bivalvia > Lucinida > Lucinidae > Loripinus > Loripinus fragilis. Next base: position 52,308,207 of record OZ026528.1, on the reverse strand, counting down.
GAAAGAATTTGCTGCATGTGAGTAAGTAAACAGCCAGAAAATTATCCATAAGTACATTTTGATTAATTGACAGTCAAAATTTAATGCAGTCAGTTTTATTTATTACTGTGGGCCACCCAGGGACAAGGAAGTCTTGACTCCTCTTTTTAGTATTAGGAAAACGAAAGTCGGTCAAAAAGTATATTCCGTGGGTAGGAAGACATTAAAATGATTTATAAGTAAATGGACATTCAACGTGTATTGTTAGCAGTTAACTGTAGCAAATCTGTTGGCTGCTTAATCAATGCTCAGGTAATATATATGAATTTGATCAAGGGAGATAAATCACTCTAATAAGTAATATGAGAACGAAAGTAGATCAAAAGTTTGTTCACTTTTGCTTCTTCAGGTAAATACACAGTAAAAATAGAGTAATAAGTTATTGACAGTCATACTATTATGTAGGCAGTGTTTTTGTTGCATCTATCAGTCGCACACTGACAGTTATAAGAATAACCGCCCCTTTTGTTAATTGAAAAAGAACTCGTTTTGTTCGAAACATATAATCAAAATTTTTGTTTCATGTATTTTTAGCTCATCTGAGCCATTGGCTCATATGATCGTTGGATATCCAGCGTCTGTCGTCCGTCATCCGTCCTGCGTCATCAACAATTGCTTCAAATGAAATCTCCTCCTAAACTACTTGCTGGATTTTGACCAAACTTGGTAGGACTGATTCTTATATGGCCCTCTTTAAAATTCGTTCAAATGGTTTCGGTCCATTGCATATATAGGTCATACAGGCTAAAATAGATTTTCAAGATGAAAACTTTAAAGTCCTTCTTCTCTGAAACCACAAGGCCTAGAGCTTTGATATTTTGTATGTAGCACCACCTCTACCAAGTTTGTTCAAATTATCCCGAGGGGGGGGGCAAAAATTGCCCCGCCCCGGGGGACACATGCTTTACAAAGGCTAATATAGGGAAACAAGAAAAAAATTCTGTGCTTTGGACATTAGGGCCTAGAGCCTTGATATTTGGTATGTTACATTATCTAGTAGACCTCTACCAGATTCGTTAAAATTATGGCTCCTGGGGCCAAAATTTGCCCTGTCCCAGGGCTTACATGTTTTACATAGGCTTAATTATATAGGAAAAACATGGAAAATCTTCTTGTCTGAAACCATAAGGCCTAGAGCCTTGATATATGGTATGTAGCATCACCGAGTAGACCTCTACCAAGTTTGTTCAAATTTTTCCCCTGGGGCCAAAAATGGCCCTGCCCGGGGATCACATGTTTTACACAGGCTTATTTAGGGGAAAACATGGAAAGATCTTCTTGTCTAAAACCATAAGGCCTAGAACCTTGATATTTGGTATGAATCATCACCTAGTGAACCTGTACCATGTTTGTTCAAATGACCCTCCTGGGGCCAAAATTTGCCCCGCCCCTGGGGTAACATGTTTAAAAATTTGCTTATATAGGGAAAACATTGAAAAATCTTCCTGTCAGAAACCATAAGGCGTAGAGCCTTGATATTTGGTATGTAGCATGACATAGTGGACCTTTACCAAGTTTGTTCAAAGTATGCCCAAAGGACCAAAAAAGGCCCCATACCCATTGTCAACAAGGGCATGGCCACCTTTCAACAGATATTTATATGTAACCTTTAAACAAAACTCAGATGAGCGATTTAGGGCCACTTGACCCTCTTGTTTCAATATTAGTTTGATTTGATTCTTTATGTCCCATCAACGTCGGGACAGGACGGGACGGGTCTCCCTGGATTGAGCCAGCACTAGGCAAGGGCTAATATACATGTGTCTTGCTCAAGGCACTGGTGAGGCTAGAACCCGCAACCCCCTTCGATCTAGGGACAAGCTCTCTGGTTTAGGGGCCAAATAGACTTGCCCAGTCCCATAAAACAATTTTTCATTAATGTGTCATATCATATACTTGTAGCGAGTCTAACTCTGATGGCTATGTTTTAAGTTTAAAACACGGCAATCAGAGTTAGACTGGCTACAAGTATATGATATGACATATTGATGAAAAAATGTTTTAAGGACTGGAGCCAGTCCAGGGGCCAAACTGAGATATATTGGCTATTTTGCGAGTTTGGTTTTGCTTGTTTGATTTGATTCCTTACGTCCCATCAACAATCTTACAGGTATAAAGGAACGGGTCTTCCTGGGTTGAACCAGTTCTAAGCTAGGATTAATGTTCTTGCTTAAGGACACAATGCAGTGACGCCGGTGAGGCTCGAACCCGAGGCCCTTCGGTCTTGTGTCAAGCACTCTACCACTGAGCCACTGCGCTCCCATTGCGAGTTTGTTGCACCCCAGAAAAAAAACTTGGTTACTTTTTTCAGTCAGGGAGATGTCTTGGGACAATAGAAACCCATGTTTTACTAAGTTTTCTGTGGTCAGTTTTCTGTAAATATTCTGTAATCAACGTTACCTTATTGACATTTAAATTAAAGCTTTACGTCAGAGCCGTCATAGAGTCTGAGGTCTGACCCACCTTCGTGCAATTTAAGAGGAAACCATAGCTATAAACCGTGATTGGGTTTAAAACTAGGCATGCAGACTGTCGCATGATATCCAAGTTATATCAAACCCTTATATAACGTTTTACTATCTTTTTGAATTGATCACTAAAATGTCCTAAAGATCTTTTATGTTTGCAAGCAAAACAATTAAGATAGGAATACTGAAGTCTAATTTCAATCATTGTTAACAAATAATAGCACGTAATTAAGATTAGACGATGCGTCTACCTCTTTGTGAATTTCATAGTTCACAAGTAATGCGAAATAAAAACAAAAAAATCTTGATGATAATACTCATATAGGCAGGCTAATTATTATTTATAATTATTCAAATGCACCCTCTATAGCCCATTCAGTATACCGCATCGATAATATGGTGAATACTGCATATACAAGCAGAGACATGCGCTGATCAAGAAAGTTGTGTCAGAGGGGGTCCAACTTTGACAACTTTTTTTGATGAGGGGAGAGAGGATCAAAATATCACTATTAGCGGGCCATCATCGACCCGACAGCGAAATGTCATTTAAATGGCGAAAAACTATTTAAATGGTGTTTCGCTGGCGGGCCGATAATGGCCCAACATTGAATGCTGGCTTGGTAGCTTTGTGATTTTTCAGGGGATCCTGACCAGTATTGCTTACAAACCCTAATTTTTGTGATTTTTCAGGGGGGGGGGGTCCGGACACCCTGTTCCCTCCTCTGTATCCGCCCATGAGAGAAGACAAGTTTGTCGCCCGACAATTCGTTGCTCGAGCATTTATAAAAGTGGTAAAATACAAAAAGTGCATTCCATTCTTATCTTATCAACATGTCTGTGAAAGTCCAACGGAATGAAAAGAGACTGAGCAAATGGGTGCAATAAAATGAGGCATCTCATTACGGTCTACAATGTTTGCTAGTATAAATAAAAAATATCATTATAATGGACACATTTTAGTTGGTTTTCCTTCATGATTTTCATCGTTTGCGGATATTTTTCCAAGATTAACTTTTTCAGATTTTTTTTTATTCAGATCAGGTTGAAAATTTCATAGGGTCTGATCCTTGTCCAAACTGTTTGCAAGGTTATTAACAGAGGACACTACCAAATGAGAGCGCAATAAATGATTGGTAGCGTGCACTTTTCAAACTAAGCCACCGCATACCGAAACCAGTGTCAGGTGGACCAACTGAACATAATACATATACATGACATATATGTAGGGAAATTATGATTATTACAGATACCTATGCACTGCTTTTTGCATCTTGTAACGAGAAGAAATGTGCTCAGCTATAGAGAGTAGCCTAAATTTGGAAAATTTGCATAGACCAGTTTAGTTTTCATTCATTCCAATGATTGACTAATAAAGGCGTTGATCAGCATGTAAAGTAGCCCAGGCTGGTCTGCATCTTTGTTGTTCATGTGCAACAAAATAAGTGTTTTTCGTGTCATGGCCTATATGGAGTAAATGGAAAATTAATTAATCACTTAGACAATCAAAAGCACAGTGTATTTATCATGTAATTGCACTGTAGCAGACAGCTGGCTCTAACTGTGTGGCTTCTATATTACGTGTACCTGTGAATACAGGCGGAAATTATCTGAAGAGGTAAACTCAGGCCATTTATTGAATTTACAAGAAAGAGCAGATTTTTTCTGAAATTCTTCCACTGGCAATAGGTGTGGAATGATAAATAGATTAAAGACAATAGGCCTAAGTATTAAATCCATTTCTGGTACCCTTCAGTCGAGCGTTCTAAGGCGATGATTCTGTTATTGCTGATTCATTGTTTATTGTTGCTCCAATCGGTTTCGTTGGGGATTTATTTGTGGTCCTTGTTTATTGTGCATTACTTATTGTCGTCCCTAGTTTTGAACTCATCTTACTTGGGAAGAAAGAGCTGGTTGCCTTACTTCAATTGCCTTTTTAATGCCATTTGACTTTAAGTGTATTGTGTCTCTTCCTCACGGTGCGATGGCTTGGTCTGCAGTGAAGCATTTCATGTTCATACTCACTTTTTCATGTGATTCAGTTCACTTTTAAAAATCCACACTGTAAGTACCATCAGCAGGCCTTTGTTGTAAGCTAGCAGAATAAATCTTGTACAATGGCCATCCGGCTAACCTGGTCGAAACTCAATCGAGCACATATGTGATGTGATTGTCAGGAATAATTTAATAACTTGTGTGACCGTTTTTCCGTACAATTTTATAGTGGTAGAAGATAGAAGTTGAATGGGTTTTTTTTATGAATAATAGAATATAGACTGACTTACCTTTAAAAATAATGCATATCTCATTAATAAACTGGAATACATTGAAAAATTGCTATTCTGTTTTCCGTATTGATTTGTTTGAAAAATTGAAAGCTTGCGACTTTCGTTTTTTTGAAGTGTTCAACTCAAACGTCAATGTTTTAAATGTTCTGAGTCAGTTTTCAATGAAAATAAGCATGCGTTACCGGAAAACATTGTTCTAATGTATCCCAAGGTATTTTCAATTCCAAATTCAACATTTCATGAAAATGCCAAAACAAAAGTGAATGCGTTAGAAAATTCCTTTGGTGTAGGCGTGTTATCTTGGTGATAACAAAACCACCTGTAACAATAAATGAAATGACAGCGTTGGAACTCTGGCGTGGTTTTGTTACTTGGTGTGAAAGTTACTCCACCTGAAGATTTGGGCAATATCCTCCAGAGTACATGGCCTGATTTAACCATTGCTTAGGAATTATAAATAAGGGTCGATACACTCAGCACCCGTGTCAAAAGCTCTCGTTTTTAATGAAAACTTACACAAAAATTGCATTTTCCATCATGTTGACATACAAATGTACTCTGGGTGTGATATGGGGACAGACCTGCGTTCGTCAATATGATTTGGCATTAGTCCCCATGATGTTCGTCCGTTATAGCATTTAGTATTATTTTCACTTAGACGTTGTTTCGTAATAATGGAACCATGCTATCTACATGTTTATTCTACTACAGCATAAATCTAACTACAAGAATATTGTGTGCATACATATGAGCTAAAGACATGTCTGACAGGTATAATAGCTTTGGTTGGAGGGGCTCAGATCCGCAGCAATATATTTGAATATCCAAACAGATGTTTATGAATAGATTGCGCACTCAGCTTACAATCACTAAAATGAAAATGAAGAATGCGACGTCTCATACCTTGGGACCAATATTGCCATCCACTCCTTCTCAACATCGAGACAGCACTCACACACACACACACACACACACACACACACACACACATATACACACACACACACACATGCGTACACTGCAATGCAGATTTCTAGCTTATATTTAAAAAAGCTTATAGTTGTTTTTATTTATAAAGCTTATACTTGTTATTTGTTAAGCAGGAACTTGTTTTTCATATTATCACAACAGTTGGACGTTCACATTGACTAGAGAATTTGCTGCATGTGGGTAAGTAAACAGCCAGAAAATTATCTATCAGTACATGTTGATAAATTGACAGTCACATTTTTATGCAGTCTGTGTTTTTTCCACTGTGAGCCAACCAGGGACAAGGAAGTCGTGACTCCTCTTATAAGTATTAGGAAAACGAAAGTCGATCGAAAAGTATGTTCCATTCTGCTGCGTATGGAAAGGAAGACAGTGAAATGATTTATAAGTAAATGAACATTCAACGTGTATTGTCAGCAGTTAACTGTAGCAAATCTGCTGGCTACTCACTCAATGCTCAGGTAATATATATGAATTTGTTCAAGGGAGATAAATCACTCTAATAAGTAATAGGAAAACGAAGGTAGATCAAAAGATACTTCACTTTTGCTGCTTCAGGTAAATACACAGTAAAAATTGAGTAATAAGTTATTGACAATCATACTATTATGTAGGCAGTGTTTTTGTTGCATCTATCAGTCGCACACTGGCAGTTATAAGAATACCCGCCCCTATTGGTAATTGAAAAAGAACTCGTTTTGTTCGAAACATATAATCAAAATTTTTGTTTCATGTATTTTTAGCTCATCTGAGCCATTGGCTCATGGTGAGCTAATGTGATCGTTGGATGTCCAGCGTCTGTCGTCCGTCGTCCGTCCTGCGTCATCAACAATTACTTCAAATGAAATCTCCTCCTAAACTACTTGCTGGATTTTGACCAAACTTGGTAGGACTGATTTTTATATGGCCCTCTTTAAAATTTGTTCAAATGGTTTTAGTCCATTGCATATATAGGTCATACAGGCTAAAATAGATTATCAAGATGAAAACTTTAAAGTCCTTCTTCTCTGAAACCACAAGGCCTAGAGCTTTGATATTTTGTATGTAGCACCACCTCTACCAAGTTTGTTCAAATTATCCTGAGGTGGGGGGGGGGCAATAATTACCCCGCCCCAGGGGACACATGTTTTACAAAGACTAGTATAGGGAAAACATGAACAAAATTCTGTGCTTGGGACATTAAGGCCTAGAGCCTTGATATTTGGTATGTAACATTATCTAGTAGACCTCTACCAGATTCGTTAAAATTATGCTCCTGGGGCCAAAATTGGCCCTGCCCCAGGGCTTACATGTTTTACATAGGCTTAATTATATAGGGAAAACATGGAAAATCTTCTTGTCTGAAACCATAAGGCCTAGAGCCTTGATATATGGTATGTAGCATCACCGAGTAGACCTCTACCAAGTTTGTTCAAATTTTTCCCCTGGGGCCAAAAATGGCCCTGCCCCGGGATCACATGTTTTACATAGGCTTATTTAGGGGAAACCTGGAAAGATCTTCTTGTCTAAAACCATAAGGCCTAGAGCCTTGATATTTGGTATGAAACATCACCTAGTGAAATTTGCCCCGCCCCTGGGGTAACATGTTTAAAAATTTGCTTATATAGGGAAAACATTGAAAAATCTTCCTGTCAGAAACCATCAGGCGTAGAGCCTTGATATTTGGTATTTAGCATGACATAGTAGACCTTTATCAAGTTTGTTCAAAGTATGCCCAAAGGATTAAAAAAGGCCCCACCCCCATTGTCAACAAGGGCATGGCCACCTTTCAACAGATATCTATATGTAACCTTTAAACAAAACTCAGGTGAGCGATTAAGTGCCACTTGACCCTCTTGTTTCAATATCAGTTTGATTTGCTTCTTTATGTCCCAACAACGTCAGGACAGAAGGGGACGGGTCTCCCTGGATTGAACCGGCACTAGGCAAGGGTTAATATACATGTGTCTTGCTCAAGGCACTGATGAGGCTAGAACCCACAACCCCCTTCGATCTAGGGACAAGCTCTCTGGTTTAGGGGCCAAATAGACTGGCCCAGTCCCATAAAACAATTTTTCATTAATGTGTCATATCATATACTTGTAGCGAGTCTAACTCTGATTGCTATGTTTTAAGTTTAAAACACAGCCATCAGAGCTAGACTGGCTACAAGTATATGATATGACATATTGATGAAAAATTGTTTTAAGGACTGGAGCCAGACTAGGGGCCAAACTGAGAAATATTGGCTATTTTGCGAGTTTGGTTTTGCTTGTTTTAATTGATTCCATACGTCCCATCAACAATCTTACAGCTATAAAGGAACGGGTCTTCCTGGGATGAACCAGTTCTAAGCTAGGATTAATGTTCTTGCTTAAGGACACAACGCAGAGACGCCGGTGAGGCTCGAACCCGTGGCCCTTCGGTCTTGAGTCAAGCACTCTATCACTGAGCCACTGCGCTCCCATTGCGAGTTTGTTGCACCCCCAGAAAAAAACTTGGTTACTTTTTTCAGTCAGGGACATGTCTTGGGACCATAGAAATCCATGTTTTACTAAGTTTTCTGTGGTCAGTTTTCTGTAAATATTCTGTAATCAACGTTACCTTATTGACATTTAAATTAAAGCTTTACGTCAGAGCCGTCATAGAGTCTGAGGTCTGACCCACCGTCGTGCAATTAAAGAGGAAACCATAGCTATAAACCGTGATTGGGTTTAAAACTAGGCCTGCAGACTGTCGCATGATATCCAAGTTACATCAAACCCTTATATAACGTTTTACTATCTTTTTGAATTGATCACTAAAATGTCCTAAAGATCTATTATGTTTGCAAGCAAAACAATTAAGATAGGAATACTGAAGTCTAATTTCAATCATTGTTAACAAATAATAGCATGTAATTAAGATTAGATGATGCGTCTACCTCTTTGTGAATTTCATAGTTCACAAGTAATGCGAAATAAAAACAAAAAAAATCTTGATGATAATACTCATATAGGCAGGCTAATTATCATTTATAATTATTCAAATGCACCCTCTATAGCCCATTCAGTATACCGCATCGATAATATGGTGAATACTGCATATACAAGCAGAGACATGCGCGAATCCAGAAAGTTGTGTCAGAGGGGGTCCAACTTCGACAACTTTTTTGATGAGGGGAGAGAGGATCAAAATATCACTATCAGCGGGCCATCATCGCCCCGATATGTCATTTAAATGGTGTAAAAACTATTAAAATGGTGTTTCGCTGGCGGGCCGATAATGGCCCAACATTGAATGCTGGATTGGTAGCTTTGTGATTTTTCAGGGGATCCTGACCAGTATTGCTTAGAAACCCTAATGTTTGTGATTTTTCATGGGGGGGGGCCCGGACACCCTGTTCCCTCCTCTGTATCCGCCCATGAGAGAAGACAAGTTTGTCGCCCGAGAATTCGTTGCTCGAGCATTAATAAAACCGGTAAAATACAAAAAGTGCATTCCATACTTATCTTATCAACATGTCTGTGAGAGTCCAACGGAATGAAAAGAGACTGAGTAAATGGGTACAATAAAATTGCACTGTAGCAGACAGCTGGCTCTAACTGTGTTGCTTCTATATTACGTCTACCTGTGAATACAGGCGGAAATTATCCGAAGAGGTAAACTCAGGCCATTTATTGAATTTACAAGAAAGAGCAGATTTTATCTGAAATTCTTCCACTGGCAATAGGTGTGGAATGATAAATAGATTAAAGACAATAGGCCTAAGTATGAAATCCATTTCTGGTACCCATCAGTCGAGCGTTCTAAGGCGATGGTTCTGTTGTTGCTGATTCATTGTTTATTGTTGCTCCAATCGGTTTCGTTGGGGATTTATTTGTGGTCCTTGTTTATTGTGCATTACTAATTGTCGTTCCTAGTTTTGTAATCATCTTACTTGGGAAGAGAGACCTGGTTGCCTTACTTCAATTGCCTTTTGAATGCCATTTGACTTTAAGTGTATTGTGTCTCTTCCTCACGGTGCGATGGCTTGGTCTGCAGTGTGGCATTTCCTGGTCATACTCACCTTTTCATGTGATTTTTGCTCAGTTCACTTTTAAAAATCCACACTGTAAGTACCATCAGCAGGCCTTTGTTGTAAGCTAGCAGAATAAATCTTGTGCAATGGCCATCCTGCTAACCTGGTCGAAACCCAATCGAGCACATATGTGATGTGATTGTCAGGAATAATTTAATAACTTGTGTGACCGTTTTTCCGTACAAATTTATAGTGGTAGAAGATAGAAGTTGGATGGGTTCTTTTTATGAATAATAGAATACAGACTGACTTACCTTTAAAAATAATGCATAACTTATTAATAAACTGGAATACATTGAAAAATTGCTATTCTGTTTTCCGTATTGATTTGTTTGAAAAATTGAAAGCTTGCGACTTTCGTTTTTTTTAAGTGTTCAACTCAAACGTCAATGTTTTAAATGTTCTGAGTCAGTTTTCAATGAAAATAAGCATGCGTTACCGGAAAACATTGTTCTAATGTATCCCAAGGTATTTTTAATTCGAAATTCAAGATTTCATGAAAATGCCAAAACAAAAGTGAATGCGTTAGAAAATTCCTTTGGTGTAGGCGTGTTATCTTGGTGATAACAAAACCACCTGTAACAATAAATGAAATGACAGCGTTGGAACTCTGGCGTGGTTTTGTTACTTGGTGTGAAAGTTACTCCACCTGAAAATTTGGGCAATATCCTCCAGAGTACATGGCCTGATTTAACCATTGCTTAGAAATAATAAATAAGGGTCGATACACTCAGCACCCGTGTCAAAAGCTCTCGTTTTTAATGAAAACTTACACAAAAATTGCATTTTCCATCATGTTGACATACAAATGTACTCTGGGTGTGATATGGGGACAGACCTGCGTTCGTCAATATGATTTGGCATTAGTCCCCATGATGTTCGTCCGTTATAGCATTTAGTATTATTTTCACTTAACCGTTGTTTCGTAATAATGGAACCATGCTATCTACATGTTTATTCTACTACAGCATAAATCTAACTACAAGAATATTGTGTGCATACATATGAGCTAAAGACATGACTGACAGGTATAATAGCTTTGGTTGGAGGGGCTCAGATCCGCAGCAATATATTTGAATATCCAAACAGATGTTTATGAATAGATTGCGCACTCAGCTTATAATCACTAAAATGAAAATGAAGAATGCGACGTCTCATACCTTGGGACCAATATTGCCATCCACTCCTTCTCAACATCGAGACAGCACACACACACACACACACACACACACACACACACACACACACACACACACACACACATGCGTACACTGCAATGCAGATCTCTAGCTTATATTAAAAAAAGCTTATAGTTGTTTTTATTTATAAAGCTTATACTTGTTATTTGTTAAGCAGGAACTTGTTTTTTAACTGAGTCATATTATCACAACAGTTGGACGTTCACATTAACTAGAGAATTTGCTGCATGTGGGTAAGTCAGCAAGATAAGTATCTATAAGTACATGTTGATAAATTGACAGTCATATTTTATGCAGTCTGTGTTTTTTCCACTGTGAGCCACCCAGGGACAAGGAAGTCGTGACTCCTCTTATAAGTATTAGAAAAACGAAAGTCGATCGAAAAGTATGTTCCATTCTGCTGCGTACGGAAAGGAAGACAGTGAAATGATTTATAAGTAAATGAACATTCAACGTGTATTGTCAGCAGCTAACTGTAGCAAATCTGTTGGCTACTCACTCAATGCTCAGGTAATATATATGAATTTGTTCAAGGGAGATAAATCACTCTTATAAGTAATAGGAAAACGAAGGTAGATCAAAAGATACTTCACTTTTGCTGCTTCAGGTAAATACACAGTATAAAATTGAGTAATAGGTTATTGACAGTCATAATATTATGTAGGCAGTGTTTTTGTTGCATCTATCAGTCGCACAGTTATAAGAATACCTGCCCTTATTAGGTAATAGAAAAACAAAATATTATGTTTGTTTGTTTGAGTTGATTCTTTACGTCTCATCAACAATCTTTCAATTATGTAGGAACGGGTCTTCCTGAGTTGAACCAGTACTAAGCTTGGTTTAATATGTCTTGCTCAAGGACACAATGCAGTGACGCCGGTGAGGCTCAAACCCACGGCCCCTCAGTCTTATGTCCAGCACACTACTTCGTTTCATGTATTTCTTATTTGTTTGATTTGATTCTTTACGCCTCATCAACGTCGGGACGGGTCTTCCTGGGTTGAACCAGTAGTAGGCCCTAAGCAAGAATTAATACACATGTTTCTTGTTCAAGGCGCCGGTAAGGCTCGTACCCGCAACCCCCTCGATCTCAAGACGAGCACTGCGCTCCCTAATTGCAGAAGCTCAATTATAGTAGACTGTTAGACTCGGAGATCTAGGCGTCGCTGGCTCGAGACTCATTTGAGACACTGCATTGTGTCCTTGAGCAAGACCCGTTTACACCCAGTGGTTCCGTGACACTTCGTTCGCATTCACGGTTTCTGTTCAAGGACACAAACCTCGCTCTCAATTCATTTCTCAGTTTGCAGCCACACAATTCTACATGAATCTATTACACTTTACACGAACCTCTCTCACAATTAATTCAGTCGAGGTGGCTGTTTGGTACTTAACGTAAATATGTGTTAATGCACTCTTTCGCGTAGCGCTTGAGATCCTTCCCAATTATTATCTGTTACAAGCACTAATGAGAGATTTGTGGTCACCTGTTGGGAAAGGGCTGACCTCTTGGCTCTCGTTTGTGGAGTCTAACTGTGATCATGAGTTTGTCACTTTCCCATTGGTATCCTGGGCCAGGTGTGGTACTTGATTGTATCGAATCCTGATCTTTGCACCCTAACTTACTTTTATTGCCTACCTTGACCATCATAGGTGGATCCAGAGGTGTGTGTGTGTGGGGGGGGGGGCATGGGGCCCGGAATCCCCCTGAAAAAGCACAATATTTATAGGGTTTCCGTGCAATACTGGTCAAGTTCCCCTGATATATCACAAAGCTACCAAACCAGCATTTAATGTTGGGCGAAACGCCATTTAAATGACGTTTCGCTGGCGGGCCGATGATGGTCCATTTATAGCGATATTTTGGTCCTCTATCCGCTCATCAACTAAATGAAAAAACAAAAAACAAAAAAAAACAAGAAAACGTTATCAAATTTGGACCCCCTCTGACGAAACTTTCTGGATCCGCGCATGGCCATTCTGCCAAAATCAGTCTGTGTATTACCGTATAATGCTAAACTTACAGAATTCCATATTACTGGGATATAAACTTGTTTATAAAGCACATTTTTTTAACAATGAATATGAAAAAATCCATGCTAGGATATAACATAGATAGTTCTATCAGGAAATACTGGTTTGTTTCCTTCAGCAAATAATTAATGAACCGCGACATGTGATTTCCAACAATGTGGCATTTTGACAAGTTTAGTCTCAGACAAGCCTGTGTAGCCTCCGTTTTCAAAATGATGTTCAGTCAGTAGGTTAATAGTCATAGAATATTCAAGCTACTAGCAAAGGCTCTGATCAGACTGTGCATATGCGCAGGCTGGTCTGAGCCTTTGCTGGTCGCACATACCACATTGTTGGAAAGCTCATGTCGCGGCTCAAATATTTACTAGCCTATCGGTTGAATAAGTCCAGATCACCTGCACTGTAAATGTATGTGTAAGTTAACACCTAAAAAAGTGACAGTTGAGCTGTCACTAATTTTGATATAAACTAACACTTATAATCAAACTAAAACAATATGAGGTAAAACATTTTCCAGTGATAAATCCTAACATTTCTACCTGTTATTGTTGTTGCTGTTTTCTGGATCGTTACAATTGAATAAAACACCTTTAAAGCAATTGAAATGTTACACCAGGATCAGTGAAAATTCTGCTGCCACTAAATTTGTGAAAAGGTATACTATTATAAGTAATAGTGCAGGATAAATTACTCACTAAGCTCTGTCCCTCACCAGCTACTTGGGTGAGCTAATAATATTAGGCTCTGTCTGTCAGTGCATCATATTATCGGCACAAGTATTGAAATATATTTGTATTTCAAGTTTAGCTCATCTAAGGTGAGATGATAATATTAGGCTCTGTCTATCAGTACATCATACTATCTGCACAAGTATTGAAATATATTTGTATTTCAAGTTTAGCTCATCTGAGGTGAGATGATAATATTAGGCTCTGTCAGTACGTCATACTCATTATGTGAATGTTTTATTGTGATCATTCAACGTCCGTCGTGCGTCTTCCACTGTCTGTTAATGATATCTCCTTAACCACTCGTCAGAATTTTTAAAAAAAAAGTTCACATAAATGTTCTCCATTAGGCTCTCCACCAAAATTGCTCAAATGAGTTCGCTCTGCTGAACAAAATGGCCGCCAACGCTACAATAGAAACATCTTAAGCCAGCATATCGTCCTTAACAACTGATCAGAATTTATATAATTTCACACAAATACTCCCCATAATATTCTATATATGCATATTCGAATGACCACCATGACTAAAACACATAACTTATCTTTTTAACGGTGCAAACCCGTCGATGCCATGAAACCTCTTCCATTGTAAGACGTACCAGCTAACCACTTTATAACCCCATGTTTTCCAAAGGACCGCTTCCAAAGCATGTTAAGGCACATGCGCAAAATTGCTCTATAAACTTGCATGTGTAGCTAGCTATGAAGTTAGGTGTCTAAAGTTTGGCCCGACACTTTAGCTGCTTCCACACTTTGTGTTTGCGAGCAGAATAGACTCTGGCGAGACTGTGCATATGCACAGGCTCGTCTGAGCTACAGCTGCTCGCCTATATAATACATTCCAAAATCTCATATATTGGCTCATCTGGTTTTCAATTTTTAGGCTCTTGTCTTTCTTTATTCATTTATTCGTATATTGTGGAATACCAAATATGGACATGAAACATTGGCAAATGTTTGTTTTATGAACTTTATTCTGTAATTTCAGAGGCACTCATACAGAAACATGGACTCAATTGATGGTGCTAAAGGAGGTCACGTTTCTTCGGAAGAAAGTTTTACCATAGCATGTGACCCATGTGAATATGACCATATCTCAAAGAAAGCTGCATCCTACTGCCCGGAATGCGCAGAATATTTATGTGAGTCGTGTAAAACTTCACATGGGAAACTGAAATTGACACGTTCGCATAAGCTGCTATCTGGAGAATTAATGCCACCAAAGCGATCAGAGGGAGAAATGGCGGTTTTAGATACAGTTCTATGTTCCTGTATGCAAAACAAGGTATCTGTATATTGTAAAGAACATTGTAGCCTTGTTTGTGTAAACTGTAATGCTCTTCACCATAGAAGATGTAAAACTAGCGATATTGCAAATGAAAGCAATGATTTTGATGTTGATAGTACAGAGGAAACTATTGGCAACTTGAACGAGTTGAATGAAACAATAACAGCACTACAGGAGAGTAGAGAAAAGGACTTGAACATTCTTTCTTTGGAGGCCAAAGACTGTCAAGACAGAGCAAAACAATTTCGAGAAGAGCTTAGCAGAAATCTCGAAAGAATGGAAGCTAAAACACTTTCAGACATAAATGTCTTTAAAACTCAAGAAACGAAGACTATAACCCAACAAATAGATACATGTAAAGCCGCACAGAATAGCGTAGATACGTACAGTAGGAAACTTCAGTTGGCAAAAGAACAACACGACAAGCAAGGTATACTTATGTATAATATACAACTATCACAAGCAGTGAAATCTTTTACAACAATTACAGAAGAAATCACCAAAGAAGTATACCAGCCTCATATTTCTTTTGAATGTAATCAAGCGATAAATATTGCTGCTGATCAAGATCTAGGAACGGTTAGATGCAATACATCTAGAATACCACAGCAGAAAGGATTCGATGAAATGTCTGTAACAGCAGGAAACAAAATCAATGTCAAATTACAATCTGATGCCGAAGATGCGTGCATTTCTGGATCTACTTTCCTTCCATCAGGGGAACTAGTTCTTTGTGATTATTATAATAACAAGTTAAAACTTCTAGATAAAAAATTGCAAATGCAGGAAAGCATTGACGTGCCTGGTGGTCCTTGGGATATAGCTCCAGTAAACCAACAACAAGTATTAGTAACTTTCCCACTTAAACAATACTTACAGTTCATTCAAGTGACGCCTTCACTTGCTTTAGGTCATAAGGTAGATCTTGGGATGAAATGCTGGGGTGTGACTGTTTCGCGTGAAAGTATTTATATATCATTGGCAGATTCAGGAGAATGGAAGATCGGAATTTATGACCTTACTGGGAAACAGAAGCTTATGATTAGCCCACACAGTTGCAACGATGGTACATTACTGTTCAAACAGCCCTATTATATTGATTTGTGGAATGATGAGAAACTATTTGTGTCTGATGTAGATTTCAAATCAAATACATCAACGGTATATTGTCTTGAAAGCAATGGTAATGTTCTATATTCAATATCTTACCCTTCATTTAAGCGTTGCCGAGGATTAAGTGTTGATGAAAATGAAAACCTGTTAGTGTGCGACTGGAAAAGCCATAAAGTATTTTTGATAACAAAAGATGGCAAAGAAGTACGTGAGTTCTTGACGGAAAAAGATGGTCTATATGAGCCATACACAACCAGCTTCCGTCGTAGTGATGGTACTCTTGTGGTAACATGCAGAGATCGTAATGACATACTAGTGTTCACATTGAAGTAAGAAATGAGGCCAGCTCAAGAGATTAGTGTACTTAACAGATCGGCGAGCAGTAAAGGCTCAGACGAGACTGCGCATATTCGTAGTCTCGCCAGAGCCTTCACATCTCGCATACACTAATGAGCCGCGACATGAGATTACCAACACTGGGGTATGTGCGACCAGCAAAGCCTCAGATCAGCCTGCGCATACGCCCAGTCTGATCAGAGTCTTTGCTAGTCCCTTGAATATCCCGTGAGTGTTAAGACTCTGGCTGATCATCGTTTGGAGTTTCTACGCATAAAAGTAGGCTGCATGGGCTCGTCTGAGTCTACACTTGTCAAAATGCCACATTGTTGGAAATCATATTTCGCAGCTAAAATTATAGAAGAAGAGGAGACTCAGGCTCAATATTAGACCTCTAGCCCCGTGTATTTGTACAGGCATGGAAAGGATAATTAAGCACATATGCACAGTCTTACCAGAGCCTTCACTTCTCAAATATACAAAGTATAGAAGTAGAGGAAGACTCAGATACAATATTAGACATCTAGCCCTGCTGGATAAAAATAGACATTTAAAGAAGGCTTAGCGCATATGCGATAAGTACCAAAATATTGCGAACTATTATGATTGGTAAGCCTCGCATTTAATCACTTTTTCCCACCTTGTTTAATAAATCCAATAATAATTGAGCACTCACGTAAGATCCTTTTTTTTATTTCATACAATAAATTATGAACACAATTACATAATGTGCTCTTCTGTAGTAGACCATATTCTACAAGACTGGCATTAAGCATCACCAAAATCAGAATTTTAAGTTTCCTTAGCGGGAAAAAACAAGGGTACACATAAATGAGCCAGTGCATGAGATTTCTAACAATTTGACGTTTTGACAAGTGTAGACTCGGACGAGCCTCTGCAGCCTCCTTTTAAGCTTAAAAACTCAAAATGGTGTTTAATCAATAGCTTAACACTCATAGAATATTCAAGCGATTAGCAAAGGCTATGATCAGACTGCGCGTTTGCACATTGTTGGAAATCTCATGCACTGGCTCAATATAAGCTGAAAATATTGGAGGTATGTTTGTTGTGCTTTTATCTAATACGTTATCGGGTCGTAGTATTTCAGAGGCATGAGATTTCCAACGATGTGGTATGTGCGACCAGCATAGGCTCAGACCAGCCTGCGCACACGCTCAGTCTGATCAGAGCCTTTTTTAGTCACTTGAATACTCTTTGACTGTTAGGCTACTACCCGCACATCGTTTGGATTTCCTAAGCTTTATAGGCGGTTGCACAGGCTCTTCTGAGTCTACATTTGTCAAAATGTCGCGTTGGAAATCACATGTCGCAGCTCAATGATTAAAGTTAATGAAAGAATGTTGATATAAACAGCAAACTTATGATATGTTAAATGCTTTTGTTCACTCTGTGATTGTAGAAATTGTGATTTGTACATACATGAGAATCATTGTAAACAAAAATTATTAACTAATCCAGGTAATGGGTACTTTATACAGGCATATATCACTTACTGCAGTATAATATACACTGTAATTTACCTGTTTCTATGAAAAATAGTAAAATCCTATTATTATGCATCTTTGAACCATCTGTACATATAAATGTGTTTTTTGTTATTGTGTAATTTGTATGTGGGTTTTCCTTTTCCTTATATTCTACATATATACAGGTATAAAAATTTATTTTGTACATATCTTTGAAACTTTTGCATCAGGGCCATAGTATTTTGTCAATATATTTTTTTTTAATTCTGATACCGGTAAAGAAAGTCAACATCTGTTTGATATCTTTCAAATCCAACACTTACCACAATTCGAATAACTTCAACGAGGAATATTAATAATAATAATGAGCCGCGGAATGAGATTTCCAACAATTTGACAAGTGTAGACTTAGACGAGCCTCTGCAGCCTCCTTTTAAGCTTAGAAACTTCAGATGATGTTCAGTCAGTAGCTTAACAATCATAGAATATTTAAGTGACTAGCAAAGGCTCTGATCAGACTGCTCGTATGCGCAGGCTGATCTGAGGCTTTGCTGGTTTCACATACCACATTTTTGGAAACCTCATGCACTGGCTCTAATAATAATAATAATAATAACGCATTCTGTTTCCATTATATGAAATAAATCTGTCCTGAAATTGGCTGAATACACATTAATAACGAGTTTATGTGTACTCAGCGAACTTGAAGTCTGACTGACAGATTTTTCATATCATAAGATTACTATGTATTATTCTGTATAAAATAAAAAATTTCCAATTAAAAAATGCCAGAAAAAGACCAGAAATGGCAACAAAGAAAAACATGCGTAGTTATAAACAGGCATAAAAAAACTAGTGAAATATGTCACTGCTCAAGATACTTAAGCTAGTGAAATATTTCTCTCGTATATACTTTATCTATTGCCACTGCAAAACAGTAGGAAAATAATACTATGTATACAAAACACAGTTACAGAGTGTATATCACACTGCCTTTATTACAGATGACTAGTTGTAATGTTAGCAAATATCAAAACAGAATGTGAGCAGTCACGGCATTTGTCAAAAAGTGAGTTTGATCAGGAAATACCACAATTATACTTTGTAGACCAACCCATGGCATCGTGAGGACGAGACACAGAACACTTACAGTTACAAGACATCAGGAAGACATTAGAGTAAACAAACATCTCATCTTCTCTCTTTGTCACCAAGATGATTGCACATTATAAAGGGCGCTATGTACTGCATAACAAAACAAGTACAAGGACACACAAATAATAGGAGCATTAATAAACAATGAATCAACAACAACAGAACCACCGCATTAGAACGGACTAGAGGCACATACACTAGGAGGTGCTTAAATGCATTTTACTGTCGCCAAATCTAAGCAGAATTCATCTATTGCAATGACAGAAAGCAAGCATCCTTAAATCCTAAAATATGCATGGAAGGAAAAGTAAAATATCTGGTCATACTTCGTGATTTGCTGGGGAGAAAATCTCATTGTCTTGTTTTATGACAGATTGAGTGCTGCTTATATAGGCCAGTCCATGAGATGCCTCCAATCATGCCGATAAACGTATTTGAAATACACCTCTTTCACGACAGTAGAAAAATATTTCTCCCACCTTTGCCCATATAAGATAGGCTGTCAGCTCATGTAAGAAATTTCTTTCTCACATACCAAAGCATACGAGATCGAGTGATCCCTATGTAAGCTCGCTTTCGGAAAAATCTGTCCCACATCGCTACCCATGTGAGATAAGCGTAATTAATACGAGATAAGCCACACGCGGCCGGTTGCTAATGTGAGATAACATTTTTGGCGCATGACTGTATTCGTTCGAAAACGAAAGTTGAATTGTTGTCAGTCAGGAAAAAATTCTATGTTGAATTTTCAGCCATTTAAGTCGGCCTTCAACTTGGTTTAATTGTAAAACTGCGCATTTTTACTACAACCTTTATTCAATGTTTTGAACATGCTGCGTGCATTGCGATTGACATATTTCTAACCTGTTGTTTTGGGCACTGAGTGACTGAATCCACCGGGACGGGGAGCCTTGACGATGTAAAAACACACCACACACACAGATATTTTCCTCAACAAAATTACTTACTCGAGCTACTGTGGCTGATAAGCTAGTTCTTGTAAATCCATTTTGATGAAATAACCATTTGTTCATTGTTAAATGCGCTGTTTATTCGCTGTTTCAAGTTGATTTATACAGCGCGCGTCATTGACTGTAAACATCGATCTCAATGACGTCACCAACAAATATTACACAGTACTGTACCGTACGGTCGCGGTATATGAGAAAAAGAATCGATCATTGGTGTTCAGTGGTTCCAGAAAAATCCCAACCCTCGGGTCCACCGTTCAGTGGGAAACTCGGCAAGCCTCGTTTCCCACTGGAACGGTGGGCCCTCGGGTTGGGATTTTTCTGTCCCCACTGAACACCAATGATGGATTCTATTTATCTTACATGACCACGTGACTGCTTTCTTACATGGGCAGTGTTAAATATTCTTTTATCCCAAAAAAGGATACTTAAAGGACCAATATATTGCGCCTAGGTAACCCAAAGGCACCAAGCAATATTAAGCGTTACTTACTGACGTCATATAACGTTAATGACGTCACCGAACGTGCGCCGCGTGACGAAAACGGCAATGTTACGCTAGTGGCACAGAGAGCCAAGCAGCAATTAATTTTGCATATTGCAACTTAATTAATGCTCCAAGGGTGTTTTCCTGACAATATCAAGGTGCAAACTATGTTTACACCCATTTTAATGCCCGATAAAAACACTCGTGAACTCAGAAATAATGTAAACCCAACGAGTAAAAAGTGAGAAATTTCAGGTTTTCATGGAGTTTTTATGTTCTGACAAAAACCCTTCAAAAAGTGGGAGAAAAACGATCCATCATGAGCCTGTCCATGTAGGATAGAGAAATCTCACCCTCGGGGTCGGAATTTAACCAGGGACTCGGCAAGCCTCGTCCCTGGTTAAACTTCCGACCCCTCGGGTGAGATATCTCTATCCTACATGGACACTCATGGTGGATTGTTATAGTCCAAAGGATCACCGATTGGCATCAAGAGGCTTAAAGGTGATCGCGAGGGACAGATTTTTTCTATCATATCCTCACACAAATAATGGATTCTTTTTCTTGCCCACCACTGAATATCTCATTTTATGCTGGTAAAACATGACAAAAAGGCGACATACATATATCATGGTAACGTCATTTTAACATTACAATGACGTCACAGATCGACGTGCGGCAAGCGTGCAACTGTTCATTTTTATCTTTCCCACGGGTTGGTACCAGAATGTGAGATAGAATTTTCTTATATAGGAAAAAACAACGGAAGTCCCGATCTGATGTGCAAAAATAAAATGTCTAATATTTGGCCTGAGTCTTCATATTTATCCTTGCTTTGTGTACGAGCAATGGCGATTCTTGGATGTGCATAGCTGTCCAAGCTTATGTTGCTCGATGATGCGTTAGGTACCAAAAATTATGTGTTGGCCATATAGGGTAAAGTCGGGTAAATTCAGACATCAGGTAAATTCGGACAGTGTCCTTGTTCGTTTCATATTTTAATTATTGGAATGAAAATGTAAATTAACGAAGCAAACAGTGAAAATCCTGATGAGACGGCTCATAAGGAGCCGTCTCATCAGGATTTCCACTGTTTGCAAATGCATGTCCGAATTTACCTGATGTCCGAAGTTAACCGACTTTACCCTATTGATGTCAACAGCTTCCTCAAAAATAAGACATCACATTCCTTGATGGTATGTGATTAGGCCAGAAAAAAGGTCATGACTTGTCTAAAGGGGCTGGTATGTTTATCACTAGGCATGATCACCGTTATATGTCAAATAAGAAATGTTTTGAAACTGATATGTCAGTTATTCACCAAGGGTGTGGTTTCTCAGCACAAGCGACTCAAAAACGGATCCTCATTGAATAACCTCAGTATCTGTTGTAAACAGTTTGGTATCTCGAACATTAAAAACTTGTTTATTTTTAAATATTGGTTGTATAATGTGCTTATACAGTAGTTTCTTTTGTACATTCTATAGATTGAAACGAATGCTGTTATTATTTTGTTTCTTTATATTCTTAGTGTATAAATGCGTAAACATTGTATTTTATTCATAGCTTTGATAGTCACTCATGAAACAGCTTGTGTTTTTTCTTATCCTGCGTATAGGCATATATAGATTGTTTGACATAAACTTACCAAATATGATTGTTCTCGTGTCAATCAAAGGTAACCTAAGTTGAGGCACTTTCAAGATTTACAGACCGCCCAAAAGGCAAGGCGTGATAGTGCCTGAAACGAAGGTTTCTATGGCGTTTATTGCATTGAACAACTATTAAATGGAAGCTTTTGATTCAAATTATTTCTTAGTAACACTATTAAGGTTTAAGGACTGGCCAAGGGACAGGGACTGGATAATGCCTGGAACAAAGGTTTCTATTGCGTGTATTGCATTGAACAACCTATCTAATGAAAGTTTTTATTTGATGCATATTATTTCTTAGTAACACAAAAAGGAATCTCCAAGCCTTATTTTACCGTTTATTTGTCTTGAAAATGAAAGCAAAATAACACAAAATTAATGCCTGTTGCAATCGTAGTTAGCCCCTTGGGGCGTTTGTTATCAACCAAGCCAACAAAGTATGAAATGGCAGAAATATATTTGGGTAAATATTTGATTAAGTCTGCAATAAACTATACAGAACAAGGTAAATACTTTTATTCATTCACAACGCACAGTGTCAACTTTAAATTCACATTTATCCAAAATGGGCACTCAAATTCACCATGGCCATTCAATATGAAGTTGAATGCTTCCCCCGAGCTACTATCACTGAACAGCAATCTGCATGTAATTTGTTTCTATCCAATAAATATCGTGTTACATATGTGATATTCGCTAATTCTTTATATCCTGAGTATTTATAGGTGTAGAAATTGCTTTTATAGCTTTGCTTAAAACTCTAACAAAACCTCATGCATCGTAAAGCCTTATTTTACCGCAATATTTTGTCTAAATAAGGAAACAAAACTATACACCACCTAAGGGCTAACCCAATAATTTTTGTTAGCCATTGGGGTGTTTTGTTATCAATCGTGCCAACAAAGCATGAAGTAACAGAAATATCTGTCAGGTAAATACTTGACTGGTTCAGTAAATAAACTATACAGAATCAGGGAAAAATATATTCATTCATACATGTAACTCACAGGGTCAATTACAAATTTACAGTTGGACTCTCCAGTGCACTCAAGCATGAAAGTGTCCACTCACACTACTATCGCTGAATAGTGGCTTGCATGTAAATTGTTTCTAGCTAATAAAATTCATATGTGTTATCCACTAATTATTCATATCATTAGTATATGCGTGTATAAAGGGGTAGAAGTTGCATTTTGTTCATAACTTTGATTTAAACTTCAATAATAGTCTGTGTGTTGCACTACTTCTATTACTTTTATGGATTTTCAATTGTAGAAATTGAACTTGTTAAAGAGTTGAAGGTACTTTCAAAATATAATGTTTACTTCCTTTTCTATCTGAAACTCTATTTTTGTCATATTTTATCAGTAAGAGTTCCTTTATATCTCTAATAATTTAAATGGAATTTAATGTACCAGAGTTATTAAAGCTTATGCATGTGTAGAATGAGCACTGTATTTGTTTAACAAATTCCACATGGATAATAATAGCAATATTCAACAAATTACAAAAATAATTGCATATAAGGCTCTTGAGTAGAATATTTTAAGTTTATTCTAATGATCTTAATGGTGACACTATCAAACAATAAAACTAAAACCATTGTAAAAATGTTGATTGTGTAATTCAATATGTTTTTATTGTCTACTTTATCATGACTGTAGCATTCATAGTTTAAACTACATTGATTTAAGCAGCAAACTCATAACATGTTCAATATTTTTTATCATTTGATGTCGCGTCTGAGAGTGAAATAACGCCATGCATTCAAATCGAAAAACCACTAGTGCTTTACAAATTTTCGGGAAACGTTATGAAATGACGCTTTTAACGTCACGCAACAGGCAAAACCCTAATGTTTTCGCGCTCAAAATATGATTTCAAAATAATTTCAATGTCATATGATAAATAGAATCTAACATTCGTGCTCATGTGTTATTGAATTTATTAAACTCGTTGCGAAATAGCCTCGCATTTTATCTCTTTTCCTCAACTCGTTTAATAATTTCATCAAAACATGAGCACTCATGTAAGATCCTCTATGTTCACCATCTGTAAGTTAGCCCATTTAAGCCGAATGGAATTTCTCACTCTTACCAATAGGAACAGTCAATTTTCGTTTAAAATAATGTTGGGTGGGATTTTTTTTTTAATTTTTAATCAAATTTAAATAGATCATTCTATATGCTACAAAGAGACCCTTATCAGCCGCTGCGTTCTGTGCATCTGATCTGGGTATATGTCCTACAAGAAGGACGTTACGCTAATATGGGTTAAGATTTTGTGATTTGTACAAATCTACGATTGATATTTTGATTACAGTGTGAGTGATTGTGGGGGGGGGTGTTTCCCCAACTTTTCATTATATTCTACGTATATTAAAATGGATAATTTGTATTTTGTATATAACATTAATTGTAACTTTTGTATAAAAAAACAATGGCAACAGTGTTTTTCAATAGAAACTATTAATACTTTCATTCCCAACACTTGTAATGAAGGCGGAGCCAAAACATTTGACAACTATGTGTCATCTCCCTACTTAATCAGGTAGTTACTGAATATCCAATAATGATACCGCATGCCTTCATCACAGAATTGGGCCTTGAAGTGTGAGCACAGGGTTTGTGAACATCACAGGTGCAGACCAGCCTACGCAAAAGCACAATCTGATCAGCGCCTTTGTTATTCACTAATTGAAGAAAATCATATTCAAACTTGTTAAAGCGAAACTTCCATTTTCAAGCAAGTCTCTGTAGCTTAGCAGACTGTTTTGAGTCTTTCTATGTTGGAAACCTCTAAGACAGGTTTTGTCGGGTTGATACATAAATCTTGATGGATCACTGATCTATGTTTACAGATCAGCAGCATTCACAAAATGTAGACCTGACATACCTTTATGGTCTCTTTACTCATGCTTTAAAAGGTCATACTCAACGTTGTATAATATGGTACTGTAATAGTATGTTTACTTCGCATACATGTTGTTTGGGTCACACTTTCAGGCCAATGTTAGGTGGATGAAGTCATTCACCCGCATTCCTGTCGCTCTATCAGACAATTGGAAAAAATCGTCTTCCAGTAAGACAATGCCTGACCCCATACCAGCAATATGGCAAGGAACTGCATGTTAGTTAGTCGTGTCAACACTCTTGACTGGCAATCCATATCTTCTGATCTATCCGCAATCGAACACCTCTGAGATATACTGGGCCTGTGGGTATTACTTGACTTTTCGCTTCCTGTAAAGGCGGCGCCTCATGGATGCGTAATTAAGATTAGTCAACCTAAGGCATAGGTAAAAGCTGAAAAGGAGGCGTGGTATTATTCAAAGGTAACTGTATCATCTTGTGCCACCACCTTAGTCATTATTATGTCATTAAAACGCCAGCGAAATAACTGCATCTAAAAATGTCTATTTAACATTAGCCGGGAGGCAAACATTGTGGACCCAGATCAGACTGCTCCTGCAGGAGCAGTCTGATCTGGATTCACACTGTTTATCTATGAGGCTTCAAATAGTTTAGTGGACGACAAAAACATACATTTTGTAATTATGCGCTTTAAGGGTTAATAAATGTGAGTTCAGTGTGTATACGGTTAGGATTTTCATAAAATGCATGCACGTTTGCGCGGCTCAAAAAGCTTATTTACTCTTTACCAAATTATAAATAAAACCTGATTTCCCTTCCTTAGCAGATGAAATAGCCGAACCACACCCAGATATGAATATTAAAGTTGCCGCCTTTACAGCAAGCAAATAGTCAAGTAATATATGACATGTATCCCTTTCTAGCTGCCGCATTACCCTAATTGGAACACTGGAAGATATACTCAGGATTCTTCTAAGCATACGAATATGCTCACAAAATGCATTTATAAAGTTGGTAGTCACTATATAAGATTTTGACTTACAATAAGTTGGTAATCATAACTTTAGGTTCATGCCTATACTTATTTTCAACAAAGCGGGTGAGTTGGGGGGTGGCTTCTATTTTTTGGCAAGAGTATAATTTAACCAAGAAAATGTCATGAACTGTCAAGAGTGGTTGGTGTGTTTATCACTATCACCAGGTACTAGTCTAATGTGGAACTGTTGAAACTGGTATGAACAGCCACCAGTTTTTTTTTGCCACACCAGAATTTGGCAAAATCACATCATCTTTCTAGTGATGCAAAAGACTCAAAACCACTAAATTACATAAATACAGACATAAGGGAGCAAAACATATATAATTATGACTAAAAAAATATATGCCATCATGGTGAAAAAAATTGTCAAAGTTAGAAACCCCGCGGGGTTTTTCAAAAACCCCGCGGGGTTTTTCCAACCCCGCACGGGGGTTTCCCCCACATTTTCAAATGGGGGAAAAACCCCGCAGGGTTTTTTCAAAAAAATAAATATTAAAATTTGTTCAAGAAACAAGTTTGTTTGATTGTAATTATTGCAGAAAATGATTGATATGGCTTAATTCCAATCTTTGATTTCCCCCGCGCGGTTTTTCTCCCATTTCAGATTGTGGGGGAAAAACCCCTCAGGGTTTTTTGAAAAATTCAAATAGACTTTTTTGAACTATTATTCATCACAATGCATAATAAAAGGTATATCAGAAACTTTCAGCATTATATTGTGCCTCTAGAGGAAAGAGAAAATTCCCCCGCAGGGTTTTTCCCCCGCGGGGTTTTTCCCCCACAAAATAAAATGGGCGAAAAACCCTGCGGGGTTATTATCCAAAAATAATATTTTCAGTTTTTAGCTCAAAGAAGCATTTTCCACTCTGTGTTTTAAGTTGTGAGAGTTTTATATCAAAACAGAGAGACTTCAATTTCTCCCTTGGTGAGAAATCCTAAAATATACGTTACCAAAATGGCAATGTATCATTGTTAGCTAGACTGATGGCTGAGAATGTTTTGCTCCCCGCTAAAGAATTTTGCAGACACATCGTATCTTAAAAGCTGCGTAGAATAAGAGATGTTTGCATGTGTACGATTGGGTGTTTGTCTCTGACAGTCTATTACATATGTTACCATATAAAATTCAGAAAATGAAAAGTAAAAGTCTGTGCTACAGAAAGAAGGCATTAAACTAACTATTTAAATCACGCATATAGTCTGCCTGCTGGATACCTAAGCTGCAGATAAAAGTTTTAAAGCAAAATAACGGCATCCTAATGTGTTATGTGCGTTACTTACATAAAACAACCCTTTAAAAACGGTAATTGTGACCAATAGCATTTAATTTTACAGCTGATTTGTGAATTTTTAAAATGCTTTTAATCTAGTCGTCCTAACACCCTTATTTGGCTTATAGAAAAAAAAACAAAGTGTGTTTATCTATCTTAAATGCACTGCCTTATATAAGCAATAAAACAACACTACCCCAAGTTTTAAGGAGCCCAATTTGGTAGGTATTGTTTACGTAAAAATTATATAAAATCTTCCATATTTAGATAGTCTTGCTCATATAATAAAGAATCATAGATTTTGCAGGTTAAACAACAAGATAGGAGCACTTGTTACAGGTTGTGTTACAGGTTGTAACTTATGTTACCTAACATAATAAATGAGCAAGGCCATTGACTTGGTGTAAGAGATGATATTTCAAAGGGAAATGAATATTTTTCGCATGGTTTCTTATAATTCTCTGGGCTTTGGTGCTTTAATCTTAGGAAGCAATTCATTGCTGATTATCAAGACCTTTTTTACAGATGTTATATATAAACTTTTTCAACATTTCCAATATTTTCAATATTTTGGTGCTTTAATCTTAGGAAGCAATTCATTGCTGATTATCAAGACCTTTTTTACAGATGTTATATATAAACTTTTTCAATATTTCCATATATGTATAATACTACGATATAGATAGAGGGGCGTGGAAAATAATAGTTTCTATTTTAACATGACAATTTAGTATTTGTTAAATTGGTTAAATGTTTTAAAATATCTAAACTAATCCTTATCCAAGTCGTATACAATATCTATCATTATATCTGCTTGTGTGGCAAAATAATTGCTCGTCTCATCTCATCACAACCAGTAGAGTAGTCAGACAGAATTATAACTGCAGTCTAAGTAAGGGCCTTTGGAATTCTGTAGACATACTTGTATTCTATATTAAATAACAATCCAGATGCACCAAATAAGAGATATTTGCACTCTGTAAGCGGAGTGTTAACTGCTTGTAACATATGCTACTATATCAATTTAAGAATAGGAAAATTGAAAGTTTGAGCTACAGAAAGAAGACAAATTTATAAAACTAGCTTACCAGTTGTCATTCTAATAGTCTGCATACTGGATGCCTTTACTAAATAGGAAAGTTGTTTAACATTAATACTGTTTTCTGTGGTGTTATGGGCATTACATGAAAGTAATTATAAGACTAAAGCGGTAGTTGTGGCTATGGTCATTTAGTTAAACAACTTCTCTGTGTAGTTTTTAACCTGTTAAGACTAACATACACAATTGACTTATACAAAAACCAAAGTTTGTTTTCCCAATATGCATCCACACACCCAATTTGGGATTCCTACCTCAAAGAATATAGGAGATATGCACTTGACACAAAGCGAGATGGATGAACAGATTACAAAAAAAGCAAAAGTTTACATCATTCAAAAAGATACGCCCTTCTCAGAAAAATGGCAAAAATGCTCGTGGTAACGTAATTCACATAGCCAATCACTTCAATTGAAGATAAGAATTAATAAATTCAAGGTAATTATATTATCTATCATATAAACCATAGAAGTTATCAACATAGTACATGTAAGTCATTAGAACATTTGAGGTCAATGTGATCAACTGGAATGAACCAGGATGCAAAAGTGAGAGTGTCAATTTCAAAGTATACACATGAACTCACCAATAAACCTCCAGAGGTAGCAGCAACGAGATAAAAAATGTTTAAAAGAGAAAATAACAATTGAACAACAAGTCAGAAACTTATAATCACCATGGATTTGTTACCTTTGACACTTTGATCTGACTAATTCGGTTTTTTGTAGAATGTGAATTACGTTACCTACTTGTGAATTACTTTACCTACTTGTGAATTACGTTACCTATGTTTAATCCAGCTCATTTCAAAAACCATATGAACAATCCCTTAGAGATTTACACTCTTCAATTTTGTTTCTCAAGCAGATTACTTTGCATATGTTGTGTTGATATAATAAGTATATTTGTAAGTTACATAAAAAGGGTAGTTGATGTACCAAGAGCATATAAGTAAATCCTTGTTAAAATAAAATGACAACTGTAATATGGTTTAAATTGATCTTTATTAGCTGGGACAGATTTGCTTTGATTAAAACAAACATTTTTTTCAGCTAGTGTATACATTTAAAGAGGTATTTGGAATTTAGTAAAATTGAAATAACGTAATTCACAGTAATGTGATTCCCAAATTTATGTTTCCACTTATTTTTTTCGATGCAAACAACTTCTTTTAAAGTTCTTGTATGGTTCGTTATATAGTTAGGTTATAGTTCTTACATTGGCTTCAATTGCAATATGTGTACCTCTTCTCATACACATACTACACATAGGGTAACGTAATTCACAAAAATAGTAAATGAGTATGATCAGGAAATACCACAATCACAAACTGCAGACAACAAAACAAAACTGCAGATTTTTAGACAACCTCATATATCATTTCATCTGCGAAAAATAAACATATGCTTCCACAAATTAGTTTCTTTTGTCCATGCACATATTAATCCTCTTGACATAGAGATGTTTGATGTGAGCTTAACATGCATGGTTTGTAATTTGTGAGATGGTAATTGGTAATGTAATTCACATTATATTGTGGGACATTAATCATCAATACAAAAAAAAAATGTTTTTCACTTTTCAATCAAATGAGGGACATTAAATGAAATGTATATATGTGTGTCAATATAAAGTTGAAAACTGCTTATAAAAACAATAATGCATTCTTAAAATTACATTCTATGACCATTGGACAGAATTTTTTGGCAATTTTGGGGGCCCTTGCAGTTGATAAACGTCATAAGGAATGACTATTGAACATTTGCATTGCTTTTCTTTTACTTGATTGTTAAGACATAAACCTAAACTAAACTTATAAACCTTAAAGCATAAGAAAATACACTGTTTACATGCTAAAATGGGGATGGGACACAAAAATGACCGAATTTGGTGAACTTAACTCATTTTAGCCGAGCTCAAATTTTCATTTTACTTTTTTCTTAATTTGTTATAGTAACATATAAAACAGGCTGTTACAGGCTAATGCTCCATCATACAGAGTGCAAATAGCTGTAACTCAATGCAACTTGGATCGCTCTTCCAGATAGGATATGTCTGCAAAGCTTTGGGACGCAGGATCTTTTTTAGCTTGAAGTCTATGTATTTGTATGAACCTGTCTGGGACCACAGCATTTGAAAATAAAAGAAAAAAGTGAAAATGTTATTTTGACCACTTTGTTTGAAACCCCTTGTCGGGGTTTTTTTACTGTGGACTTATTCAACACAAATAGGCATCGGAAGTGTTTTTGCCCACCTGAAGTAGATTGGTATCACATGATCCTGAGGTCACACGGTCAATAAGCCAGATGTAAGCAATAACATTGGACTGGTCTATTGGTAGATACAAAATTACTTTTGTCCGTTTTTTTTTTTACTAAAATGTAATAAAGTCAAAGAATTTTAATACCCTTCTGATGTTGAGTATACTAAGTAAGAAAGTAGATATTTAAAGAGTAATTATACCATAAAACCTACATTTATATTGATGCCCAGCCGATTTCTACTTGTAAGACACATAAAAAACTAACATTAATCAGATCTCCGAACAAGAGTGTGTAATGGGGAATCATGTTTCTTGTTCCAAAACCAGAACCATATGAGGTGTGTTCTCAAAACAACCATCTCATTAAGATGGATCTTTTGAGCACCCAAAATACATGTTGTGGGTATTCAAAGAAACCATCTGAGATAGCTGCAATGTGCACCCAAAATAGTACACACTTTGAAAGACAATTTCTTTACACTTTAAATGTTTGTTTATCCAGACAGTTAATCATTTAAGTATTTTTTGTTGTTATCGTTGTGTTTGTGTTAAACGTCCAACCAGCAGCTTAGGTCATATAAAGACAGAGCCACGGCTTAAAGTTTCATACAACAGACTGGTGAAGCCTGAAATCGCACCTGCAACACCTGATCTATAAGGCGAGGACTTTATCCACTACACCACAGTGGCTCCAAAGTATTTCTTGTAAAAATGTAAAAAAAAAAAAGAAAACAAAAAAAATATTTCCTTTATCCAAACTACAACACATGTTGTGGATACTCAAAAAGAACCATCTCACTGAGACCATTCTTATGAGCACCCAAAATATATGATGTGTGGATTATAAATCTTCCAAGTAAATTGAGTAAACATCAACCAGAACTCCAGAGT